>OY804596.1:49256112-49593313 GCA_963680895.1 Fragum sueziense
CTCAACGGGTTTTTTCTAATTTTCATTAACACAAGCGGCCTCAATCTCGATACTCTCCGGTAAATGAGAGTAAAAAAGAACGTTTTGACATTTTGCGGGAAAATGTGTCAATACGTTTATAGTCAAACATACAACGGTATTACTCTTGTAATCGCGATAATCAGCTTATTGTCGAGCAGATTTTTTTAAATTGCCAGATTGACTTCAAAAGAACACGAACGAGCCCTTATGACGGCTAAATGACACTCGTCGACCAGACGAATTAAGCGATTACCGGACGGGTCCCTATCCGACGTTCAGTCCCAATAGGCCTAGGGGAGTCAGAAAGGTCCAAGTGACCTAGAACCTATTGTCAAACAGCAGAATTGTTCCAATTTGAAAGCTGATGCAGAAGACAGAATTGAATTTGATACAGGAATTGTGTATAGGCCTAATATAGTACTGAAAATTTTAAGGCAAAAGGAGAACATGCTTTGTTTCAAGCTCAGCAGTTTCTTTTGCCCCCAATATTTTCCCAAGCATTTTCTGTAAGGGACATCAAAATAAGTTCTTGCTTTGAAATGGTTAATCGACAATTATTCAAGCTGTTGCAATGCAATTGTGATTGATTGAATTGTGTTTAACCCTCCCCTTTTAAATAGTAGTCGGGCCCGTAGGAACAGGAGGGGCAGTCTTGGCACCCCCCCCCCCTCAAAGTTGGCCAAAAATGCCAAATTTTCCATAATTTACACTGGAAATTTAGAAAAATTCCAATTTAGCCCCCTCCCCCAATATTCAGACAAAGGGGCTTGAGCCCACCCAATATGAAATTTCATACGGGCTTGCTAGTTACATCTAAAGATTACTATGCCTTGAGCACCTAGCCATGTATTCCTTAGACTAATTTCTCCCACCAATTTTGCATCCGTTGAGAGCCGCCAGCTGTTATCCCTTGTTTAACATGATCCTATCATTGTTTAAATTGCCAGATTGACGCTAAAAGAACACGCAAGAGCCCTTATGACGGCGAAAAGACAGTCGACACTCGTCGACCAGACGAAAATTAAGCGATTTAAATAATACCGGAGGGGTCCCTATCCGACGTTTGAACAGTCCCGATAGGCCTAGTGAAGTCAGAAAGGTCCAAGTGACCTAGAACCTTTTTTAAAATAGCAGAATGGTTCCAATTTGAAAGCTGCTGCAGAAGACAGAATTGAATTTGATACAGGAATTGTGCATAATATAGTACAGAAAATTTTAAGGCAAAAGGAGTAAATGCTTTGTAACAAGCTCAGCAGTTTCTTTTGTCTCAGTTTGTTCCCAAGCATTTTCTGTAAGGGACATCAAAATTAGTTCTTGCTGTGAAAATGTTTTAAGCTGTTGTAATGCAATTGTGATTGATGGAAAGTTGGCCAAAAATGCCAAATTTTCCTTCATTTACACTGAAAATTTAGGGAAAATCCAATTTAGCCCCCCCCCCCCCAATATTCAGAACAAGGGGCTTGAGCCCACCCAATATGAAATTTCTTCCTACGGGCCTGCCAGTTACATCATAAAAATTATTATGCCTTGAGCACCTAGCCATGTATTCCTTTGACTAATTCCTCTCACCAATTTTGCATACGTTCAGAGCTGCCATCTGTTATCCCTTGTTTACCATGATCCTATCATTGTTGGGCGACGTTTTGCTGGATATGGCCATAATTGGGGATTGGACTTGGGACCTCAAGATCTTTAGACAGACAAGCTATAGTTGCAGCCTTCTTGCATTTGTCATGCATTGCAGACGACAAAATAGAGCTCGCAGAAAAATGGATTTTCCAGCAAGTTAAATTGGATAAAGAGGGCCAGGCTCTGCATTTTCTTCTTTTGCCTTTTGTTTTCAAAAGCTTTCCTTGCACATGATTTCAAAAAACCCCAGACTGGTTGGTAGATCCTAGTGTTAAGGTATTCCACACGAGATTCGCGCGATGTTGGACTTATTTGGACGTTGTGGAAAACATTCGGCGGTGGAACTTTCCACCGCCGAATGTTTACGACCGCGCCCGAATAGGTTCAGACATTTAATGACAACGCTCGGAAGAAGCTGATGTTTTATGAAACTCAAAATGGCCACATTATGGGTATTCTACCTAAATATAAGTAGTATCTTTGAACATGTTTGAATCCTAAACAGGCCAAAGTCATTTCTGACATCTTATTGATTGATTGAATAGGGTTCAGCGTCTCTTTCAACTGCTAGTCTCTAAAATCACATTTTAGCAGCTGGAGCGCTCAACCATGGATTCCTGTCATTTCTCTCACCAGTACAACCGCAACATCCTTTCCGACCCCAGCTGCTTTCCCACTTGGGTATACTATCATTCAAAAATAGGTGTGATTCAAATTCAAATACACGAAAGGATATTACCAGGGACTGGGTATTGAACCTGGGACGGTCACAGTAGGATCTCATGAGTGAGACTCTGAGTTGATGCGTTACCAATTGTTCTATGGCCGCTGTCAAAACTTTTTGAAAGGGTGGATATTTTTTCATTTTGCAAGATGATAGCCATAATTTTGATCCAATCATCTCAGAAATGTAAACGAAACAGGATCTGGAAAATGGGCATTTATAGCATTTTGGACTATAATGTTTCAAGACAAGCCCATGCCCATGTAGTGCCTGATCTCCATGATACATATTATTGCTCTCTGATAGTTGCTACAAGGCACGACAAACCCACCAAGAATGACATGGATCTTTATCAACCAGGTTTGTGTAATAATGTATATGCAGGCTGATCTGGATACATGTTGTTCTCAAATGCTATAAATGGCCTTTTTCCAGATCCTCGATCAATTACATGTTGCTACATCCAATCTGTGCCACACAGACATGATTAAGAACTAGAAAGCCTCGACTAAAATAGTCAAAACTGTGACTGTTGTAATTTGAAACGAACTGCTACAAACACAATAGAGTTTGTTACTAAGGTATTTATAATGTAGCACAGAAAATATTGAGGAAAAAGAAGAAAATGCTGGTTATCAGCACTTTACTCTTTTGTCTCGATATTTCCCATGCTTCTTATAACTGATAATGAAAACCAGTTTTTGTAAAGATAAGAATCATCAAATCCTTTTACCGTGTTTCACAGTATTTGCTGATGAGTTAGTTTCATACAACAAAATAATTCCAGTTTTCTTCATCATAGCTTTTTGCAACAGGGTCTAGGATTATAAAGAAAACAAAAGGAAGTAGTTTAACTAGTTTTTTTTAGACAAATTTACCATTATCATTTCCCCCTACAATTTGGTCGCAAGATTGTTACGGGTAATAATCATGAAGTTCTGAATACCAAGATCTTGGGATAAACTGAAACTATAAAGATAAATATGGGGATATTCGTGGAAGAAAATAGAGTTCACATGTCACATTGTGTTATTATATCTTGTATAGTGAGGATTATTTGCAAAAAAAATAAATAAATAAATAAATAAATAAATAAAAACTTTGTAGTGTTCATTCCTCCTCACTAAGTATACCTTAAAGTGGCACTTTCTCGAATGTCAAAATTTTAGGCAAGTCCAATTTCAAAGAAAATGCAGATAACAAAACAATTGGTGCCAAAAGTAGAAAGCATGTTAGAGTAGTGCATAGAAAATATTGAGGGAAAGGGAGAAATTGCTCATTTTCAGCATATCCAAATAGTTTGCCAGTCAGGTACTTCCCAGATTTGGTCACATATATTTGATCCTTTTTCAGACAACAAATTTTCTTCAATACTTTAAAAAGCTTTCTCTGTCTGAAATTGAGTCTAAAATAGTTCATTTAACCCTTTCCCAAACGACAGAATTTCAGGGCGACCCACTTCAAAAACTGCTGAAAATGACAAAAAGGGTGTTAGTAAAGACAGGATTTGTGTAAAATATGACAGAGAAAATATTGAGACAAAAGGAGAAACTGCTGGTTATCAGCAGTTTCTTCTTTTGTTTCAATGTTTTCCCAAGCCTTTTCTAATAGGGTCGTCAAAACCAGGTCTTGTTTGGGAAAGGGTTAAACTATTGAAGGATTTTTAGATGACAGCCATTATTATAATCCATTTGACATTATGTATTGTCACTGCAAATATTGATATGTTAGTGGCCAAGCCCTGATAGCCCAATCGATAACATCAAAGTCTGTCAATCCAGGGGTTGGGAGTTTGAACCCCCGCTCCACCAGTATCCGTTCTAACATTTGACAAAAGTCATTTGTCTCTCACCAATGGGTGCATCATCTATGTGAGAGAGCAGCTGGAAGCTTGGTTTAGAAATTGTGGTGGTACTGGTGATAGGTGCTCCAGCCGCCACAATATGACCATAGCAGTTGAAAACAGCGTAAAACCCCATTAAATCAAGTCATCTGATAGTGATCCAACTTTGGAATGAGGTGATGGACTGTATCCAGGAATATACATTGTACTCTAGTCTCTCGCACAGTATATCTGAAGAAGTTGGACTTTGTGGAGCAAGATCAGCTTCATTGGACATTCCATAATCTTCTGATGCTATCTTGAGCCTGATGTATATAATCTGTTTGTTTATAGGATATTCTCTCAGGATTCTGTGAAGAAAGAAAGTTAGAATACTTTTAAACATTTCACAAACGACAAAACTTTAGGGTGGTCCTATTCAAAAGCTGCTACAGACGACAAATGTCATAGAGATAAACTTAAAGAGAGCAGTTATGTACAAAATAGCAAAGAAAATATTGAAACAAAAGTAGAAAATGCTGGTTATCAGCATTTCCTTCCTTTGGCTCAATGTTTTCTCAAGCCATTTCGATCAGGGAAGTCAAAACCAGGTCTTGTTTGGGAAAGGGTTATTTAAACAAATACATGTACTAAACATTTGTCACACAATAAACAAACTGTTCCATATTGAGAGCAGTTGCAAATAAATTAACTCTTTTCTTCACTGTAAACTTTAATACTGTTCAAATTTGAGAGCAAAATAATATGTATTGAGGAATAACAAGAATTTGCTCATTGTCAGCAGTTTCTTCCTTCCTAAGCAAACCAGCTTCAGTTTAGGAAAGGGTCAAATGAAAGCATAACATAGAAAATAGTTTGAGAAATAAAGTGAAAAGGAAATGAGCATTTCCTTCCTAAGTTTCACTGGTTAAAACACCAAAATAAATCGGCATCCACAGGGTTCGAATTTCCACTAGCATACTGGCATTTTGCTAGTTAAAATTTAGAATTGCTAGTGATTCTATCTGACACTAGATTTTCTTTGCTAGTGGAAACATATTCCCCATCCACAAGTTTTATCAATGCAACCTTAAAAGGTTACAAAAAGACTTCCAAATACTGACTAAATATACAAGTTTTTGGATATGTTTTTTAAAAGAACAACTTTATGCACCATACGAAGCTTTCATTTTTCAAAATGAAAATCAAATTGCAAGTGAATTTGCATTTTTGCTAGTGGTTTTAAAAGCCACTAGCAAAATATTGCGAGTGATATTTTTAGTGAAATTCTAGCCCTGATCCAATCCAGGATTCCTGTGAGGGGGGGTTAGTTTTCCTAGTATTACACAATCATGACTGAATTTCTGCATGAAAATGAAATAAATATTAATCTGGCTACAGAGGGGGGTCATTTGACAGGATCTGCGAAAAGGGCCTCTACGGCATTTCATTTGAAAACAACATGGATCCAGATCAGCCAGCCGACCATACAAAGAAAAGGAAATAACTTGTGCAGTAAAAGTGTTTCTAATAAAATCAGCATTTTGAAATTCTTTAAAGAAGCATGTCCGTTTTTAATGAGTCTGTAAGTCTAAAAAAACTGGGCATCAACAATATCAATTATAGAGGTCCATCATAGAAATCAGATAATCATCATTATTTTTTAAATGAAAACAAAAGCTTTGATTATCTGTGGAAAACCTGTGATGCCCCTGACGGATCACGGCAAAAACCAAATCGGTGGAAACCTGTGATGTAACAGTCAGGGACATCATGACCATCAAGGATTTAGTGCATCTGAGATTCAGAAATTATCAGACCCTATCTTTGCAAACCATTGTTTATTTGTAAATAAAATAATTCTTACCTTTTACTTCAAATATTGGTACTCTCATGGTCTAGCATCTGTTTTTCTATCAGGCTACATTCTATGATTTTTATTCTCTGATCTGGAAAGATAAATTAACACAATGAGCAGTGTAATTCCCTATTTTTAAAGTACAGAATGGTCTATGGAAAAAAATGAACATAAAGCTTTGTGAAATGAGCATGAACCTTCCACTGAAAACGTTTTGTCATACACGCAGACACCAACTGTATGTGTTAATTAATAGTAACACAGTCATTTGAAAAACGTAATGAAATACATTTTATCATTAATCATGAAATAATTCAACCATTTCAAACTCCCTTCTTATCCCACCCACCAGCTTGAGCTAGGCAATGGATGTTTCTTGAAGTTTACTGTAGGCTCAGTCAGAGTCAATCATATGGGCGAAGCATACCTTTGCCATGATCTAATACAGTTACAACCAATGAGTTTATAATGCAATATGTTTGCATGCAAAGACAAAGTATTTTCAAGCTAGGAAATTCAACCTTGCGTCCTTGACACTGTCAACATCCCCAACCGAGAGTCGTTTCCCTTGAGTTATATACGTCATAATGACGTACATTATGTGTATTTCATAATAAATTTCGCACCACAAGTTTTTCGTATCATAATTATTCTTCTTGTCATTGTTGACAGTAAATTTTGCATTAGATTTGCTAATTTGGTTCAATCTCGAACGATTATTTACCTCTGTTTCAACGAAACTTTGCCTCCGTTCTGTGCGTTCTGATCCCGAAAACAGCCTCCACTGTACGTGTAAGATCGTTCATTCCGATCTGTTACATACGATATCAATGTTGACATTTCTCTTGACAACTTATTTTAGCAGTTTGGGCCTTTCAAAGTTTCAATTTCTCTCGCTTCAAACACATCCGCCATATTTGAGCATTGTAAATAGATTTGAGAGAGCCCCTGAGCATGCTCAACTATTCGTGCTCAAATCACGTGATTTGAGCACGAAGTTGAATCTGAGCATTTTCGAGAAACCGTTCTCATCTTCCACACTCAAAATCATGGCCGATTTGAGCACGGTGCTCAGATTTGAGCATGAGAATATACTTAAGTTTTTTCGAGAAACCGGGCCCCGATTACGGTTCGATGAGGGTCGTCTCAAACAATTTCAAATTTCGTGGCATCAATAAATGAGAGAATTCTGTTCAGACGTACATCGGTCGATTCAGTCAATGCACATATAATTTAAAAAGAAAAGTCACATTGCAGTCAGGGTATAACAAGTCTATAAAACTCGTTTTCACAAATTCAAAACAGGTTTTTGGCTTCTGTAACTCTAATGAAACAGGTCTAGAAGCATTGATACGAAACAAGAAAATTTTAACACCCGACATTTTTCCTTTTCCCATAACAATTTTCAGTGCAATAAAAATAAATTATATTTTAATCAACGTCCATGTTATCGTCCGTGCTAGTTTTGAAACAACATTCTAAAATTGTGTTCGTTTAGAAAAAGTTTTAAGAGTTAAAATATTTACAATAGGGAACAACTTCGGTCTTGGATTTCTTTCTAAAGAAGAAAGCAAAATATTCTTGTCTCGCAATAACAATTATGCAATATCAATTCCAATATGATAATAAAACCTAACGCATACTCTGACATATCGTCGGTGTAAATAAAAATCTCGTATGTCATTATTTTGCGATTTCCAAAGTAAACCCCTTGTATGTCCAATTATTAATTGTTTTGCAAGTTTGGGGATATTTTTGCTTAGCAGTATTAATGACAAATCAATTGTATGTGAACAATATGTCCGAATTCAAGTAAAACCTTTCAGATTCGGAAAAAAATTATTATTTTTTTCTTTACCTTTAAACATTAAAAAAATAGGTACGAGTTTTTGCATTAACATCGACGATTTAAGATCTCGTATATTAAACATTCTTGCGGAATTGAAATTCTGTTAAAATACAAACGGTGTGTAAGAAATGAAAGCGAGAAAAAATATCAACAACCCGAAAAGTATGTGACTTAAACGTACGGTTCTTGACGTTGACACCTTTTAACACAGTGATCTATAATTGTATGATGTTTCAAAATGCCAGCAAATATTTAGTCTAGGGGCTATGACCTTGGCAAAAGATTCCAGACGCAAAGAAATTTTGACAACTACCTCTCGTCTGTTTAGAGCGGGCTAAAAACAGTATGAAATTTCTATAGCACATGAAACATTTTTGCATGACTTACTATGATCACGATGCTACATAGCATTATCTCTTACGTAATTTGCACGATTCCCACGTGCACACTTTATACTTGGCCTACTAAACTTAAGAAAAGCCAGTGGTATTTCATCGTGTGTTTCTGTATATACATGCATGTCGTGTATGCATTACAGTAAAATGCGTCAAAAAATAACCCATGATAACTAACTGTATCATAACTACTTGTATCTTTACCGACAGCGTTCGCTAGTTGAGCGTCTTAGGAAACATACTGGAAGCATGGTCTTTACATATGCGGAATTCCTTGCGAATTACTCTGGTCTATAAAAAATTATATATGCGTATATATTATTATCCGTATTTTCGAGTCGGCTACCATCATGCAGAAGGTAAGACGACATAACAAATCCTTGTTCTGCAAATCAGTTATATGCGTTTGAGAGTACACGACTTAACTGCAAAATACCCGATGCATAAAGGTCATAACCATCTAAAAACATAAAGAAGAAATCTTGTGATACTAATGTCGAATGAATTTTGTGGAAATGATCCCAAATCATTATAAAATTGTCTTTCTCTCAGCCATGTTCGAATAAATATCAAGCAGGCTAGCTAAAAGAAGCAGCATCTTTTTTGTTTGGCCTATGTAGACACTTCACAACGGCATTTCTTTCAGGTTGTAGTACCAAAATGTGTTCCAGTTAAGATTTGATATCCTACATTTTGTTTCTGTGTGTAGAGAATGGTAAAATGCCCTACATACAGTCCTGCTCAAAGGCAGACCCGCCACTGCTGCACTTTATTAGCGTAAATAAATACGCTCAATTCCAATGGGATAACGTCAGGTTACGACCTTTGTATAGACTAGTCTGACATTAAGAATTGAGTGGGTAGTAGCGTTGGCTTGAATATTTTTCCGACGATTTTGGTACTCATGCCCCCCCCCCCCCCCTTTCTTGGTGTGGAATTAAAGACTTAGACTTTTACTCGTTAGTTAAGTAGTCAATTAAACAGTGGAGTGACACCATATGCTCAGGCATTTTGAGAAGACCCCCTTCGAAAGTCCGTCCTCTGTAGTCCGTCTCGTAATCCGCAAAAATCGGACATGTCTAATACTTTTTTTACTACTCTCGAAAGAGCTTTTGTCATATCCCTGGATCACTGTTGGAAGTCACGTGCAACAACAACAACAACAACAACAACAACAACAACAACAACAACAACAACAACAACTATTATTCAATGATTCCACTTGGCCAATTTGAAAATGGTTTGAAATAATCCGAGTTTTCTCTGATGAAATACGCTCTTTGATATGTTGATGTCGCTCATGTAAATGAGCGACATCAACTTATCAAAGACAGAATTTCATCAGAGAAAACTCGGATTAGGTTTGAAAGAGAGGTGTAAATATCAGGCAGTTGTTGGGTGTATTGGATCTTTTAAGCTCTGTTTAGCACCCGTTATAAAGTTATTGACGACATAACTTTTGTTTTATTACTTAAGCCATCCACCACATCAAGCGAATCCCTGGTGCTTTTTATCTTCTCTTCTTCAAACCATTTTCAAAACAGTCTTATATTAATTTACATAACAAATTTATCTTTAATTGTTGATGTTGCTGCTGTTTCACGTGCTTCCCCGCTTTGCGGATGTCGGCGTCAGCCCCGTCGTCTGCAAAAAAACTAACATGGCCCTTATCGTATGACGTATTGCAGATGTAGCACTGATATACTACTACGGCGGAGATTGTGCATAATGGGATGGATTACGACTACCGTCAAAATAGTCTCGATTCTTGTTGGATATTTTGCAATAACGCTCTTATTTCTGCGTTAATTTCAAAAGGTTTGTTGCAATTACCCCGCCTAATTGAGCTCTTTCATCGGATGTATGACTTATAAGAAAACTCTTGGTACTTTTCCCAAAATATTGCCCCAACCTACCCAGAGAGCAAAATGATAACATCTACGGCCACGGTGGATAACCCACGTGAATTTTTGGAAGCGTTAACACTGAAAAAAAAATCGTCCGCTTCAAGGTATGTTTTGTTTAATTTCTCAGCTTATACTCTTTTGATTTTGACGAGATAAAGTGCACGGAACGCGCATTTGAGATGGCTATTCCTGTTTCTAACTCACTCTGCTACGAATCCCGTGGTTTCTTCAAACATTCAAGCGAAAAAAAAAATTACCGGTGCACGTGAACGCTTCCCACTTTTGTTTTGCATTTACAAACACTTTGGGTCGAATGTTTGAAGAAACCACTGGATTTCCGTGTGGACGATTTCCAAAAGTCACGTGGGTTACCCACCGTGTACGGCTAAATTAGCCCCGCTTCAGTTCAGGTGAAAATTTTTGCAATAACTTTCTTAATTCTGCGTCAATTTTCAAGCGCTTTGTTTTTGCTTTGTAACCCGCCTTACTGAGCTATTTCCTCAGATGTATGACTTTTTTTTAAAAAAAAGTTATTGTACTTCTTGTCCCAAAAATGATCCCATTCGACTAGAAAAGCGGTCTGAGGTTTTTGACGTTCTTCTGGTCGGAATACACAAAGAAGTCATATAACTGAGAAAGAGTTATTAGTACTTTTAAGGCGGATACATGCAACAAACCGCTTAAAAATTGGCGTAGAAATAAGAAAGTTATTGCACAATTTCTTACCCGAAGCGGGGCGAATTTGTCCGAAGATTTATCCAACCCTTGATGCACAATCTCCCTCGTGACTATTTCTCATGATAATTTTCTAATGCATTGTTCGTTTGCTTTATTTTGGGTCATTTTATAGTATGGAATAAAATATAAATAGAAAAATATGTCACGAATAAAATCATCGATATTCACTCGATTGGTTTCTGATCAATATATTCACTATTATTATACCCATGAAGTTTATTCTTATTGATATCTTATTGCGTCCTGTGAATAGGCCTACACAAAATAACCTTCATATTCAGAATTTGAAAAAGACATAAAAAAGGTCTAGATCGGACTGCTTGTAAACAAAGGGTAATTTTGAGCCATATTTCGTTATACCAAGCCAACATGATGATAGATCCTTTTTACAAACCCCCTAGTTGCAATAATGTAGTCCGAAAACATTTTTTTTGCTTTTGATCTTGGTTACCATTACAAATCACCAAGTATATGGTACGATATCACACTGACAGCTACAGACCATATTTCTTGTATAACGCTTCTTTTCAACGAAAACATCGTAACTGCAGCTTAAAACAAGCTGCAGTTACGCGGTTTTCATTGAAAAGCGACGATATTATGTCATTATTGTTTAAACTAAATACTATTTTTATATTTTTGGCTACTGATCAGGGTTACTATTACCAATCATCAAGTTTGTGGCTACGATATCGCAGCTACAGACCATCGTTCTCACGGTGGATAACCCACGTGACGTTTGGGAAGTGTTCACACTGAAAGAAAATCGCCCGCTTCAGGGTATGTTTTGTTTAATTTCTCAGCTTATTCTCTACAGACTTTGACGAGATAAAGTGCACCGTACGCACATTTCAGAAAACCAATCAATTGATTTCATCAAACGGTCTAGAGAAAGAGTTTTTCGGTGCAAAACGAAAGTGGGAAGCGTTCATGTGCACCGAAAAACACTTTCGTTTGAATGGATGGAGAAACCACTGGATTCGGAGCAGAGTGAGTTACAACCGGGAATGGCCCTCGCGAATACGGTGCACTTTATCTCGTCAAAAACTGAGAAATTAAACAAGACATACCTTTAAGTAAGTGGGCGATTTTTTTTTCAGTGTGAACGCTTCTCAAAAGTCACATGAGTTACCCTACGTGGTTCTTCTGTTCTTTGAGATCATTCTTGTTTAAACGTCTCATTTCAGCACCAATGCGACACAAACAGTATAGCCACTCATCATGACTAGTACCGTGGGGATGTCCATCACGGCGGACCCTAACAGCACCACCCCACTACCCCAGGTAACCATCCCGCCCGAGGAACAACAACAAGACTTCTGGATTGGACTCTTTCTTGCCCTGGGCTCCAGTGGGTTTATCGGCGTCAGCTTTATATGTCAGAAACTTGGGCTTCTGAGCATTGCTAAAAAGGCGGGTGGCGTTAGGGCCAGTAAGTGTGATTGTTTATTTTACGTAGGTTCCTTTATTCAATTGTTTACTTGGGTTTTAATGACAGATACCTTTGTTTCGAGTTCGACACGACTGTCACAATCATTGTGACAGTTTCTTTGTAAATTTGCTTTGTATGCTCGATTCCGTTGCTTAAGTTCGGCAAAATACATCTGAATACCACTCCATGTTGCATTTATGACTGCCATCGTGTGTCATTTATAAATTGCATTTTATCCTATCATTGTAGATTAAGGTTTTGTTGCATACACCATTCGGCGTCAATATCACAGTCTGAGCACGTCCAAAACAGGGGACCCATGCAGTGTGATTTTGGTAGTGATGTAGACGCGATATGGACGTGAAATCGTATTAATTTTGACCCGGTTTTTAGTACGAATCTTCAAAAAAGGCCGTTTACACTGGTGGTGAACTCGGCCAAAGCGAGGGACGTTTCTTCGCGATCAATGTATTCCGTCGGTGTTATTATAAAATATCGTAACTACGGCTTTATCGAAGCCGTAGTTACGAGATTTTATAACAACACCGACAGTTTGTTAATACAAAACGGTAAACCCAGTCTCTTAGAACAAAGTTCATTGTCATTAGAAAATAAAATCTATAAACTCACATTTAAACGCAAAATATCTATACCATGTTTTAGAATATGCGTATACAGTGGCGGAGCTATAGATAAGAGGGGATGGGGTATAGGCTTTTTGAAAAGAAAACTGTTATTTATTGTTTATCAAACCCTATGTTATGGGTACTCATTGATACCGTCATGCCAAGACGATATAAATGAGCATACATGTTCACACAACATAGGATTTGGATTTCAAATAACAATTTAGAATGTATTTATCCCCTCTTATCTGTTGGTCTGTAGTGGCACAATGTTTGCTGATCAGCATGCGGTTAAGTTAGTCTGAACGGGATCGTTGGTGCTCCCCAAACACAAGATTTGATACATGTTATGAAAATCTACTTGAGACCAACATGGATCCTGATCAGACTGTGCATATGCACAGTCTGATCTAGATCCATGCTGTTCTCATATGCTGTTCTACATCTCATGCTCGTCTAAAATTCCATAAGTTTTTTTTCAGAACTTGTCTCAAATGTTATATTATTTCACAGGTGACGGAGGCCATAAGTATCTGCTGGAATGGAAATGGTGGCTAGGGATGTTGTCTAGTAAGTGGACTTTGTATTGTTTCATAGAGCTACAGATAAGGGAGGTTGGTGGCTTTTGGAAATGCAATATTTCATTTATCATTCATCAAACCCTAAGTTGGTGGTATTCATTGGAATCGTCTCATCGAGACGATTCAAATGAGTAAACACAACATAGGGTTTAGAACTGAAATGTAGAATGTATTCACCCCCTCTTATCTATAGCTTAATTTATTTTCATCTATACATCATTTATAGACTGTGAATGAGCAAAGACCACTGTTCTATATTTTCAAGCTGTATTTGGACATTTTAAGGCGTAACCAACGAAAGTTGATTTAGTACGGGTTGGAAAGTTTCTACTACGAAATTTAACTTCAACATTCCAGTGAAGTGGATTTAACAAAAACGACTATATGATATCTATATTTGTTGGTTATCATGAATTCAACCCTTTCCCAAACGGCAAAATTCTTGGTGGCCCAATATGACAGCTGCTGCAGACAACAAAATAGACGTTATTAAAGGTAAAATTTGTGAGTAATATAGATTCTAGCACAGAAAATATTGAAAAAAAAAAGAAAATGCTGATTGTCAGCATTTTCTTCTTTTGTCTCAATGTTTTCCCATACCTTTTTCTATTAGGGACGTCAAAACCAGACCTGTTAAAATAACTAAATATATTTCCATATTTCAGTGGGGGTTGGTGAAACCCTGAATTTTGTGGCCTACATATTCGCCCCGGCTAGTTTGGTAACACCACTAGGGGCCCTCAGCGTTATTGCCAGGTAAGAAAAGATAGAAAAATGGGCTTCCTTTATGGTCGTAGAGTAGATCTATTATTGAAACATTGGTTAAATGATAATGTGAAAAATGCAGCATTACCAGGGCCAAATTTTCTTGCTATCTGTGTAGCGATTTACTTTTGAAGAAAGTTTGACGTGTCCTTGGTCCGGACACATGTTTGAAATTTCAAAGCCACGTACATAAAATTCATTTAGCAGTACTCGTATTATAGGAGGTAATATGTTTGTTTTTCAACTGTTGTTATCCTGAGCGATGGCCATTTTTAGCTCGCCCGGGACGATAGTCTCGGAAGAGCTATTGTCATACCCCCGGATGTCGGCGTCGGCGTCAGCGTCAGCGTCCACAAAAACTTTAACCTGGCCCATATCTCATGCCCTGTTAGAGATACAGCCTTCATATTTCACCTGTGGGTACCTCTAACCAAGACCTTTAATTTGAGACCATGACCTTTGACCTTGTGACCTTGACCTTGGAGTTTGACCCACTTTTTGACCGTTTTAAAAACTTTAACCTGGCCTATATCTCATGCCCTATTACACCTACAGCCTTCATATTTCACAGGTGGATACTTCTAACCAAGACCTTTCATTTGGGACCATGACCTTTGACCTTGTGACCTTGACCTTGGAATTTGACCTACTTTTAAAAAACTTTAACCTGGCCTAAAATAACTTTAACCTGACCTATATCTTATGCCCTACTACACATACAGCCTTGATATTTCACATGTGGACACCTCCTACCAACATCCTTCACATTTGACCTTGGACCTTGTGACCTTGACCTTGGAGTTTGACCTACTTTTAAAAAATGTTAACCTGGCCTATATCTCATGTCCTTTTAAACCTACAGCCTTGATATTTCACACATGGACACCTCCTACCAACACGGTTCACATTTGACCATGACCTTGGCCTGTGTGACCTTGACCTTGGAGTTTGACCTACTTTTAAAAAACATTAACTTGGCCTATATCACATGTCCTTTTACCCATACAGCCTCTATATTTTACACAATGACACCTCCTACCGACACCGTTCACGTTTGACCATGACCTTGACCTTGTGACCTTGACCTTGGAGTTTGACCTACTTTTAAAAAACCTTAACCTTGCCTATATCCCATGTCCTTTTACACCTACAACCTTGATATTTCACATATGGACACCTCCTACCAACACTGTTCCACATTTGACCATGACCTTGGATCTTGTGACCTTGACCTTGGAGTTTGACCTACTTTTAAAAAATGTTAACCTGGGATATATCACATGTCTTCTTACACATACAGCCTCTCTATTTTACACAATGACACCTCCTTCTAAAATGGTTCACATTTGACCATGACCTTGGACATTGTGACCTTGTAGCTTGACCTACCTTTAAAAAACTTTAACCTGGCCTGTATATGTCGTTTTACCCATACAGCCTTGATATTTCACACATGGACACCTCCTACCAACACGGTTCACATTTGTCCATGACCTTTGACCTTGTGACCTTGACCTTGGACCTTGACCTGCTTTTAAAAAAAATCATTTTGGACCATGACCTTTTTACCTTGACCTAGGAAATGACTTTTGTTTGTGACAAGCTCTCGTTAGGGCGAGCTTTATTGTCCGCGGACAATTCTTGTTTTGTCTTTGTCTGCCCCCAAATATGCAACATCAGCAACGGTCCATGAGCATGATATTGAAAAAGGAATGGTAATACATCTAATTCCAAAATTCAGTAAAACACTTCGCTTCATGTACTAATATATACTTTATGTATTAATATATTCCTTTCATCCATTACAGTACAGTACTTGCATCATTTTTCCTACATGAGCGGTTGAACCTGCTGGGTAAAATAGGCTGTTGTTTGTGTCTTATTGGTTCTACATTGGTCGTCCTACACTCACCGAAAACTGCTGAAATAGAAAATATGGACGAACTACTGGATAAAGTCAAACAACCAGGTACAGGAGGATTTTTAGCGCGACTACTAAGTATTCGTAGAATAGGGGAGGGGGGGGGGGGCTATTCTAGTCACCCGGGCGTCGGCGTTGGCGTAATGCTTTGGTTAAGTTTTTGCATGCAAATTGTCAAATCACTGTTTTTACTAAATATATTACTTTGAAACTTTGCACATGCCTCTGTGACCATAATATCAGTTTCTAGTCAAAGATTAATTACTCTGATATTTAATTTAATAAAATTGTTTACCTTTCTTTTATTTAGAATTTTTCACTATCCAGCACTTGATAGTCGCGCTTTATTTTCTTGAGATAGCTCTTGTTGTACTTTTAATCCCTTTCATTATGTGATTACTTTCTTCAAAGAATTGGCAAACATATGAACAAGATTCTGGGAAAGGTCCTTTACGGTTTTTGAGCCAAACATGCTTCCAGATCAGCCTGATATACAGTTTTTTCAGAACACATAGGAGCTCTAAACTAGCAGCTTGCATTCTGATCAAAATCCTTTTCGCATATTAGGTGATGTTAAAGCATGGCTCTCTCAAATGTTATAGGGGACATTTTTCCATATCTTGACTACTATTTATGTTCTTACCAGAAATACATAAAAACACTTCAGCAAGGTTTTGCAGTAAATCTTGGACTTTGTTTTGTACGGTACCAAATGTGTATAAGATTATATAAATTTCGTATATGAGTGATTTGTTTTACAAAGAGCACCCTATTAAAATGTTTATTTTCATACACAAATATTTAAATGACATACAACTAACTTAAGGCACATCTATTATTCCCTTTCAGCTGTGATCGTCCTGGCTGGTGTGATATACGCCCTTGCAGCATTCTCGATCCTTTACCTAGCTCCCCGGTATGGGTCTAAAAACGTCGTGGTATACGTGTTTATATGTGCAACGCTCGGCTCCCTCACCGTCATGGGGGCTAAAGGACTAGGAGTGGCCATCAGAGAAACGTTCGCTGGGAGGAACGAGTTTACAAACTGGTTAACGTACGTGATGTTGTTTATCACCGTATTTGACATCATATTCCAGATAAACTACCTAAATAAAGCGTTAGATACGTTCAACACGGCGGTTGTGACGCCCACCTATTACGTCATGTTTACAACAAGCGTGATCGTGTTTTCCGCCGTGCTGTTACAGGAATTTGGCAGCATGACCGTGGAAAACATTATCGGAGATCTCTGTGGATTCTTTACAATCGTTGGAGGAATTTTTATACTAAACGCTTTCAAAGACATGGATGTTTCGCTGAATAATTTACCGAAAGCAAAGAAAGATTCAGATGACGCAGAGACAGAGGTTCAAGGTGACGGTTATATGAAGGTCCCGCTGCATGATCACTGTCTCGTGTTTGAATGTGATGAAAATCAGAGTGAAGAGGAAGGTCAAGCTCTGATGGACGGTTATATTGACCCAGTGTATGTGTCCGTCTGTGCAGAGGAAACAATGTACCCAAACTTGTATGAAAATACAGCGAGTAAAAATCCACACTTATTTGAAAACCTAGATGCTAAAGATTCAAACAGCTACGTAGATCCGATAAGTGAGGAAGGACAATCGTATTCCAACTGTTATGAAAATCCTGCTTTTGTGCCAACTTCCGACGAAGAAATCAAACGCAATATAGATACAAATGAGAAATATGACATAGAATCAACAGATCTTTAACGATCTTTAGTCATAATTAACATTTGGCCTGCTCAAAAAAGATACAAATGAGAAATATGACATACTTTAGTCATAATTAACATTTTGCCTGTCTCAAAAAAGATACAAATGTGACCCATCACGCTAAAAGGGACCTTATCCTAATACCAAAAATCCAAACTTTGACAAACTTTTCAGACTCAGCACAGGTACACCAGATACTGTTTTCGAAAAATGAACGTAAAGTAAGATAGGGAAAACATTCCAGATATAAAAAATTACATACAAGTGAAAAGTGTCGGCCCTAGTCTGGCTGCGCGGAATGCGCAGACTGACTAGGTTCGATATTTTTCACACACACGATAAGGTCCCTTTTAGCGCGACGGGTCACAAATGAGAAATATGACATAGAATCAACAGATCTTTAACGATCTTTAGTCATGATTAACATTTGGCCTGTCTCAAAAACTTATTTAGTTGACGACTCTTATCTGTCGATTGCAAATGACTCTAATATGTTTATTTTTCGCACTTTAACTAGATCACCCTAAAGAATTCCTGGTTTTTGTTTACCCTACCTTTAAAAACTTTTCAGGAAAAGAAGAAACTGCTGGTTACGTTTTCTGTACATATTAATTTGAGATATCAAGATTCCGTCCATACTAATTTTGCTGTCTTTGAGAAATATTTACATTGAAATTTAGATTATTCTGTCAGTTTTTAGGTCACCTGACCGAAGGTCATGGTGACCTATTGCGACCGTGTTTCGTCCGTCGTCGTCCGTCGTGCGCCGTGCGCCGTGCGCCGTGCGTTAACTTTTAACATTTTGGACTTCTTCTGGAGAACCATTTGACGGATTTCAACCAAACTTGGCAGAAAGCATCCCCATGGGAAGGCGCTTCAGATTTGTACAAATCATAGTGCTATCTTACCTTGGGGCCCCATAAGGCACCAAAAAGGGGCCAAAAAGGGTAAATTTGGTACATGTGTCATGTGTTATTTTTTTACATTTTCGACTTTTTTTTTAAATCATTGGACGGATTTCAACTTAACTTGGCAGGAAGCATTCCCATAGGTAGGGGCTTCAGATTTATACAAGTCTTGGTGTTGTCTCCCCTTGTTGCCCCATATGGCACAAAAAGGGGCCCCAAAAGGGTAAATTTGGCACATCTTAATTAAGTTTTCTTGCTGCATGATTGGATTCACATTTAGTATTTAGAGTCTTTAAGGCAAGGACTACAAAGTTTGTATAAAACATAAATTGGTCAAGAAATGGCTTTGCTAGGATGGGGGCGGTTTGGTGGGGGCATATGTTATGTGTAAACTTTATTTTTTCGACTTTTTCTCAAGAACCTATGGATGGATTTCAACCAAAACATGTAGAAGCATTCCCATGGAAAATTCTTTAAATGGTACAATTCATGGAATCATCACCCCTTGAGACCCCAAAAGGGGTAAAAAAAGGTAAATCTGATCTTTGGATTCAGGTGACCAATAAGGCCCTCTGGGTCTCTTGTTCTTTAACCTTTTCGAAACGACAAAATATGAAAGCTGCTTCTGACGACAAAAATGATAATAATAACGACATAATTTGTGTAAAATATTGCACAGAAAATATTGAGACAAAAGGAGAAACTGCTGGTTATCAGAAGTTTCTTCTTTTGCGTCAATGTTTTCCCAAGCCTTTTATGTCAAAACTAGGTCTTGTTTGGGAGATGGTTGAGGAAAATGCAGAATATAAAGTGTCCATTATACAAAGTAGAAATAGAATTAGTAGATTATTGTTGTTGCTTTAGTTATAGCTTATGTTCTCAATATCATTTTTTGATTGTTTATGTGCACTATTTATGTAGCAAAACCAAATTACAATTTATACATCATGTATCTTACATTTGGTTAACTTGTTTTTGTAAAACCAGGCCCCGGTTTCTCGCAAAAACGTAAGTATATTCTCAGGAGAACATGCTCAACTTCAAAGGAATACTCTCCAACGTTGAAGGGTATTCGATTGAAGTTCACGTGGATTTCGTGCGATTTGAGCACGGTGCTCAGATTTCAGCATGAGAACGTACTTTAGTTTTTTCGAGAAACCGGGGCCAGTACTAGTATATGTACATGTACGAGAATGCTCTTATTTTGCATGCATTCTGTGCTCTATAGAAATACAGTTAGCATAATTATAGCCTTCTCCAGCGTAGCAAATATTAGACCAGTTGAAATTCAGAGGTGCTCTGGGTTCTATAGCCCGGATTATATAGCATGACACATGTTTACAAATTAAGCTTTTTTTTTCAAAAACAAGTGTGCATGCGTTGGCTCGAACCTTGCAGGTGGGAATCATCGCGTGCAAATTCTCAGTTGTTTTGAGTTAGATATTTTACTGTTTACGTAGGTAAACTTTGTAAACATATGTCATAGAATTAAATAATATCTGGGTTATACAGATAACATATTCCAAATATATGTACTAGCACAGAAGAAATAGGCAGAGTAATCTACAAATACAAGATAAAAGGGTGGAAAATGGCTTTTTCAAGATATAAAATATCTGTCAATGTTCATCAAACCGTATGTTTTGGGTACCCATTTGAATCGATCGTCTCCGCGAGACCCACAATATAGGGTTGTATTTAAAGGGCGACGGTAACAGATGGTCTAATTGCAAAAAATGAATTTTTTTGAAAAAATATGCAAAACTTTTTTGTTGACCACCTCGGGATGGTTAATAATATGCGATTCAGACAGAGAATGAGCCGAAATTACAAGACAGATAGCTGAATTTAGGGAGAACCCAAGCCTAAATTCAACCCCATCACTGATGGGGTTAGAATTTTTTTTAAATTGTTGCGCATGCGCATACAGCGCGGACCATGATTCAAACGAGATTCATACGTAAATTTCAATATGACGTCATCATGTATGTTGTGACGTCATTTAAGAAAGTCGCATGTCCTACTGTTTTGACCTACTTTCGACATCGCTTCATGAATTTGGTATCAAATTGCGAAAAAATGAGTCGTTGCTTCAATAGTTTGTCGTAATCATTTAATCAGGTCATATAAAGCTTAAAAAGTGTACATTTCGTTTGTATTTGACAATTTTTGGGTCCAAATCTTGGAAATAGTAGCTTTAAAATTTACCCCCTATTTTCTGTAGTTCTGAATAGGGAAATGTAAAGCTTATTTTAAGAGGCATATCGGCACTTTCTGTTTGTCTGTGTTCTTCAATGTTCTAACATAGACGCATTGCATTGTTTGTGAAATGCTAAGAATCACATGATAAAACAATCGCAGGAAATGTTCAAAATTCTCTGAATACATGACCCTATCAAAGAGCCCTACCGGTGTGCGACTGTGGACAAGCAGTATTACACAGGCTTGTCAAAGGGAAATAAGCACGAGTGTATGTAGTTATCGGTGAAAACTAGTTCTTGTACTTTGAAATTCTATTGGTCTTGAGAAAATGTCCTGGCACCGATTTCTCGAAAAAACTTAAGCACGTTCTCACGCTCAAATCTGAGCACCGTGCTCAAATCGCAGGAAATCCACGTGAACTTCAATCGAATATCCTTCAACGTTGGAGAGTATCCCTTTGAAGTTGAGCATATTCTCATGAGAATATTAAGTTTTTTCGAGAAACCGGGGCCAGATCTTTGTCCACCACCAACCCTTTCACAAACATCAAAATTTTAGAGTGGTCCAAAATCAAAGTTGTTGATATAAATATGAAATTAATGATTACTAGACTAGTAGAGCGTAGGAAATATTGAGGCAAAAGGAGAATATGCTGATTGTAAAAACGATCTGAAATTTCCGTATGGAGAGGGTTACCTAAACAGAATGGATGTTATTCCTTGAAATCTGTTCCATTTATACTCGTATGTATATTTTATATAGGCCTTTGTATAAAAAATCATATTTTGACAAAAAACATCGATCGCTGACGCAATAAATACCGGGTATGTGTTGTAAAATTAAATTGGCTAGACTACACCGGGTGAAAACTACCTGTGGGTACATCAGACGACTGGTCCTTTGTGACGCCAATTGGTAACAAATTCCGATATACACAAAACAACGTTTCCATGTGAACACATGAACTTATTCACGACGGGAAACACGTGACAACAATTTCAGATTTTTTTCTCAATTATTTCATAAATACGTAACCAATTTGAATTCGATATATAGCAGAAGAAATCGAAATACGACAGGGATAAGATGGATGTGGTAGTTATCAACAGATTTTTAAAAGATCATTCGCATTTAGCAAAATCCTGGCGTTTTTGCCACTTATGCTTCACAACGTTTTTCCCATATTGGTCATATATTAACAGAATTATTGCAAAGAAATTATTTCAAAGGTTGTGTTACGTTATAAATGCAACAGAATTGGCCTTCATTCATGAGCATTGGTTACAGACTACACCCCAACATCGGTTACGGCTTACTACGACCGGGCCCGTGTGAATATAAGAGGGGGTGTTGTTTGTTTGTTTCTTAGATTTTTTGTGTTTAACGCCTCTTTCAACTGCTTTGGTCATAACGCGAAGGCTGGAGCACCTAATCATGGATTGTTGGTATTTCTCGCATCAGCACTACCACTGTATATACATGTAATCCGAGCCTCCTGTTGCTCTATCACTTTGATGTAATTTTTGGGTCATTGTACAAAAGAACAGACATCATCACACTTGGCTCGTTATGCTACGTGTTGACACAGAGGACTATGTCTTCACTAGTAACCAGTAATCGCCCAGTGTACATATAAATCTAAATCGCTGCTTTTCAACGAAAACCTCGTAACTGCAGCTTAAAACAAGCTGCAGTTACGAGGTTTTCGTTGAAAAGCGACGAAATCAAGATTTGGGTTCATGCCTAAGCTGGTTTGGTACATGTGTATTTCAAAATTTATCCAAAGCTACCCTCCACAAACAATGGGCTATAAATGTTGACTTTATAGATTACTAATTGTATTTCCCTTTGCAAAAAAATGACACGCCCACATTGTACAAATCCTGGTTTTAAGTCCTTATTTCAACTGTATAAACTTCGGTTGTAAAACTAAGAAAATGCTGATAATTAGCATTTTGTCCTTTTCTCTTGAGGTTTTCTTTGTCATGACTTGCAGTTTCACTAATTTCGATACTATTTGTACTGTTATCTGCAACATATTCCGAATTTGATCAGTCAAACGTTTTATTGTATGAGGAAAGGGTCCCTTATATAGACTTAATTCAACTAATGGTACCGTTACATACTTGAAATATGTCAAAAGTGACGATAGTAAATCATAACAGCGATTGATTGCTTGGGTCAAATTTTAGTCTATGTTTGTGCATCAAATTCATACACAAAAGCCCATGCAGGAAAGGAGTAGAATCGGTGACATCTTGGTAGAACGACAGATATTTGTATACTTTGAGTTGGTATACTCAATCCATTGCAAGATGACAAAATTTGCAGCGTCTATGTGTAGAAAACATTGTGGGAAACGAAAAGAATGGTTGCCACGGGCAATTTCTGCATTTTCCATAATGCTTTCCAAAACCTTTATTTTATAGGGCCCCAAAGGTGTCACTGTGTGGGAATAGGTTTACCATTTTTGCCGATTTGCAACATTTATAATTTATCTCTTTCTTCATAATAAACGCTTACATGTGACCCATCACGCATTCCAGACAGTGACTTCTTTTGACCACTACCCAGGTTGATTGGTTTGCCTCTGTCAACTGCTATGGTCATATCGCGGCGACTGGAGCACCTAACAGTAGATTTCTGACATTTCTCTCACCAGTACTACCACAATACCGGTATCCAATCCGAGCCTCCAGCTGCTCTCTCACATAGATGATTCACATCTATTGGTAAGAGTAGAATGACTTTTGTCGAATGTCAGAATGGATACTGGCCGAGTCGGGGTTCCAACTCGCGACCCCAGGATTGACAGACTCCGACTTTACCGACAAAGCTACCCGGGCTCGGCGAAAGGGTTAGTATGATGATAAGAAGGCGTTCACGAGTCCATCAGAATATCAATGGGTAATCCGAGTTTTCTCTGACGAAATTCGCTATTTGATATGTTGATGTCGCTCATGTTAATGAGCTCATGTTAATGAGCGACACCAACATATCAAAGAGTGGATTTCATCAAAGAAAATTCTGATTAAGCAATGGGGAGTCGACAGAAATGCAGGAAACAAGAGTGGAAGAAGATAACCACCAATAATTTGTGAAAGTATAAATTTTAGATGTGCAATACATACTTTTCCAAACGATATTAGGATATATTAGATTGGTTAATGTTTAAAGATACTGCAGACGGTGAGAAATATTAATTTTGCCAAAAGCACAAATTATATAGATCTACGAGCCATAATATGTCATAATGGCATAGAAAACATATTGACCACAATCAAAAGTTCTTGTTTTCTAAAATTGGTATTTTCTGAACCAAATGAAAACCAGCTATCATTTTGAAGGGATTACTAGTACTGGGTTTTATGTGACAGTCCCCCCCCCCCCCCAGAAATAATTCTCTTTCTTTAAAAATTCAGAATCAATAGTTTTCGCAACGATCGATTTTCTTTCAAAATAATGTGTTTAACCCATTCCAGAACGACAACATTTGGGCCGGTTCAAATCCAAAGTTTAAACTTCAGGTGAATGAAAGTTTACAATTCTTGGACTTTATGATTAGAAAATATCGTGGGAAATGGGAAAATTGCTCGTCACCAGCAATTTCTTCATTTCCCACAATATTTTCCAAACCATTAATGTTTTGAGGCGTCAAATAGCGTTATTTTACATTGCGAAAATGGTAGATTTTTTGGCGGGTCACATGTAAGCATTGAAGAAAGGGATCAATTATGTAAACATTGCAAATTGGCCATTTTGTTTGTTTTTAAGGGCGAAAGCTTAGCAACATATGGCCACTGCACAGTGGCTGTCAATATTAAATTTTAATTATATTCTAAACTACATTAGGCCTCGATCCTTTGAAGATGCGCAATCCTATTTAATTTTTAATCGCAGTCGTTCAGATGATAATATCAAGATCTATTACCCATTTCCAGGGGCGGGTCTAGGATTAGTTGAAGCCTATTCAACTGCCTTTCAAAGGGTTCGACCGTGGGAATTTCAACAAAAACAACAACAACAGCAACAACAACAACAAATGATTAAAAATACAAAGACACTCCAACCCACCGAACCAACCGAACTGGTCTGGACCCACGATATCCAAATTAATTAAGTTCAATACGACATTTAGTAATTAACGTTGTTAACAGAAGAAAGTGTGTATGTTTTAAAGCGCTGAGAATAGAGAAAAGGGGAGACACCAGTTTCTTCTTTTCTCTGTTTTAGCAGTGGCGGGTCCCGAGGGGCTTCGTGGGTTCAAACGACCCCCTCCCCCTTTGTTGCCTGATTATTTCTTTTCCATCAAAAAATTCAGTCAAAAGATTTCGTGGAAAAATAGAAAAACTAATTCTGTCGACCAAGAAGCAAGACAAATAGGCGGAAGGTTAGAATCTGAACCCCCAACGTAATCCGAGTTGTCTCTGATGAAATTCGCTCTTTGATAAGTTGATGTCGCTCATTCGTAAATGAGCGACATCAACTTATCAAAGGGCGAATTTCATCAGAGAAAACTCGGATTATCCCCAATGAAAATGGAAACTTGTTGAAATAAATAGATGAAACGGTCTCTCAGACTACTTGGTCGATTTACCAATTTCCGCAAATGGACGCTTTTGACACCCCACAAGATAATGGCTTGAGAAGATATTGTGGACAATGAAGAAACTTTCTTCGCTGACAGACAAAAACTGTCACATTTCATTCATAGGACTAAATCTAGATCTTAAATTTTCCTTTCTCTGAATATGTTCCACGCCACATAAGAATCTATGACAGACTAGATTCTAGATCTAGATTCCCATCTAAATTCTCTAGATTAAAGGTTTATAGAGTAGAGGAGGGTATTCCCACACTTTAAGGAAAAAATTAATATATTTATGCAACAAATTTGTGTATTCTACCGCGTCTTCTGGCCATAAACAATGATGGTACAACCGAATTTCTACCACATATGAAGCATCTTAAATCCGACACTTTTCGGTCAAACCCGACACCAAACATATTATTTAAGCAAAATGAGCTATGTGATGCAATGTCAAAGAGAAGTTAGGATTGAAAAGGGAAGAAAACCATTCTTTCTTTTGTAAGACATATACTGTAAACCTTTCTCTCAATTAGAAATTAGGTTATAGACGGAATATAATTTCGCTCATAACTCACACTCTGAGGCTTCGGTCAAATCCGACACCTGAGAAAAATGATGAGAACATATGGGAAAAAATATGCAAATCTATATGTTAAGGTGTCACCATAAGCTCGAATAAGTTGGCTTTACACATTTCTTTAATGTACCGTCGGTATAGTAAAGATTTAATAAGCGAGAGTGGGAAATTTCCTCTAATTTTCACTTATGGTGTCGGAGTTAAACTCTCTGGCCAAAAAAGACTGTCAACCCCGACACCATGAATTATGAATAAATAACGCTCTGATACTATTTCTAGACGGCTAGGATAATAGAGAATTGTCTAAATGTTCATCTTATACAAAAATCTATCGAGAAAGATAACTTGTACATGAATTTATTTTTACTTTTTCAGGACACCCCTCTTACAGAAATCTGTAAGACTGCATTTTTGAAAATTCCACAAACAGGGTGGCCTATCTTTAACCTCGATTTTTTTTAGAAAGAAAGCCTTTACATGTCAATGATCATGATAAAACTTTGGAAAACTGTATGACGTAATATTTAAAACAGAAAGTTGTTGATTTTGACAAAAGATAATGCAATATAAATGACCTTTTTTCCAAAAGTGTCGGAATTGGGCGCATGTCGGGATTACCCTCCTCTACTCTAGATCTAGATCTCTATTTCCGTTTGTAGATCTAGATTTTTTTCGATTTGGACTAGATCTAGTTCAAAATATCGTCGTTTTGGAAATGATTAAGCTCATTGGCAGACGCAGACGAACGTCAAAATTTCGGCGGGGCGTTCTCGTGAATTAGGTCGTCTGCTCAGAAACGTCAAAATCAATCGCGCGTGGAGCTATTTTTAGCAGAATATGGATTTTCCTATGGTAACCAGTGTGACGTATCGGCTTGAATACACAATTTTCGTCTGAATCTGTATTTCTCAACTAGCACAAGTCCAATAAATATCGATTTAAAAGAACAGAATTTACGATGCCCGAATCACTTATATTTTCTTCAAAATCGCAAGCATTCGTACGCAAAAGCAGATTCCTTTGTGACCTAAAATAGATTTAAACTGTTCTATATTTTGACCGTCTAACTTGAAAGGAATTCCATCGTCGTCATGTAAACAGGTATACACATGTCAGGTAAATTTAGCATCGATTTCCAAACTAACCCAAGTCTATGTAAAAAGTATAGTGATTTACGCGGTTGTTGCAACTACCTACCGAACCATCCGTCAAACAAAGCTAGCGACCAGGTAGGGAATTTCTACAGGTGCGAAACTAACACAATCTAGCTCTGCATATTAGCATATCGATTTTTGAAAATATGTCCTTTGAAATTTATTTCTGTTGTTCGATTTTGTGTACCCGGCGACATTTTTGAGTTGGGATAGGTGAAAATTTCACGGTTATGACTCAATGATAACACAGTGTTTTGGTGGTAGGCGGTCAGAAATTACTCATTCAGTATATTGGAGTTTACCAACGTGCTAATTCGACAACCTTGTGTCTATTTTACAATAATTTGGAGCTTTTTAACCCAATTAGGATTTTAATCAGCTTGGATTTTAAACAATTTCACACCCGTTTGTAGATGGTCACGTGGATTTGGGTAGTATGTGGATTTAGAAAGACAAATATCACGATTAATCAGGTAAATACACTTAAATTCTTTATAAATACATGTACATAAAATGTCAATAAAAAGTTAGATTAGAAGATGGTTGGAGAAATGAGCGTGTAACCAGACAAAAAATACAGGTACTGTATGATTGTGAAGGGTTTTCTTTTTAGGCAAAAATAATGACCCATAACCAAACGACAAAAATTTAGACTGATCCAAATTCAAAGATATTGCAGAATCTGATGACAATTCAAGTGATTAAAAGTTTACATTTTTTGGTCTTTTGGGTAGAAAACATTGTGGGAAATGAAGAAATTGCTTGCCATTTCTTAATTTTACACATTGTTTTCCCAATTAAAGTGGTTATCTTGGACAGAGTCATTGTAATTATTATTTATTTGTGTGGGAAAAGGTTAATGTTAGAAGGATAAAATTCTGGTTATTAGGCTCTCATTTGAAGTAACAATGTTTTTTAAAACCCTTGTCCATTGCAGTGAATTTTAGATTGTTCTGATTTGAAAGCAGAACTTTACAGATGACATTTTCTAGTTGTTCGAAAAGAAGGAATGAATTGCTTGTTTCTAGAAATGTCTTCATGCTCCACTATGTTTTCCAAAGCCTCTATTCTGTGGTGTTAAAGTTCCATTAATCCTTTCCCAAACGAAAAATTGTAGGGTGATTTTAGGGTGATCTTATTTTTTAAAAAAATGATATTTTATCAAGAAGTGTACAATATGAATATAGGATTGAAAATAATGAGGCAGAGGATACACAACAGTTTCTTCTTTTGGCTCTTGTTTTCCCAAGCCATTTCTATCAGGGAATGTCAAAACCAGGTCTTGTTTGGTAAAGGGTTAAAGTATCATTATAACAGTTATGTGGTAATTTTTTTAAAGGCTGTCAAAACTTAGTAGTTTTGAAAGGGATTAAAAATTTGGGGTAAACTGTAAAGGGTTGTTAAATAGATAATCTACATTGACAATAGGTAGTTTTTATGGCTATATTGAGGGGAAAAGAAGAAAGTATATTTCAGCGGTCTTCCAACAGTTTTCCATGATTTTCAAAATCTGTTGGACTTAGAGGCCTTATAGGTATGATCATGAATTAATGTAGAAGAGGGAGAATAAGCAGAAGAGGAAGAAGATTTCAAGAACAAGAAGAAGAGTTCAAGAAGAAGAAGAAGAAGAAGAAGAAGAAGAAGAAGAAGAAGAAGAAGAAGAAGAGGAAGAAGAAGAAGAAGAAGAAGAAGAAGAAGAAGAAGAAGAAAATCTGTGGTATGTTTGAACCCCCAAACATACCCCTCTGGATAATGGCTGGATCTGCCATTGGTTTTAACATGCCTGAAGAAGAAAGGCTCAGCGATAACATTGAAGAAAAAGAAGGATTTTTTATTATTAGCAGTTATCCCATTATCCTTTTCCTTCAATATTGTCTCTGCTAAAATGTGTATTTATTATATTCAAAAAGAGGAATATGCTGATAACCAGCATTTTCTCCTTTTGTCTTAATATTTTCTGTGCTATAGCACTTAAATCTTATCTTTAATTGATTAATATCCCACTCCCATGTGTTGTCTGCAGCACCTATCAACCTAATTTTTTTTTTAAAGGTTGAATAATTGTGATAACTTAACACTTTCCCAAACAAGACCTGAGCCGCGTTCTTTAGAGCGAGATTTCTTGAGATATCTTGAGATTTCTTAAGATGTTTTAGGATAGAGCGCTCTTTTGAGCAAGATTTTTAGGACGATCACTGCGAGCCGCCATTGCTCTATACTTCTTTCGGAACCCCTCAGTAAATTCTGTAGAATCTATATGGGAGAGTTGTTCTGAATGCTCCACGATTCATAAACCGCGGAGTTCCGAATGATCCATTATTCATACAAATGACGTCATGATGACGTCATTTGTATGAAGTATGGAACATTCGGAACACCTCGTTTATAATCTCGGTCTCAAAGACGCTGTATCAAAAACATCTTAAGAAATCTTAAAAAATCTCGCTCTAAAGAGTAAAGAATGCGCCTCTGGTTTTGACGTCCCTAATAGAACAGGCTTGGGAAAACATTGAAACAAAAGAAGAAACTTCTGATAACCAGCAGTTTCTCCTTTTGTCTCAATATTTTCTGTGCCATATTTTACACAAACCATGTCTTTATTATCATAATAATTTTTGTCGTCTGCAGCAGCTTTCAAATTGGAGCCACCTAATTTTTTTGGAAAGGTTGAATAATTGTGATAACTTGAGGACATTATCAGATATGGATGACTTGTTATCTTGTTCGAATATCCCATATTTATAAAATATTATATAGATCTACATTCTTCCTTAACCCTTTCCCAGACGGCAAAATTTTAGGGTGGTCTAATGTGAAAACTGCTGCAGACAACAAAATGGATGTCATTAAAGATAGGATTCATGTATTATAATATGGCATCATGTACAGAAAATATTGAGACAAAAGGAGAAACTGCTGGTTATCAGCAGTTTCTTCTTTTGTCTCAATGTTTTCCTTAGCCTTATCTATAAGGGATGTCAAAACAAGGCAGGGTGTCCAAAAACCTCCAAATGGGGGGGGGGGGGTTTACCCCTAAAATGAATCATGTACCCCCAATTTTTGCAAGAAACCTTCTTTGTCTCTACTAGAGGGTGTACAAGCATGATGTAAAAGTATGGTTTGTACCCCAGATTTGAAGGTCGGTGGAAACCCTGCAAGGCCTTGTTTGGGAAAGGGTTAAGATTGATGCTACTAGTAATTATGATACAATGAATTAACCTTTTTCAAAATGACACTTTGTCATTCACATCTAGTCTAAATGATGACCAAATTGGAATGAAAACGTTCAAAGAGGCGGGGTTTTATCATTGTGCTATAACAAAATTTTTGCTGAAAAATGAAAAACTGAGAAAATGATGGAGCTTCAACGGAGTTTGGTTACCCAAGACTTCAGAAAACTTTGTGGAAAATGAAGAGATTGCTTGTGAGTTGTTACAAGAAATCTCTTCACTTTCCAAAATGTTTTTTCTCAGAAAGGCCCAAAACATGTTATAAAATTTCATTTGACTTGAAATTGTTGTCCTAAACATCTTTGATTTCTGATTAATTACTCTAAAGCTTTTTTGTTTTAGAAAGGTTTAAACTTCAAGAGCTTACTGATGTGTGGGCACTGAGTAAAATGACTGAAAAGGAAAATATTGCGAGAAAAGAAGAAAATGCTGCATCATAAAATTCATTGTTATCTGGCTGCTTTTTTTCATTTCCCCTCAATGTTTCTTAAAGTTATTTTATTTCTAAAATTGGGATTGTTGTTTGAAAAGGGATCATACTATTCTTAATGCCAGTGTCTTGTACATTTGTATTTAACAAAATGTGATAGACATAGGTATAAGTTCTACCGGTGTGTACATATTTAAATGCAGAATTTGTTACCAATAAAATTTATTGTGAAGTAGTCTGCGCATTGGGCTTTGAAATGCAATGCTTAGCTATGTAATAGGATAGCCAATATTTTAACCGACATAAATGTGAGCCGGGATCTGGTAAAAGGGCTCCTAAAAATCACTGTTGACACTACCATGATAACAGACCAGTCACCAGCTTGTGCCCATGTCCTGATAGATCAAGATCAATGCTCTTGCAGTTTGCATGGATGATATGGAAGTTTTAGAAATCCAGCATATAGCAAACAGTGTTAACCCTTTCCAAAACGACAAAATTTTAGGCCGGTCCAATTCGAATGGAGTTACAGACGACAAAATACATCATATCAAATGGAGAAAATATGTATGTTATAGCCCAGAAAATATTGAGGCAAAAGGAGAAAGTGCTGATTATCAGCACTTTCTTCTTTTGTCTAAATGTTTTCCCAAACCCTTTCTCTTGGGGACGTCAAAACCCGGTCTCGTTTGGGAAAGGGTTAATTTAACTCTTTATTTGCCTGGCCTCTATCATAACTATAATTATATTTGTGCAGGCTGGTCTATTTAATAATTGCAATTTGATAAAAGGGCTGTTATCTATGCCTCAGCTCATATGTAATTGGCTGGTAATTTTGGCAGTTATTGAATTATAATTATGCATACAAATTGGAAATATGCAGTAGAGTACATTGCAGATTGGTCATATTCCAAAATTATGACTCAAATGATAACATTATCATACCCTAATGAATAAATTCAATCCCAAACAATAAAATTTTGGACCAGTTCAATTTGAAAGTGGTTTCAGACAACATAATAATTGATATGATTATGAATGTAGACATAGCTGGTGTCAAAATAAAGTTAAAACATAGAAGGCGTTGCTGCCAGACTCTTAATTCACAAAATGTGCAAAGATATTTGCCAAAGCAGTAGGCAAATGGAATTTTTTGCATCACAGCCACAGCGCATCCAAAAATGGTCAGTTTAGAACGGAATAATTTTGGACACGAGTGGTGGTTGTACTGTATCATTTGTATGTATGTGACCATGCCTTGACCAGTGAAAAACTATGGCTGATGACAAATTAGAATTGCCCTTACAATTACACTGGTTTAGGTTTATTGAGATTTTATGCTGTTTTCAACTGCAATGGTCTTATTGCGGCTGCTTGAGCACAGTCACCTAGCCATTGAATCCTGTTGTTTCTCATACCTGTACTGGTACCACAACATCCTAACCAAGCTTCCAGCTGCTGGCCCACATATATAGGTTAACAATATCAAACCAATCATGATGAGTGTCAGAAAGGATATTTGCCGCCACCAGGAATCGAACCTGGGACCCCTCGAGTGAGAGGCAGATACCCTACCAACTGCGCTAATGGCCGCTGCCAAATTACATTGGTGTTTCATTGTTGCCATCTGCATTGCTTTCTATTTGGGTCAGTTAACCCTTTCCTACAACCCATTCCAGGTCATTGTAGGGTGGGGGTAATCATAATCAGTAATCCATTGTTATCTATTACAATTTTGTCAAGTAATCGACAGTAATCTGCAATCAAACTGTGCCAGTTTATCATAATTTAATCGATTACAGGCTTCAAAATTGTTGTAATTGTTAATAATACATTTACAATAACTGGGTACCTGTGGAAAAAAGCTTTGGAAATATTTAGGCAAAAGAAGAAAATGCTGATTATCAGCATTTTCTCCTTTTGCCTCAATATTTTCTGTTTTATATTGTTCACAAATTGTCAATATCCCATTTGTCCTCTGCCACAGATTCTTAAATTGGACCACATGGCCTTAAAGTTTGTTGTCATGGAAAGAGTTTACTCAATTACATCATGATCTTTTCATCTGATGATGTACCGTTACCCTTTTCAAATACAAACATGGTTTGGAGGTCAAGGATTAAAAAAGTATGGGAAATCATCGAGGGAAAAGAAAATGCTGATAATATAGTATTTTGTCCTTTACTGTGAAGTTTTTGTGAAATATTTTTTTTGTATTTTTCAGTTTTATTTACACTGATTTATTTCCACAGCACTTTTCAATTTAGAACTTATCTGGAACTTGTTTGGGAAAGGGTTGAGATATGACCTGTATAAGGTGATATGCTAATCGGCATGATTTAATCATCAACTAATATGTGACAGCACTGCTAATTGTAAGATAAAAATTGTCCGCTTTTTGAAAAGGGACATTCTGTTAATACTTTTCTATACTTGTAATGTATCAGGGCCTTGATGTATTAGACTTTGTGCAATTTCAGATTGCCATAAATAGAAATTTGTTGCATTACAAAAATGCTTTAATCTTCTTTCTATATATATATAAAGTGTGCTTTTGAAAACACGGGGGAAATTGAAAATGGTGATAATTTAAAAACCCAAGCAGATAGCATTTAAAGGGACATTTCATTCCAATTTCATTTTTTTAGCTCAACTTTTCGAAGAAAATGAGAGCTTATACTGTCACCCGGGCGTCGGCGTTGGCGTCGGCGTTGGAGTTGGGTCGGCGTTGGCGTTGCAACAAAGGTTAAAGTTTTTTCAAACATCAATAACTTCCATACTATCAAAGGGATTCAACCCAAACTTGGAATACTTATTCACCATCACACCCTCTACCTTACTATCAGGGCCCTTGACCCTTGGACCATTCTATCTGGAGTTATGCCCCTTTATACTAAGCAACTTAGAAAGTCGAGCGCGCTGTCTTCGGACAGCTCTTGTTAAAGTATGTCTTGATGTCAAGATTGGTTATTCTAATTAGTATAAATACTATTAGTTTTTTGAAGTTGTTGCCATTAAGCGAGAAACATGCATTCAAAGTTGAGACATAATCGATAAATTGCATATAAATTCGAACTGTTGTCCACAACAATTTGTTCAATTTTAACACAAAAATATAAATTTCTCGTAAACGGCGCAATATTTTGGCTTGAAATTTTCAGAATTTTCATAAGATAATATATGCTCTTTCAGATGAAAATAAAAGTAAAATTTATAACAACAAATTCTGAAATGTCACTTTAAACACATTAGATTAACCAATTTTGGCATTAAACATACTTTTAAAAAATGAAATAGGAATGTAATGCCTCTTTAATGTCAATTAATGAATGGTGCTTAACAGCTCTTTGACAATATGTCATGTGTGGCAGAGCAAATATGCATTTTTTTTAAATTTTGACCAATCTAAAAACGGTTAGTTACCTCCTGTGTGACTGAATGAAAAGGGACTTTATCCTGTCAAAATCTTTTTAAAATGTAAAAAGTACATGAATATTACAGGAAATTGTTACTTACATTACATATTTAATGAAACGGTTGCTTGGCAACCAAAATGTGGTTTATACCTGTTAATTTGTGGAAGCAGTTAAAGGGGGAATAACACTTAACATCTTACAAATTTTCAGAGAACTTCGTGCAAAAAATAAATATATATTATGAAAATATGGCCTTTAGATTGCATCTATGCCAAATCTTAGCTTTCTATCTTGTATATTGGCTAGGATGTTGACGGATTTAAAACCCCATATGTTTTATTATTATAATTTTTATCCCCCCGACAAAAAATCATGGGGTTTTAAATCCGTCGACATCTAAGCCAATACACAAGGTAGAAAGCTAAGATTTGGCATATATGCAAGTTAAAGACCATATTTTAATAATATATATTTATTTTTTTGTACGAAGTTCTCGGAAAATTTGCAAGATGTTAAGTGTTATTCCCCCTTTAAGTCAAATTAATATTTTTTTTGCTAGCACATAATGACATCATCCTGTGTTATACTTTGTGACATCTTTGCATGAAACTTATAGAGTTTTTATACCCCCGCAAAACGAATGTTTTAGGGGGTATACTGGAATCAACCTGTCTGTCTGTCTGCATGTATGTCTGTATGTATGTCTGTCTGTCCATGGACAAACTATTTCTATAGAGCATATCTTCTAAACCATATATGCTACTAACTTCAAACTTGGTACACTCATAGATCTGATGGTGGGGAAGTGTCATGTACAATAATTGTTACTCTGCCACGCCCACTTTTTGGGTTATTGCCCTTTGTTGTTTGTACCCTTACATTTTTTGTATGCATGTATGTCTGTCTGTCCGTGGACAAAATATTTCTATAGAGCATATCTTCTAAACCATATATGCTACTAACTTCAAACTCGTTACACTTATAGATCTCATTGTGGGGAAGTGTCATGTACAATTGTTACTCTGCCACGCCCACTTTTTGGGTTATTGCCCTTTGTTGTTTGTACTCTTGCATTTTTGTCCAGGACATATCTTCTAAACCTTAAGTGCTAGCAACTTTAAACTTGGTACACTTATACATCTTCTTGCGGGGAAATATCATGTACAATAACCATTACTCTGCCATGCCCACTTTTTGAGTTATTGCCCTTTGTTGTTTGTACCCTTACATTTTTGTCCTGGACATATATCTTCTGAACCATAAGTGCTAGCAACTTCAAACTTGATACACTTATAGATCTCATTTTGGGAAAGTGTCATGAACAAGAACCGTTCCTCTACCATGCCTACTTTTTGAGTTATTGCCCTTTGTTGTTTTTACCCTTACATTTTTGTACAAACAATAGCTTCTAAATCATAAGTGCTAGCAACTTCAAACTTAGTACACTAATAGATATCGTTGTGGGGAAGTGTCAGATACAGTAACGTTTACTCAGCCACGACCATTTCTTGAGATATTGCCCTTTGTTGTTGTACCCTTGCATTTTTGTCCTGGACATATATCTTCTAAACCATAATTGCTAGCAACTTTAAACTACACTTATAGATCTCATTTTGGGGAAGTGTCATGAACAAGAACCGTAACTCTGCCATGCCTACTTTTTGAGTTATTGCCCTTTGTTGTTTGTACCCTTACATTTTTGTCCCAATGATAGCTTCTAAACCATAACTACTATCAACTTCAAACTTGGTACACTTATAGATATTGTTGTGGGGAAGTGTCCTGTACAATAACTGTTACTCAGCCACGCCCTCTTTTTGAGTTATTGTCCTTTGTTGTTTGTACCCTTACACTTTTGTCCAGACCATATCTTCTGTACCATAACTACTAGCAACTTCAAACTTGGTACACTTATAGATCTCATTTTGGGGAAATGTCATGTACAATAACCGTTACTCAGCCACGCCCACTTTTTGAGTTATTGCCCTTTATTGTTTGTACTCTTGCGTTTTTGTCCAGAACATATCTTCTAAACCATAAGTGCTAGCAACTTTAAACTTGTACATTTATTTCCCTTTTTTGTACTGAAAGCTTGTGCGGGGGGTATCAAGTCACATCCTGTGACAGTTCTAGATTAAAAATAGTCTGTATAGTAGAATCTATGCCATATAAACATTCAATGCACTGTGCACATATGAAATGTTTGTAATTTCACGTAGAATCTACTATACAGCCTCTATCTAATACATTAAATACTGTAAACCAGGATAAGTTCGCGTCAAGAAATGTTCGCGTTTTCATGCACTCGGGCTTGTTCGCGGCGTTTTAAGTTCGCGGATCAATGCTGTCCGCGAATCGCGCGAAACTAAACACGCTATGGGGTAATTGAAAATTGATATGTTGAATAATAGGGGGATTCGGAGAATCGGATAATTACATATTGAATTAGGACTGTAATTACGATATTTTAGTCGCCGTTGACAGTTTGGTCGAAGTAACTTTCAATCGACCCATTGTTTTATTTCACACTTTATAGTATACTGGATTACAGTTTGTAACACAATGCATAAAATTTGAGCGTTACATGAAATTCACACCTATTTACCTATAACGTCGAGAAGTGATAATGACAGTTTTATTCAATATCATCGAAGGACGATTCAAACCTCGTAGTTGTGGCTATTTTCAAACTACAGTTACGAGGTTTTAAACGCTAATCGACGTTTCTATCATACTCGGCATTCGAATGCCAAATGACCCCTTATCTCAATATCAGGCAGGCATATCTAGTTCAATAAGTTGGTTTATCTTTCAATGTCGTGTTTTTCAATATGTCTCAATATCTACAACATGTATGAATTTTTGGATAAAAACGAAAGTAGTCTGAAATAAAGAAAAATTTTCACTTTCATCCTGTTACGAAAAGGCTATTCCCTTGTTTACATGGTAACAAGTACGTCTAGTGTAAATAAAACATCTCCCCGTAGGTTTTCCCGAAACAAAAACTGTCAAAGCGATTAAAGTTCGCGTTTTTAGTGAAGGTAGCCTATTCGCGGCGTTATAAGTTCGCGGATCACACCCACCCGCGAAAGACGCTAACTTAAAAAGCGCGAAATAATTTCCTGGTTTACAGTACCAAGTGTGAAGTATTATGTCATAATTTGCAGTAGACTGGAGATAGTTATCATGAAATGTCGACCAATTTTGAAATTATCATTCATAATCTGATAATATTATCAAATCATGTAATAATTGGTATCCAAGCTCCTAAGATCTACAGATAGAGGGGGTATCGGGTAATTTCTTTTCAAAACTTCTTCAATAGCTCAGCAATACGTATATTGTGTGTACTCATTGGACTGGGCCTCATCGTGACAAATGAAATAATTACCCACAACATAGGGTCTGGATTTGAAGTAAAAATGTAGAATGCCTTTATACCCCTCTTATCTGTTGCTCTGGTGTAAATATACTGTATAATTATATGATTTCTTCTGATTTTTCCTTTTCCCAAACAACAGGACTTTAGTTTATAGATAGATGAAGGCTAGGGAAAACAACTTCATTTCCCACAATATTTTTCACCCAATAAGATCAAAGATTGTAAAATTTCATTCTCTTTAAATTGTCATCTGCAATACCTTGGAATTTAGAAAGCAGGAGATGCTGACATTAATTGTAAATGCTAAAATTACTTACATGTAAAGCATTTTTTTAAGATTTTAAATGAAAGAGAAACCATAGGGTGAAAAGAAGTAATCAGTATAGTTTCTTCTTTTTCCCTGAATGCTTTCAATCATACTCTGTCTTTAACATTAAAAGCATAGATAACTGTTGAAAAGGTTAACATAATATTAGATTTCAAGTAATGTATCTTACTTTTGGATAAATCGGATGTTAAATGCTTCAACTATCATCCTTTTCAAAATCAAAGGGCACAGAGTACTTATTCAAACTAGTTTACCCTTTCCCAAATGAAAGCTACTGATTAGTGCTGAAGATGTTTACATGATGTTGATAAACTTCAAAAAGATTACGGTTTGTGTATGCAGTATAATATTGAGGCAAAAGGAGATAATGCTTTTGAACAGCAGAGCTTCAGATTGACAGTGGGCCCGGGCCATTTGACACACTATTTGCAAATATGGCCCATCACATTTCAACTCCAGGGGCCAAGCGGCCCAAGCTTTTACAAATTTTTTATATCACTATGTTTATTTTCATTGCTATGGCCCATCATTTCCAAAAATGACCCATCAATTTCCCTGCCATGGGTCATTTCGACCCACCACTCTTCAAATAAATCTGAAGCTCTGGAACAGTGTTTTCTTATTTAATCAAAATATTTTCCCAAGCCTTTGCCAGTATGTTCCATTCTAGTAGGGACATTAAAGCCAGGTCTTATTTGGGAAAGGGTAAATAAGTTATGTTTACAATCATAATCCATTCTTCGATCTACACCTATATTAAGGCTTGATCTTTCCGTTTATGTGCTTAAATGGACTACATGGTTTAAATAAATAATTTTGTCCTTTCAAAACAATGAGGGAAAAGAAGATATTTTGATAAATGAGGCAGAGCTCCAGATAGGATGCGTATTTGCGTAAAATACGCATTGATTTGGTCTAAATACGCATTTACTTTCATCAAAATGCGTACTGGTACGCATTCAAAATACGGAATACGCATTTGATAATCGTCAGTTAGCGTATCGAGATCGAAGAGCGCCGGAAGAAACACATAAAACAGGAAATTCCAATAATCAAAAATAATGTTTTGGTCAATTTGGTCTGTAAAAATAGCTTATCGAAATGTCTAATACGCTTCAGCCAATCAAAACCGGGAATAATTGGAGAATACCGATTACGTCACCAGCCAAGCGAATGCAGAAGACAAACAGCTTTTCCGTAGATCTACCGAATGCTGCCGAATGGTTCATTTTGTTAGAATTTCTGTCAATCGTTGATCTCCGTTAATTTTTTATACGGAGCAAATAGTTTCCTCGATTTTCATTTGATGATAAATATCGGGCCATTGCGTCACTTCGTAAATCAGAAATTGCAACTCGAAGAAGTTTGTTTCCATTTTTAATTTTGAAACGAGTAAATCCATTCCTTCAAGCACATCGTAAAGGCGATTTTGGCCGATATTATTTCTGAAGAGGCCCTTCAGTACAGACAAAGATAGCCCCGATGGTAATCTCGTTCAGAAAAAAAACACTTGATGGTCGGAAACATAGCGCGCTTAGATGTCAAGTCCTCGAAATCGACTATCGAAAATGAAAGTGGGTCGTTCCGATTTGGTGCTCCTTTTAATTTTAATCCTTTCCCGAACAAGAAGATAAATACGCCTTACCTCCAAAAAATATTTGGAAATACGCATTGGAAAAAATTATGAGGGGTAAATACTCCTTGCCTCAAAAAATTATCTGGAGCTCTGATGAGGTTTGTTTCTTTCCTCTTAAGTAATGCTTAAAAGTGACTTGAAAGAAAATGTTGTGCTGCTGGTTTCTAAAGTTGCAATGGGTTTCATACAAAAAAAAAAGAATCTTACAAGATCTAATACGGTAATACCTGAAAAATATATTTATTGTAGAAGAAAGTATTTGAAGAAAATGTTGGTTATCAGCATATTTTTTTTCTTCCAATGTCTCTCCTAAAGCTTTCTCCTTATTAAATATTATCCTTGTTTGGAAATGGGATAGATCAAAACAAAATGGAAAAATACTTTTATGATCATTGATCAGAGCTACTGCAGATAAGAGGATGTGAAACTACCCAAATCCAAACGGTATGTTGTTGGTACTCATTCAAATCGTCTCATTGAGACAATTTAAATGAGTACCCACAACATAGGGTTTGATTGATTGATTGATTCTTTTATTTCCTCCTTGAAAAGAAGAGCACAAACATACAAACAGACATGACAATACAAATACAATAGAATGTACAGTGACCGACAAAAAATGAAAAGAAAAAGAAGGGACAATCCATGCATGAATGCATGCAAAGCTATCCTTCTAATATTAATTATTGGAGCATTGCTAATTAAATGACAAAAATGTCGTAACTGTGGCCTGTATATAGACCCCAGTTATGACACCCCAGTCATTATGACAATGGTTATTCATTTCATACTGAAAATTGTAGCTATTACATTCATATTCACATAACATTCTGTGATAACATACTGTAGAAATTCTTGTCAATCGAATAATGCTATTGATGCATTGTTATCATTATTCGTTATCATAGCATTTGATGAAATGCAGGATATATATAGGATATTGCTTGGTCTACCTGAGCAGTATTTTCAAAATATTTCGCAAGTCCACCAAGCATATCAATCAGCTGTTCTTGAGGTGTTTTCTGAAGTAGGCTTCTGTACTGACATTGTCCCAAAACATGAAAAATAGAACGCCAGAGTTGCAATCTTATGGTGTTATTATAAGTACAGAAAATAAGTTTGTGCAATATACATTTACCAACAACTTTTTGGCATTTATTGCATATTTGAGGGACCTCATAAGAACAAAGCATGCAAAGTATATAACTTGCAGTGTCATGTAGCCCTTCCAGATATAAGGGTCACGAATACGATGCCAAATACAGGAAACGTCGTTTTGTGAAAATAAAACTTCAAACTGTGAAGTACATGTATGAATGAAGTATTGCATTTTGAAACCCATTACCCCCTCTTATCTAAAGCTCTGGCGAATACTTTGATGTCCATTCCATTAGGGTTGTGAAAACTTGTCCTTGTTTGGAAATGGGTTTGTTAAAAACACGTAAAAAATGTTATAGTTGATGACAATTATTTCTTATTGCAGGCAACACAATGACCACATCCCCTTCATCTCCGATAACCACAACACCGTCCGACTTCACGACAAATACGACAGAAAACATATCCACGACAACGCTATGGTTCCGAGAGACAAAAGAGGAGGCTTTACGAGATTTCTGGATCGGTTTGGCGCTGGCGGTGTCGTCGGCGGTGTTTACTGGGAGTAGTTTTATCCTGAAAAAGAAAGGGCTTTTAAATGTATCACAGAATGGAACAAGGGCGGGTAAGATACTATGTCAGGCCCTTTAACCCTTTCCCAAACGACAAAATTTTAGGGTGGTCCAAATTCAAAGCTGCCGCAGACGACAAAATAGCTAAGGATAAACACAGGATTTGTGTATATTTTAGCACAGAAAATATTGAGACAAAAGGAGAAACTGCTGGTTATCAGCAGTTTCTTCTTTTGTTTCAATGTTTTCCCAAGCCATATGATCTATTAGGGACGTCAAAATCAGGTCTTGTTTTGGAAAGGGTTAAATGAATTAAATTTATAGAGGAGTACACGGTGGGTAACCTACATGACTTTCCGGAAGCATTCGCACAGAAAAAATCTTCCGCTTCAATGTAGGTTTTGTTTCAATTCTCAGCTTACACTCTACGGATTTTGATGAGATAAAGTGCAACGAATGCACATTTCAGAGGGTCATTCGCGGTTGTACCTCATTGTGCTCCGAATCCAATGGTTTCTTAAAAACATTCAAGCGAAAGTTTTTTCATTGCATGTGAACGCTTCCAACTTTCCTTTTGCATGGAAAAACACTTTCGTTTGAATGTTTGAAGAAACCACTGGATTTCGAGTAGAGATGAGTTGTAACCGGGAACAGCCCTCTCAAAAACATGTTCGAAGCACTTTATCTTAACAAATTCTGTTAAGTATAAGCTGAGAAATCCAACAAAACATGCTTTGAAGCTGGCAATTTTTTCAGTGTGAACGCTTTAAGAAAGTCACATGGGTTACCCACTATGGGAGTATGGTTTACCGTTTATTTGCTAAAATGGACAGTCCCTTTATGGAGGACTTTATGGAGGACAAGTAGCTAAACATAATCAAATTACACCTATTACATTTTATATCAATGAACATATCACATAAACAAGAGGACCATGATGGTCCTATATCGCTCACCTGAACCAAAATGATATGAGCAACACTTTTGTTCAATTCAATTAATATTTATAATTTAACACTGAATAAGAACTTATGGTCAATAAGGTTGTGAAAATCTAACTCATCCGAGATCTAAATTATGGTGCCAAACATTGTATCCAAGTTTTGTCTTGATTGATAAATAATTGTAGATTCTAGAGTATAAACAAGGTCGAAAACAGCCGAAAACATCAATCTTATCAAATTCAAGGGCACATAACTCTCGATTTTCTGACCAGATAAGACTGAAAATCAAACTAATCCCAGATCTTATGGTCCCTAATATTGTGTCCAAGTTTTGTCTTGATTGATCCATAATTGTAGATTCCAGAGTGTAAACAAGGTCGAAAACAGCCGAAAATGGCAATTTTGTCAAATTCAAGGGCACATAACGCTCGACTTTCTGAACAGATCAGACTGAAAATCAAACTCATATGAGATCTTATGGTCCCCAACATTGTGTCCAAGTTTTGTATAGATTGATCAATAATTGTAGATTCTAGAATGTAAACAAGGCCGAAACCAGCCGAAAATGGCAATTTTGTCAAATTCAAGGGCACATAACTCTCGACATTTTTATCAGATCAGACTAAAAATCAAACTCATCCAAGATCCTATGGTCCAAAACATTGTGTCCAAGTTTTGTCTTGATTGATTAATAATTGTAGATTCTAGAGTGTAAACAAGGTTGAAAACAGCAGAAAATGACAATTTTGTCAAATTCAAGGGCACGTAACTCTTGACTTTCTGATCAGATCAGACTGAAAATCAAACTCATCTGAGATCTTATAGTCCCCAACATTGTGTCCAAGTTTTGTCTTGATTGATTAACCCTTTCCCACACATTGACGCTTTTGGAGACCCCACAAAATAAAGTCTTTGGAAAACATTGTGGAAAATGAAGTAGCAAGCAATTTCTTCATTACCCACAATGTTTCCTACCAAGAAAGACCAAAAAAAAGTTAAATTTTGTTCAATGGAACTTGTCGTCTGCAACACCTATGACTTTGGACTAGGCTAAAATTTTGTTGTTTGGTATAGCGGACGAGAATCGACCTGGCAGAGCAACCCATGCTAATCGAATGGAATGCTCTGCCAGGTGAATTATCGTCCGCTATAATGGGTTTATAATTGTAGATAATAATAATAAATTAATTCGAGGGCTCAGTGCAAAACTATTGTAACTACATATTTTTCAGAAATACACTTTTTTGCATTTCTGAATCTTCTAAAAGGAACATATCATGTGTTCTAATATTAGATCTCAATTCTTTATCCTTAAAAAGATATTTAGAATTTTAAAAACAATTTTCCTCTTTAGCTTTGAGAAAGTCAAACAGTTTTTTCCCTCTCCTGTAAAATTTCAAAAAATGTAGTTACAATAGTTTTGCACCAAGCCCAGATCATTGTATAGTGTAAATCTATTTATATCCTCTATCAAACAACAGGGCTAAAAATAAGTGGGGGTGAAGATATTCTAACTTTGTTATTTCAATTCCAAACCCTATGTTGTGGGTACTTATTTGTATCGTCTCGACGAGACGATACACATGAGTACCCACAATAAAGGGTTTGATGAACAATAACAGAATTATTGCAGTTTAAAAATTCATCACACCCGCTTATCTGGAGCTCTGAAACAAGATAACTCTACTTATACTATAGGAAAGTAGTGTCAAGAGTGACTTCCCTTAGATTAATACAGGTTGAAAAAGGCAAAAAAATGGCAATTTAGCCCAATTCAAGCGCACATAACTCTCATCTTTCTGGTCAGATCAGACTGAAAATTGACCTCATCCAAGATCTTATGGTCTCCAACATTATGTCCAAGTTTTGTCTTGAGTGATCAATAATTGTAGATGCTAGAGTGAAAACAAACTTAAAAACAGCATTTTTTGACATTCAAGGGCAAATAACTCCGCACTTTCTGGTCCGATCAGGCTCATAATCGAACTTGTCCGAGAACTTATGATCATACTTGTTTTGGCCAAGTTTGATCAAGATTGCTTAACTTTTGTGGATGCTAGAGTGTAAACACCCCAAATGTTGACGGACGGACGGACGGACGGACGGACGGACGACGGACAAAAAGTGACCACAATAACTCACCTTGAGCACTTCGTGCTCAGGTGAGCTAAAAAGGCGACCTAATGCAAAAAGGCAGCATATATATTTATTGTGACTGCAGTACTGTTGTTTTGTTTACCGAGCTGTAGGATTTTTCTGTGACTTTGTCATTTAATGAATTTTAAAATGTTTATTTACCATTTGTGTTTGTAGGGGAAGGAGGGATGTCATATCTCAAACAACCACTATGGTGGCTCGGAATGGTCTTAAGTAAGTATTTAATTGGACTCCTTATATTGTCAACAATCTTACAACCAAGTTCAAGGGAAATCATTTGGTAAATTTGTCGATAATAAGGGACCCTGAGTTGCAATATTTAGAGGGAGATTCCTTGAGATGCTTGAGATTTCTTAAGATGTTTAAGGGTAAAGCGTTCTTAAGAGTAACATTTTTAAGACGCTCAATGGGAGGCGCCATTAACCTTTAACTTAGTGCAGAACCCCTCAGTTAACTCTGTAGAAACAATATTAGAGAGAATTGATAGAGTTGTTCCATTACTAAATGCTCCATGGTACCATGGCAATGCCCCATACTTCATGCAAATGACATCATTTGTATAAAGTATGGAGCATTTGGAACATCTTGGTCAGAATCTAGTACTTAAAAACGCTTTATCTAAAAGATCTTAAGAAAGTTTAAAACATCTCTCTCTAAAGAACATGCCTCTGGTTATGCCCCCTTTCGAAGAAAATGGGGGTATATTGTTTTGCAAGTGTCGGTCGGTCGGTCGGTCCGTAGGTCGGTCGGTCTGTCCGTAGACCAAACCTTGTCCGGAGCATAACTCGAAAAGTATTGAAGGTAGAATCATGAAACTTCACATGTGGATAGATCTCATTATGGAAAGGTGCAGTGCACAAGAACCGTAACTCTGCCGATCAAATTTTTTGAGTTATTGCCCTTTGTTGATTTTATAACTTGATTCTTGTCCGGAGCATAACTCAAAAAGTATGTAAGGTAGAATCATGAAACTTCACAGGTGGATAGATCTCATTAAGGAGAGGTGCAGTGCACAAGAAGCGTAACTCTGCCGATCAAATTTTTGAGTTATTGCCCTTTGTTGATTTTATAAATTGATTCTTGTCCGGAACATAACTCAAAAAGTATGTAAGGTAGAATCATGAAACTTTACATGTGGATAGATCTCATTATGGAGAGGTGCAGTGCACAAGAACCGTAACTCTGCCAATCAAACTTTTTGAGTTATTGCCCTTTGTTGATTTTCAAACTTGATTCTTGTCCGGAGCATAACTCGAAAAGTATTAAAGGTAGAATCATGAAACTTCACAGGTTGATAGCTCTCATTATGGAGAGGTGCAGTGCACAAGAACTGCATGTAACTCTGCTGATCAAATTTTTGGAGTTATTGCCCTTTGTTGATTTTCAAACTTGATTCTTGTCCGGAGCATAACTGGAAAAGTATGTAAGGTAGAATCATGAAACTTCACAGGTGGATAGCTCTCATTATGAAGAGGTGCAGTGCACAAGAACTGTAACTCTGCCAATCAAATTTTTTGAGTTATTGCCCTTTGTTGATTTTATAACTTGATTCTTGTCCGGAGCACAACTCAAAAAGTATGTAAGTATGTAAGTATGTAACCAAGATCTTTCACAATTGACCATGACCTTGGACCTTGTGACCTTGACATTGGAGTTTGACCTACTTTTTAAAAACTTTAACCTGGCTGATATATCATGTCCTTTTACACATACAGCCTTGATATTTGACACATGGAAACCTCCGACCAAGACCTATCACATATGACTATGACCTTGGATCTTGTGACCCTGACCTTAGAGTTTGACCTACTTTTAAAAAAAATAAACTGCGCCTATATCTCATGTGCTATTACACATGCAGCCTTGATATTTCACATGTGGACACATCCTACCAAGACCTTTCACATTTGACAATGACCCTGGACCTTGTGACCTTGACCTTGGAGTTTAATCTACTTTTATAAAAAGTTTAACCTAGCTGATATATCATGTCCTTTTACACATACAGCCTTGATATTTGACACATGGACACCTACGACCAAGACCTTTCACATTTCACCATGACCTTGGACCTTGTGACCTTGACCTTGGTGTTTGACCTACTTTTATAATACATTTACCTGGCCTATATTTAATGTCATTTTACACATACAGCATTGATATTTCACACATGGTCACTTCCAACCAAGACATTTCATTTTCACCATGACCTTGGACCTTGACCTTGAAGTTTGACCTACTTTTAAAAAACTTAAACTAAGCCTATATGTCATGTCCTGTTACCTATACAGTCTCGATATTTTACACATGGACACCTACCAAGACCTTTCACATTTGACCATGACCTTGAATATTGCAACCTTGACCTTGGAGTTTGACCTACTTTTAAAAAGACTTAAACCAGGCATATATATCATGTCCTTTTACACCTACAGCCTTGATATTTCACACATATACACCTCCTACCAAGACCTTTCATATTTGATCATGACCTTGGACCTTGTTAACTTGACCTTGGACTTTGACCTACATAAAAATGTAGGCCCTTGAGGGGGCATATATGTTTTACAAACATCTCTTGTTAATTATACAATATTCTCTCATTAGCAGTATTCCACTATTTTACTGTATGAGACAAATTGTTATAAGATTTGTCCAATTATGGTACTGTTGCTGCATATTTTGATAGCATTTCTTGCCTATAATCCTTTCAGAAACAGCTTCAAACAAAATTAAAATCTGTCACATATCAGTAGAATTTACTGAAGATTTTCTGCAATTGTTCTTGTAGTTCTTTCGCTTGATTCCCAGCCATCATCATATTAATGTGCCAGTTTCATAATGAGGGAAAACAATTTTCTTGTCATTTCAGTGTTTCTCGGTGAAGTTGTGAATTTCCTGGCGTATTTGTTTGCTCCGGCAACATTGGTAACACCACTCGGGGCTCTTAGTGTAGTAACAAGGTGAGTGTAAATGACAACATATGGCCAGAACAACAGATAAGAGGGGATGAAGAAATTCTTAATTATACCCCCCACCTATGAAGTAGAGGAGGGTATATTGGTTTCACCATGTCTGTCTGTCTGTCCGTCCGTCCGTCTGTCTGTCCATCCATCCATCCGTCCGTAGACTTTTTCGTTTCTGTGCTCGAACTCAAGAACCGCTTGACCTAGGATCATGAAACTTTACACACTTGTTGCCCATGACCCAAGGAGGTGCCCTATTATTTTTGAGTCATGAAGGTCAAAGGTCAAGGTCACAATTGGACTTTCTTTAAAATCTGTTTCCGTGCTCTAAGTCAAGAACCAGTTGACCTAGGATCATGAAACTTTACACACTTGTTGCCCATGACCCAAGGAGGTACCCTATTGTTTTTGGGTCACAAAGGTCAAAGGTCAAGGTCACAATTGCACTTTGCTTAAAATCCGTTTCTGTGCTGTAAGTCAAGAACCGCTTGACCTAGGATTATGAAATTTTACACAGTTGTTGCCCATGATCCAAAGAGGAGCTCTATGGTTTTTGGGTCACAAAGGTCAAGGTCACAATTGGACTTTGCTTAAAATCCGTTTCCGTGCTCAAAGTCAAGAAACGGTGGACCTAGGATCATGAAACTTTACACAAATGTTGCCCAAGACCCAAGGAGGTGCCCTATTGTTTTTGGGTCACGAAAGTTATAAGGTCAAGGTCACAATTGGACTTTGCTTAAAATCTGTTTTTGGGTCATGAGGGTCAAAGGTCAAGCTCAAAATTTGACTTTGTTTAAAACCTGTTTCTGTGCTCCAACTAAAGAGCCTTTTGACATATAGCACTTTTTCAGTGACAAGGCGCTAGTGGGGGTTATTTGTCCGCTTTGCGACAATTCTAGTTAAATAATGGATTCATGTACAATTGTCAACTTTTTAGCGAGCCTGGACTTTATGTCCGGGGAGCTAATGTCACAGCCCAAGTGTCGCGTCGCGTACCGTCACTTCCATCACATCGCTTCTCCAAAAACTTTAACCTGGTCTATATCTCAGGCACTATTAGAGATACAGCTTTGATATTTCTCACATGGATTACCTTCCGCCAAGGCCTTTCATTGGGGACCATGACCTTTGACCTAGTGACCTTAACCTTGGAGTTTTACCTACTTTTCAAAAACTTTAACCTGGTCTATATCTCATGCACGATCAAAGATACGGCCTTACACTTGCCAAGACCTTTCATTTGGGACCATGACTTTTGACCTAGTGACCTTGACCTTGGCATTTGACCTACTGTTAAAAAACTTTAACCTGGCCTATATCTGATGCACTTTTAAAGATAGAGCCTTGATATTTCACATATAGATACCCCATGCCATGACCTTGACTGTGAGACCATGACCTTTGACCTAGTGACCTTGACCTTTGACCTTGAACTCTTTTTTTAGCTAGCCGGGACTTTAAGTCCGGTTTGATAATGTCACAGCCCTAGTGTCGGCGTCCCGTCCAGTCTGTCAAGTCTTCACTTGAAAAAAAAAAAACACCTTTAACCTGGTCTATATCTCGGGCACTATTTGAGATGCAGCCTTGATATTACACACATGCATACCTCCTGCCAAGACCTTTCATTTGAGACCATGAACTTTGACCTAGTGACCTTGAGTTTTACCTACCTTTAAAAAATAACCTGGCCAATATATCGTGCACTTTTGATGATAGAGCCTTGATATTTCCCACATGGATACCTCCTGCCAAGACCTTTCATTTGAAACCATGACATTTGACCTTTTGACCTTGACCTTGGAGTTTGACCTACTTATGAAAAACTTTAACCTGGCCTATATCCTCCTGCACTATTATAGATAGAGCCTTGATATTTCATATATGGATACCTTATGCCATAATTTTGACCTTGAGACCATGACCTTTGACCTAGACCTTTGACATTGGGCTCCTTATTTAGCGAGCCGGGACTTTATGTCGGGGGAGCTAATATCACAGCCCTAGTGTCGGTTTCGTATCACGTCTTCACTTGAAAAACTTTAACCTCGTCCATATCTCAGGCACTAACAGAGATACAGCCTTGATATTTCACACATAGATATTTCCCGCCAAGACCTTTAATTTTGGACCATGACCTTTGACCTAGTGACCTGGACCTTGGAGTTTGACCTACTTTTAAAAAACTTTAACCTTGCCTATATCTCATGCACTATTATAGAAAGAGCCTTGATAATTTCACATATTGATACCTCATGCTATGACCTTGACCTTGAGACCATGACCTTTGACCTAGTGACCTTCACCTTTGACCTTGGACTCCTTTTTTGGCAACAAGCTCTCCTATAGGCGAGCTATGTTGTCCGCGGACAACTCTTGTTGTGACAAGCTCTCGTATAAGCTAGCTACGTTGTCCGCAGAGAACTCTTGTTTCCAAACAAGACCAGTCCTGGTTTTGAAGTAAATGGAAAAAAATGTTTAAGAAAACATTGAGGTAAAATCAGCATTTTTATGCCCCCATATGGAAGGATTGGGGACATATTGTTTTACTGTTGTCTGTCTGTCAGTCTTGTCTTGTTTGGGAAAGGGTTGATTCTTTTTCTCCCTTTTCCAAATGAAGTATATCATGTATACAGCAATGTTCAAAAACTTATCATCTTATAGTCTACAGCAACTTTACTTTATTTTTTTGATCAGCCTAAAATTTCATGGTTTGGAGAGTTAAACCCTATGATAAATACAAGATTTATGATAGATAAAAATGTATGTGTCTTTATAACCAATCCTTATTGAAGTATAAGTGCAGTAACCTTTTACCAAACAAGACAACTTTTTTGACATGTTTGAAAGAAAAAAATTGGGAAAACATTGAGACAAAAGGAGAAAATTCTGATGAACAGCATTTTCTCCTTTTGCCACAACATTTTTTATGTTCCATTCTGTACATGAATCCAATATTTATGAACATCAATTTTGTAGTCAGCAGCAGCTTTCCAATAGGAGCAAACTTATATTTTGTCATTTTGGGAAGGATTTAACGATAAGGTTTGATGTCACAGTATGAGGTGCTTTGATTTATTGCTCAATCTGAATAGACATATTTTATGAAATATTGAGCAAAAGGGATGATTTTACTGATTTTATAGTGCAGTGGCAACATGCTTAATTAATAGCCCATTTCCACTGATTTACACTTTTGGATGCCCCGCAGGATTAAAGTGACATTTCACATTCATTTCATTTTTTAAGAGTATGTCTTGATGCAAAAATTGTTTATTCTAATGCGTAGAAATGCTATCGGTTTTTTGAAGTTGTTATTTATAAGCGAAAAATATGCCTTCAAAGTTGAGACAGAAATGACAAATTCTATATAAATCTGAACTGTTGTCCACAACAATTTGTTTAATTTTAGCACAAAAATATATATTTCTCGTAAACGGTTCAATATTTTGGTTTGAAATTTTCAGAATTTTCATAAGAAAACATGCTCTTTCAGATAGAGTAAAATTAAATTTTATGTAAAAATAATTATGAAATGTCACTTTAAGGCCTTGAAAATATTGTGGAAAAAGAAGAAATAGTTTGTTTCTCGTAAGCAATTTCTTCATATTCCACAATATATTCTACCAAGAAATAACTGTTAAAGTTAAATTTCATTCTCTTGATAAAATTTTGCTGACTGATAATGGGTTTACAATGTATTAAAAGGGTGACTGGCCATTCCATTTCTTTTAATCAAAGTACTGTCTCTATTATGTACTAATTAAAAGCCATAAAACACCATCCAATCAATGAAGCAATAGATTCCACTCATTTAAAGGTGCTTTGAAGGTGCTGTAAATGCTTTTCGAAATTACCTTGTCAATAATGTTGCTATGATGTTGCTGCATATAATGTCCATCAATCTTTTTGTCTGCCTGTAACATGGCTTTATAATTAACCCTTTCCCAAACGATAAAAATTAGGGTGATCCAATTCAAAAACTGCCACAAATGTCAAAATGGATATTATTAAAGATAGGATTTGTGTAAAATATGACACGGAAAATATTGAGACAAAAGGAGAAACTGCTGGTTATCAGCAGTTTCTTCTTTTGTTTCATTGTTTTCCCAAGTCATTTCTTCTAGGGACGTCAAAACCGGGTCTTGTTTGGGAAAGGGTTAATAGTGCTGGTGAGAAGCAACAGGAATCCATGGTCACATGCTCCAGCCACCACACTATGACCATAGCAGTTGAAAGAGGCATCATTTAAAATACAATTCAGTCAATCCAATCAACATAAAACATGGAGACAAAAGAAAATGCTGATAACCATGCAGCATTTTCTCCTTTTTCATCAACAATTTTCTGTGCGTTGTTGTACACAGATCCAATCTTTATCTACATTCATCAGTCCAAAATTTTGTCCATTGGGCAAGGATTAAGTAAATCCTTTCTCAAATGAAATAAAATCTAGACTTTTCCAATTTGAAGAGAGCTGCAGGTAACAAAATAGGGATTTTTTATTGTAAAGAATTTGCATTGTGATAGTTTGGAAAGCATTGAGAGAAAAAGAAAATGCTGGTTTTTATCATATATTTCTTTAGCTAGATGTTTTCCCCAGCCTTTCCAACTAGGAATGTCAAACAGGCTTTTTTTGGAAAGGAATTAAGTGTTACCCTCTGAGAAAAATTGTGCAGATTTTACCTGTAATTATTTAAAAGGGTCATAGAGGACTATTGAAAAACGATTTAAGTTTGGTTCCAGTTGGCTACATATGCAAACATATGGAAGGAAAAATTAACACAGAATTGATTGAACTTTTAACATTATTTTTGTCACATTCATATTTTGTATTCAACATTTAACCCTTTCCTAAACAAGACTGGGATTTGATGTTGCGAACAGAACAGGCTTGGAAAATTTGACCAAGGTTTAATCTAATATTAGTTTTATGGTGTGTACACCTACTGATCTGGGACAGAGCTATAGTCCAACAATGATATTATGACTAATGTTTACAAATTTACTCAGAATTAAACAGTACATTATCAAATTCCAAACTACTGTAATTTTGCATGTGATGGTTCAAATCTTGCAGGTGTAATATACCTGCAAGATTTGAACCAACTCATGCAAAATTGTATTGAGATTATGAACTCTTTTCCATTGTGTACAAAAGTAAAATTGGTAAACATGTGCCATAATACAAAGTATAATGAATGGACTATAGGATATCCTAGCCCTAAGGCTATAGAACAATATCCCATTATTGATTCACAATTTCCATATTGATCAGCATTAATATAAATCCATAAAACTTTTGTACAATACAGAGACTATGGACAAGTTCAAGCCATATACTTTTACCCTTACCCTTCTCTGTTATTGAAGGGGCAATTCTTAAACTCACAACCCTACCTTTCCTATACCGTTACAAGATTTGATGTCAGACTTACATGATGTCACCCTCTTTCATGATCAGATAGAAAAAATTGAGACAGGTCTAAATTCAAAATTATTGTATACAACTTTCAATGAAATAAAATGTTGGTGTTTCTTGTTGGAAAACATTATGGGAACTGAACAAAAATTCTTATGACATCCACAATTCTTTGACTTCCAACTCTTGTATCACGTGTACCCAAATTCCATACACGTGGCTGAAGGGGAGCAATGCTGGGTAATGTTTCTGCTCGGAAAAAAATAAATCATAGTACTGGTTGGAGTTTTAAACCCAAAACCCTTTGGTCCTGGAACCTGCATTCTACCATTAGAACGGGGCAGCCCATGATACACACATTCAATATTCTTAACCCTTTCCCAAACAAGACCTGGTTTTGACATTCCTTATAGAAAAGGCTTGGGAAAATATTGAAACAAAAGAAGAAACTGCTGATAACCAGCAGTTTCTCCTTTTGTCTCAATATTTTCAGTACCATATTTTACGCAAATCCTATCTTTAATAACATCCATTTTGTCATTTGTGACAGTTTTTGAAGTGGATTACTCTAAATTTTGTTGTTTGGGTAAGGGTTAAGCCATAAACATTCTGTATGTATGTAATGATATTCAATCTTTTTCAGTACAATGATGGCCTCCTATTTTCTGAAAGAGAAACTGAACCTGCTGGGCAAGATTGGTTGTGTGTTGTGTGTGTTAGGGGCTACACTCATTGTTGTACATTCACCACAGGAACAAGAAATACAAACTATGGAGGAATTACGACAGAGAATACTGGAACCAGGTAAAGTATATCATGTCTGTGTGTCTGTCTTAGTGTCTGCCTGTCTGTCTGTGTTTGTCTGTCTGTCTGTTGTGTGTGTTAGGGGCTACACTTATTGTAGTACATTCACTGCAAGAACAAGAAATACAAACTATGGAGGAATTAAGACAGAGAATACTGGAACCAGGTAATGTACATTATCATCCGTATGTGTGTGTGTTTGTCTGTCTGTCTGTTGTGTGTGTTAGGGGCTACACTTATTGTTGTACATTCACCGCAAGAACAAGAAATACAAACTATGGAGGAATTACGACAGAGAATACTGGAACCAGGTAATGTATATCATGTCTGTCTGTCTGTGTGTGTATGTGTCTGTGTGTTGTGTGTGTTAGGGGCTACACTTATTGTTGTACATTCACCGCAGGAGCAAGAAATACAAACTATGGAGGAATTACGACAGAGAATACTGGAACCAGGTAATGGATTAATGAATCTGATGATAATAATTACATAAATGATACCTGTAATGACTTAATTTAACAAGATAATCTAGTTTTCTATTTGGTTTCTACAAGAATTTTTAGGTACTTCATTGTAGCTTACAATTTAACCCTTCCACAAACAATAAGTTTAGGGTGATCCAATTCAAAAGCTGCTACAGACGACAAAATGTATTGCAGAGAAGGTAATACTTGTGAATAATATACCAGACAGAACAATTTCCCATTTTGCCTCAATAATTTTTGTGCTATATTGTTCACAAATCCTGTGACATCCATTTTGTTGTCTGCAGCAGCTTTCAGATTGAAAGCTGTGTGCAACATTTTTACGCTTTTTGACGCCCTACCAGATAAAGGATTAAGAAAACATTGTTGCAAATGAAGAAATTGCTTGAAACAAGCATTTTCTTAATTTACCTTAATGCTTTCTACTACAAAACATCAATAAAGCAAGATTTTGTTCACTAGAAGTTGTTGTCTGCATCATCTTTGAATTTAGTAACCCTCAATTTTGCCATCTGATAATGGGATATTGGTGGTTTTCTTTTCCAGCAATCATCATCCTATGCATTGTACTGATCGGCATTGCCCTGGTGGCCATGTTTGTGTTAGCCCCGAGATACGGACAAAAGAATGTGTTAGTGTACGTCACTGTCTGTTCTACACTCGGCTCATTCACCGTCATGGGGGCAAAAGGGGCCGGCGTCGCTATCAATGAAACATTCCATGGACGGAACGAATTCACCAACGTTCTGACTTATATCATGATCGCAATTGTGATTGGTTGCAGTTTAATAGAAGTAGTTTACCTCAACAAATCCTTAGATACTTTCAACACCGCAATCGTTACTCCAACGTATTACGTAATGTTTACCTCGTGTGTGATATTGTTTTCTTTAGTACTGTTTAAAGAATTCGGAAGCATGAGTTTCGAGGATATAATCGGAGATTTTATCGGTTTTGTTACGATATGCTGTGGTATCTTTCTGTTAAATGCCTTTAAAGACATGGACGTTTCGTTGCGCAATTTACCAAAAGCGCAGAAGAGAACAACACCGCACAGTTCTCAAAATGGCGACCTTCACACGTCGATAATCCATGACGATGATTTTCTACTTGAAGAGAATGAGAATCAAAGTCACGAAGAGGATAATCTTGAACATCAAGCAATCGTCTACACGGACGAGCCGGATCTCATTGAGGATGACGAAAAATTCTCGGACGTCATTTTTAAACCAGATCGTAACAGCAATATACAAGTTATATAAGCCTTTAACTTACAAGTCAGTTTTGATGTCCCTATCAAAAAATCCTTTTGGAAAACATTAAGAGGAAAGAAGAAAATACTGATAATCAGCATTTTCTTCTTTTCTCTAAACGTTTTTACACCATTAAATTCAAAATCATTTTTTTAGAAACAATAATTTTGTCTTCTGTAGGCAAAGTAGGGCAAGTCTAATTTTAGTCTAAAGTAACGCTAACCCTGCATATATTGTAGTTATTGATGTCTCGCCAAATGTGCATTCTTTTGAACAAGGTCATATTTGAAGCAATGCTGCTTAAAACATGCAAAACCTAGAATTTTGTTCTCAAGAGCTGAGCTCATTTAGGCATCAGAGCATAATTGTCTTGGTCAAAAGTAACTCTTTCCCAAAAGAGCTTGTCTTTTTCTTAACCCTGCCTAAAGTTTTTGAAAATGTTGAATGAAAAGATGAAATTGCTAATATTTGGACATTCTCTATCTTTTCCTCAACATTTTAAGGGGGAATGCTCCAGTTTTTCGGAACACTCGGTCTTTACTGTAGTAAATTAAATGTTTCGTACCAATATTTTTCGCTACCATATTTTAAATAATATAACACATTATTCCAATTTACCATTTTCGACGGTAAAAGTGTATTTATTATGCGAAACTGATTTCCCCAAGATGGAAATCGATTATTTAGAGCAAGACAGTCGTAAGTGTGTATGCAGTTACCACTGTTTTGCGTCATTTTATTCATGTGTAGCTGATAAAAATGGCTGTAATTCACTAATAAGTGCGCTGACCTATACTTTTTCTTTTTGAATTATTACCAGGACATATTGCTTAATACAATGAGGGAGTTTTATCAAATTCTATTATGTAGAACTTGAAATATTTACAAAAATATGCAAATTTTGACATAAAAACTCCAGCTTCGTTGGTCTAACCAAACACGTGAACATGCTGTTTTATACATTTAGGCGTTTATATTAGCACATATTTTGGGTTTTCTGTTCTTATTAAATGTAAGACGTTACTTTAAATCCGTTTTCGGGACTAAACAATGAATATACACCATTTTATTAGCATTTTAGTGACCTTGGACAGGTGCAAGAAATTGTGCATTTTTTCGATGTAGGGGTATGTGATACGAATGCCTATAAAATTCAAACAAGATCGCTGACCATCCATTTTTATTTTATTTTTCAATTGGTAATAACATGTAATTTCAACATACAAAATATGAATAAATTCTATTATTGGGAAAAAAATTAGGAAACTGGAGCATTCCCCCTTAATATGTGCAGTTATTTACATTTTGTGTAGTCTCGTCTCAAACACATATTTGAAATTTGGTAAGTCTAAAATTGTGTTATTTTGTTAAATGGCAATTACATATTATTTGACCCTTTCCCCAAGCAAGACTTAATGGTTTTTATGGGCCTTTAGTATGATTTAGTTTAGAAACTCCTTCAGGAAAAAAAGAAAACACTGGTAATCAGCATTTCTTCCTTTTCTTAAATATTTTTCATATGATATCTTCATCTCCTTGGCGCATCAAAACACTTCATTGTTTCAAAAGGATTAAAATATTTAAACCAATCAATCAAGAGTATAAAGAGATTTATTATAACTATAGTTTTGTATTTTATGACATATTTTTCAAAACCACATATAAAATTGTTGAAAACCGCATTCACCCAATTCCAAATGGTGCCACTTTTAGATTGCTTCAATTTCAAAGGAGTTTGCAGGTGGCACAATGGTTAATGATGCAAGTAAAAATTGTGTATGTAACAGCATAGAAAATATTGCTTGAAAAGGAAATATTTTTGATTATCACCAATTTCTTCTTTCCCCTCAAAATTTACCCAGAACCATTTTACTTTGGATGTCAAAACTAGTTTTTATTTGGGAAAATGTGCAACCAAACTCAATGAATCAAAACCAAAAATAGGATTAAGTAGAAAGTGTTGATAATATTTTCTCTTAATGTTTTCGAAAGCGTTCTCTGCAAAGTTCATTAATAAAAGATATTGTTTTATGATAAAGAATGTTTACAGTTAACAAGAGACAACAAAATCCTTAAATTCTATTCATTTACAACTTATCCAGTTTTGTAACATCATCAAATAGATGTGGAAAACAGAAAAAAAAAGCTTAACCCTTTCCCAAACAAGATCTGGTTTTGACGTCACTAACAGAAAAGGCTAGGGAAAACATTGGGACAAAAGAAGAAACTGCTGATAACCAGCAGTTTCTTCTTTTGCCTCAATATTTTCTTAGCTGTAACATTTAATAAAACATTTTGGCCTTTTGTGATCATTTACTTTGTTGTCTGCATACGCTTTCAAATTGGACCGCCTCAAAATTTTGCCATTTGAGAAAGGGTTTAGTGCATATGGAATATCCACATACAACAGTTTTGGACTTGAGAAACGAGAAAATATTGCACCAAAAAGGACAGAAAATATTGACAGTTCCTCATGTGAGAGAGACATTGAAGGCACTTTCATTTCAAATGACACAAAATCCTGACACATTCCATTCATTAGCCTTAAATGGTTTTAACATATTCGGAAATCCAGTGCATTTTCATCACATTTTCATAAAGCATCAAGAAAGGCAGACGTTGCCTATATAGATGTCTACAGTGGTAAGAACTTTTAATGAAGGTAAAGCTTTTAACTTGTTTTAAGAAGTCTTACATATTCATAACTTTTTTTGCCCGCATCATTATAGAATGATCTAAAGACAAAGTTTTAGCAATGTCTGTCATACAAGAAATGTATCAATAGCCCATAAGTGTTTATTTCATTAACCCTTTCCCGAACGACAAAACATAAGTCTCTTCCAGTTTTAGAAGAGTTGCAGAAAATAGAATAAGTGTTATTTGATGGAAAGAATGTGAACATCACATCATGGAAAATATTGAGGCAAAAGGAGAAATTGCTGATCATCAGCAATTTCTTCTTTTGCATTAATTTTTTCCAAAGCTATCTCTATTAGACACATCAAAACCAGGTCTTGTTTGGGAAAGGGTTAAGCAATGTCAATGTTGTTAATTAAAGTGAAATAGCAGCATTTTTGACAATGAATGTGAATGTCTGCTTTTGACTTAACCCTTTCCAAAGCAACAAAATTGAGGGTGATCTACTTTTAAAACTGCCACAAATGACAAAATGGATGTTATTAAAGTTAGGATTTGTGTAAAATATGGCACAGAAAATATTGAGACAAAAGGAGAAACTGCTGGTTATCAGCAGTTTCTTCTTTTGTCTCAATGTTTTCCCAAGCCATATCTGTTAGGGACGTCAAAACCAGGTCTTGTTTGGGAAAGGGTTAAACATCTTATTTTGCATAATATCTTGATGCTTATGTTTTAATACGGTCCCAAAAAATCCTGGTTTTGACATCAATCTTACTAATATCTTTGGAAAACAGGGGACAATTAAAAAATGCTATACAACCACTTTTTTTACCACTTTTTCCTCGATGTTTTCCAAAACTATCGCTTGTAGATCTATAATACATCAAACTTAAGACTTATCTGGGAAAGGATAAACATTGAAAACATGTACATGTGCAGTGTTTTTAGAAGAAAATATTGTTTTAATTATAATGCATAGTCACTTTTCAACAAAAACCTCGTAACTGCAGGTTAAAACAAGCTGCAGTTACAAGGTTTTCTTAAGAAAAGCAGCGACATGGAACACATTTAATCTGACCATTTTAACTTTCCCTGTAAGTATAAACCTTAATTTCAATACAAAATATGAACTTTTTATCATTCTAAAAATGCAAAATGTTAAGTGAAGATTTTTATCATTATATTGGTTACAAAATTATACATAAAGAATTTTTAATTTTATCATATTTTTGGCTGAAAATGTGCTATTGTTGTATAAACAAGGGATCTGTGTATGTTAATCCTTTCTCAAAGCAAGAAGTTTCTATGATATCCCTAATACCTATGGATTGGTAAAATTTTTAGGCAAAAGAAGAAAATGCTAATAACCAGCATTTTCTCCTTTTATCTCTGTAATTTCTGAGCTATATTATTATCTTTTTCATCAACCATTTTGTTGTCTGCAGCAACTAGCTTCTGAATAGACCAGTCTAAAATTATGTCATTTAGGAAAGGGTTAAACGTATAATTATACAGAGATTTCAGTTTGTTGACATGTATACATGTATTTCTATGCTCTCATGATAGTCTGGAACTACAAATAGAATTATCAGGAAAACATATCAGGAAAAGAAGTTTATGTAACAGTCATTATCATATTCTCCTTTTCTTTCTGTGTTTGTGGCATTTTAATGAAATTTTTATATTGCGTTAACCCAATGCTTGATGGCAAAATTTAATTCTGTTCAAAATTCAAAGATGATGCTGATGACAATTTCGAATTAATGGCATTGTACATTTATTGGTCTTATTGGGTAGAAAACATTGTGGGAATGAAGAAATTGCTTGTCACAAGCAATTTCTTTATTTTCCACAATGTTTTCCTAAGCCTTTATCCGGTAGGGCTTTAAAAGACGTCAATGTTCGGGGATAGAAAATATGTTCTGAACTGGTCCAATCTCAAAGTTGCCGCTGATGATGAGTGAATTTTTTTATATAGATATGTCTTTGAGTTTGTAAAGCCAACATCTTTTCTTAGATATTTTCCTGACCTAGTTTTAGTAAATATTTTACCACTTTCAGCTATGTTTGTTTTTTTAGGAGTGGAAAATGTCTTCATGGCAAATTCTTCTAATATCAACATTTGGATTGAACAAAACATGAATAGCCCAGCAACAATAGTATGGCTTATATTTACTTATTTTACCTTTGTATACAAGGAAAAAAGCGTTCTTAATTTTCAATACAATTTTGTTTTGTAAGTGTTGATTTGATTCTTGCAGGTGTGAGACACCTGCAAGATTCGAACCATCACTTGCAAAATTACAGTAGATTGAGGATTGATATTGTGTTGTTTACATAGGCAAAGTATGTAAACATGTGAAATAATATTGTGATCATGCTTATGTAGATTGAATACACACAGATGTTACTTAGTCATTTACTTAAGGGCTAAAATTTTGCTTTGCATTGACTTTCTTTAAATAACCTTTTTAAATTTAGGGAAAAATATTGTGATAGTATTTATTGCTTTAATGCATGAATATTCTGCTTTTTGACAAATATTTTATTGTGTTTCAATGCATATTATTGTAAGTCATGAAGGTATGAAAGTAAAGAAGAGATAAGGAGAAAAAGTTGACACAAAGATTGAGAGAAAAGGAATGATAGAGAGAGTAAAATTGAGAAAGATATAGAACTTGGGAAAGAGAGATGGAAAGAAAAAGGGAGAGAAAAGATGAAAATAGAAATGTGACCCGTCACGCTAAAAGGGACCTTATCCCAACTCCAAAAATCCAAGTTTTTATACGCCGCCGGAGGCGGACGTATATTGGCATCATCTTCTCCGTCTGTCCGTCCGTCCATCCGTCCGTCCGTCCATCCGTCCGTCCGTCCGTCCATCCGTCCGTCCGTACGTCCGTCCACTTTTCTTGTCAACGCAACTCCTCCTAAGTTTCTGGCTGGATCTTCTTGAAACTTGGTCAATGTTATCACCTCAATTGGTAGATGTGCATGAACGAAGGATTTTATGGTTCGTCGATTTTTGCCTGAGTTATGCCCCTTAAAAACTTAGTCTCTGGGGCTTATTGAAATTGCAGCCTTGTCAACGCAACTCCTCCTAAGTTTCTGGCTGGATCTTAATGAAACTTGGTCAATGTTATCACCTCAATTGGTAGATGTGCATGAAGGAAGGATTTTATGGTTCGTCGATTTTTGCCTGTGTTATGCCCCTTAAAAACTTAGTCTCTGGGGCTTATTGAAATTGCAGCCTTGTCAACGCAACTCCTCCTAAGTTTCTGGCTGGATCTTAATGAAACTTGGTCAATGTTATCACCTCAATTGGTAGATGTGCATGAAGGAAGGATTTTATGGTTCGTCAATTTTTGCCGGAGTTATGCCCCTTAAAAACTTAGTCTCATTGAAATTGCTGCCTTGTCAACGCAACTCCTCCTAAGTTTCTGGCTGGATCTTAATGAAACTTGGTCAATGTTATCACCTCAATTGGTAGATGTGCATGAAGAAAGGAATTTATGGTTCGTCAATTTTTGCCGGAGTTATGCCCCTTAAAAACTTAGTCTCTGGGGCTTATTGAAATTGCAGACTTGTCAACACAACTCCTCCTAAGTTTCTGGCTGGATCTTAATGAAACTTGGTCAATGTTATCACCTCAATTGGTAGATGTGCATGAAGGAAGGATTTTATGGTTCATTGATTTTTGCCAGAGTTATGTCCCCTTCAATCTTAGTCTCTGGGGCTTATTGAAATTGCAGCCTTGTCAACGCAACTCCTCCTAAGTTTCTGGCTGGATCTTAATGTCACTTGGTCAATGTTATCACCTCAATTAGTAGATGTGCATGTAGGAAGGATTTTATGGTTCATTGATTTTTTCCAGAGTTATGCGCCCTTAAAACTTAGTCTCCACGGACTGAAACTTGGTGGATGTTATTACCTTAATTGGTAGATGTGCTTGAAGTAAGGATTTATGGTTCATTGATTTTTGCCTGAATTATGCCCCCTAGAATCTTAGTCTCTGGGGCTTAATGATATTTTAGCCTCGTGAACGCAATTCCTTCCAGGTTTTTCACTGGATATTTTTAAAAACCTTTTTGTGAACACAATTTTTTTACAGGTTTTCAGTGAATATTCATAAATCCTTGTCAATGTCATTTTTTTGTCTCAAGTTTTATAAGTGGCGGCGTATATTGTGACGATGGCACTCTTGTTACAAACTTTTCGGACTCAGCACAGGTAAACCAGATCCCGTATGCGAAAAGTGAACATATTGTAAGATAGGGACAACATTCCAGATTTAGAAAACTACATAAAAGTGAAAAGTGTCGGCCCTAGTCTGGCTGCGCGGACTGCGCAGACAGACTAGGGTCGATATTTTTCACACACCCAATAAGGTCCCTTTTAGCGTGACGGGTCACAAATATAAAGATGGTAAAACGAAAGACGATCTCAGAGAAAGATAAAAAAAAATGATAGAAAGTGGGTTTAGAGACAGACAGACAGAAATAGGGAAAGAAAGTAGAAGAGAAAGACGTGATTGAGAGGAATGAGAGAAAGAATAGAGAGGGTGCTTAAAGAAAGAATAGATTAAAATTGGATTTAAAGAGCGACAGACACCTCTCGCCATGAAGTGTTTGTGTCAAGTTGTCAGATATATTTTTTACCAACAAGGACCTTGGTACTATTAATGAGATGCAATTTGTTCTGTATTCTTTAATGGAAAAAAAATATTGTAAATGTCAAGCTATAGTATTTATAACCTTGTTTTTATTGTTCTTTCTTTTTTTTTGTAAAAAAAACCAAAACTGAATCAAATCTTTTATAACAAAACCATTTTATCAGTTGACTGTATGAAAAGAATTGATTTTTATCATTTTGATAAGAAATATAAAGAATTCATTTTCTATATCAAAAGCATATCTCAAACAACACCTGGTTTTCAGTTCCTACTATGAAAGATGTTACAAAACATCGAAACGAAAGAAGAAACTGCTGATGGTCAGCATTTTCTCCTCTTGTCTCAATATTTTCTTTAACCCTTTCCCAAACGACAAATTTTGGACTGGTCCAAGTTCAAAGGGGTTGAAGACGACAAAATAAATTATATCAAATGGAGAAAATATGCATGTTATAGCCCAAAAAATATTGAGGCAAAAGGAAAAAGTGCTGGTCACCAGCACTTTCTTCTTTTGCCTCAATGTTTTTCCCAAGCATTTTCTATTAGGGACGTCAAAACCCGGTCTTGTTTGGGAAAGGGTTAAAATATATTACACACATTTCCTATCTCTTGAACATCCGTTTTGTCTAGTACAGCAACTTTGAAATTGAGTCAGTCTAATTGTTTTGCTGTGTGGGAAAGATTAAAGTTTTGTTGTTAGATTATACATATCAAGGGAGATAATTTATGCTTAATGCATACATGTATTGACGGTTTATCTCCCTAACAAAGTCTCCCTACAAATACAATCACTTTTGTCCCTGAGATGGGATGTTTTATTTGCAATGGGGAAGAAATCTTGAAAAACATTGTGGGTAAAGAGAAGTCTAAAATCAGTCTTGGTCTTTTCACAGACATGGGCATATTTGATTTCAGACTGCTCCATTTTTTTAAACTCCTCCAAGGACAAAATGTAAGTTGATGAAGATAGAATTCGTAAACTATAAACTACAAAAATACTAAGGCAAAAGGAAGAAAGGAAGTTTTTATTCTTTTGCCTCTATATTTACCAAACATTTTTTAGGATATTAAACGTTTTTGACATCTCTGATAAAGACAGGAAATAGTTCGGAAAACATAGAAAGAAATTAACAAAATGCTGATAAGTGTTTTCTCCTTTTCTCTCAATATGTTCTGTTCTATAATTTACACAACTTCTATTTTAATTCATGCCCATTTGATGCTTGTAACAGCTCTCAAATTGGACTTGCTGCAATTTGAGGAAGGACGAAAATATTTTCCCTGTCTGAAAAATTATTGCATTATTGTTTTAAAACAATAAAATAAAAAATATGAAATTGAGAAGTCTGTGAAACAATTATATTCCATCACACACATCATGTTACTTTTACATCTTAAATTGTGATTTTTATGCGCCTGTATGTTAAGATCAGTAGCATATTGCTTTACTCGTGTCTGTCTGTCTTTTTGTCTGTCCGAAAACTTGATATTTGCCTCAATTTCTCCATATTAAGTATTTGGCATGCAAAGCTCAAATTTGGTATGTAACATTCTTTCAATGATATCTATCTGTTCCATGAAATATGACCTTCCTCAATGTCATCCGTTAATCCTTTTAACATGAAAACTTTATATTTTAGAAAAATAGCCATTTCGGGGGTATTTGTGTTTCACAAATACATCTTGTAAACTTTGAAATGTCTTGTATTACAAATGTTGATGTTTTATTGTATTATTTTATAAGTGTCTTCATATAATTCTGGCAAACAAGCTAAAGGGGGTCTAAAAACAAAAGGTTGGAACTATTTTGATTTGTGTATACTATAGCTCAGAAAGTATTGAGGCAAAAGGAGAAAGTGCTGATTATCAGCACTTTCTTCTCTTGCCTCAATGTTTTCCCAAGCCTCAACTATTACAAACTTCAAAACCGGGTCTTGTTTTGGGGAGAGTTAAAAGTGGTATTGCTGGTGATCTGTTAAATATGTAGTAGCTGACAGATGTGCCCTTATAGCTTGGCATGTCAACTTTCATAAACCAATGCTTTCATATGTCAACTTACATATCATATTTTTTGTTGAATTTCTTCTTTCGATTATTCATATTCATTTTCTTATTTGTGAAACTGTTGTAATAAATATCTATTTTTAGCCAAGTCTGTTTCTTTCTTATTGTTTTAGACATTGTTTGGCTGGCAAGAATATGTGTCGATAAAAGACTTTTCAGAGCATCTCTAGCTTTTAGCTAGATATGCTCTGACAGGACATTTATCTGAACCTATACCACCTAACCCCAATAGAGAAAACTTCATTAGAAAAAGGTTGAATGCTGGTAACTAGTACTTTTAGCCAGCAGGGATTTTTTGTCCTGGGAGCCAATGTCACAGCCCCAGTGCCATCAGTGATGTCGGCATTGCAGCGGTTAAAAAACTTAAATAGGTCTAGATGTCAAACAGCGTTGATACACCACACATACCGGTAAATACAGTAGAATCCACTTAATCGCAAGACGGTTATTGGGGATTTCCGTTTATTAGCAATAATTCGTCCCGCACAAAACCATTTCCTATTTAAATAAGGTAAATTTCATCGGATAATCGGGTCTCGCTTAATAGAAAATCCCGCTTATTTGCAATTAAAATATAGCACGATCGGCATTTTCCTCCGGTTATTAAAAATATTTTCCGTCATTTCGGGGGAAGAATGTACTAAACTCGTAACAATTTTATGTAACTTTGCTTTCTTTTGCAGGTAAAGACGTGCGGTTAATCCTTTGACAGATAAACAAAGAAGTGTCAAGTCCACGCGAAGCGATATCAACACCTATTCGATAATGACTGGACAGTTACGGTTGAAATGTCATAAATACAGCCTTTTAAAATTGTAGTTACGACACTATCAAGCGTAGCCGACGGATGTACAAATCTATCGAAATAAATAATTTTCCCTTACTCTGATTGTCTTTTTTTTTAATTATCCTAATTTCCTGACGCTCGGCTATTTCCGTAACATGCAACCTAATCGTAGATTGGTCGAGAGAGGTTCCGATTGTAAACGACCATCTCTCGGCAGATCTACGGGGAACAAAAATAGCTGAGAACTGTTGGGCATGCCAAATGACATCATTTATTGGATCTCCAGCGGCTGCGTGTAAACACAGTGTGTTGAAAATTATGCACGCGGAGTACACGTACGTTTGAAATATAATTGGATAGATATTTCTCGGTTTAGATTGTTCAAACTGGTGGAGTAAAAAGTCCGCCGCATAATAAACCAAACAAATAATGTGTAGGCATATGCCGCGTGTAGTAATGAATATGTAAACCAAGGGGACCCGACTTACCTATGCCGCTAGAGCTTTCTGGATACCGATGACGGGTAATTTGATAAAATAACAATTTCAAAATCTAAAGTTTAATACAGTATTTATTTACAAATGTATTTTAATTAATCAATATAGCAATCGAGAAAATCCAGCGTCTTCAAGGTCTTGGCCTCTGCATCATCCGATATCGGCTTATGGAACCGTCATACCGTACTTCTAGGCTAAAAATAGAAATGCCGGTTAATCGAAATTTTGGTTAATTGCAATATTTTCTCTGACAAATGGACATTGCAATTAAGCGGATTCCACTGTACTTCCTACCCATACCTTTTAGTTTGACAAAGTGACCCTTAAATGACCTAATAGAGATAGAGTCTTGATATTTTACACATGGATACATCCAACCAAAATCTTTCTTTTGGGACCATGGCGCTTCACTTTGTGGACCTTGTCCTTTGAGTTTGATCTTTTCAAAAACTTGAACCTGATCTTTTTAAGATGCCATATAGAGATATAGCTTTGATATTTCACATATGGATACCGTCCACCAAGAACTTTTGGTTGCGACCAATATATTGTTTTTGTGACAAGCTCCGGTATAGGTGAGCAACAACTTATTAGTCCCCCACCGGTTACCGGTTGGGGGACTATAGGTTTGCTCGATTCCGTCTGTCTGTCCGTCTGTCCGTCCGTCCGTCTGTCAGTCACACTTTTGTCCGGGATATATCTTCTAAACCATATGTGCTAACAACTTCAAACTTGGTACACTCATAGATCTCATTGAGGAGAAGTGTCATGTTTAAGAACCATAACTCTACCACGCCCACTTTTTGAGTTATTGCCCTTTGTTGTTTTTACCCTCACATTCTTGTCCGGAACGTATCTCCTAAACTATGTGTGCTAGCAACTTCAAACTTTGTACACTTATAGATCTCATTGAGGAGAAGTGTCATGTTTAAGAACCATAACTCTGCCACGCCCACTTTTTGAGTTATTGCCCTTTGTTGTTTTTAGCCTTACATTCTTGTCCGGATCATATCTCCTATACTATAAGTGCTAGCAACTTCAAACTTTGTACACTTATAGATCTCATTGAGGAGAAGTGTCATGTTTAAGAACCGTTACTCTGCCACGCCCACTTTTTGAGTTATTGCCCTTTGTTGTTTTTACCCTTACATTCTTGTCCGGAACATATCTCCTTAACTATGTGTGCTAGCAACTTCAAACTTTGTTCACTTATAGATCTCATTAAGGACAAGTGTCATGTTCAAGAACTGTTATTCTGCCACGCCCACTTTTTGAGTTATTGCCCTTTGTTGTTTTTACCCTTGCATTTTTGTCCGGAATATATCTCGTAAGTCATAAGTGCTAGCAACTTCAAACTTTGTACACTGATAGATCTTATCGAGGACAAGTGTCATGTACAAGAACTGTTACTCTGCCATGTCCACTTTTTAAGTTATTGCCCTTTGTTGTTTTTAGTTTTACATTCTTGTCCGGATCATATCTCCTAAACTAAAAGTGCTAGCAACTTCAAACTTTGTACACTTATAGATCTCATTGAGGACAAGTGTCATGTACAAGAACTGTTACTCTGCCACACCCACTTTTTGAGTTATTGCCCTTTGTTGTTTTTACCTTTACATTTTTGTCCGGACCATATCTCCTGAGCCATCAGTGCTAGCAACTTCAAACTTGGTACACTTATAGATCTCATTGAGGACAAGTGGCATGTACAAGAATCATTCTTCTCCGCCCACTTTTGGAGTTATTGTCCTTGGTTATTTTTACCCTTATATTTTTGTTTGGGACATTTTGTCCAAAACCTAATGTGCTAGCAACTTAAAATTTTGTATACAGTTATAGATCTAGTAAGTAGGAGATATATTATAAGAAAGGATTTTTTGTTATCCGGTGGGGGACTCCTGTATTGCATCGCAATCCGACATGCACTTGTTTAATACAGTGGCATATTCTCCTTACCTAGCATTACATCAACTTTTTAGCTCACCTGAGCACGAAGTGCTCAAGGGAGCTATTGTGATCTATCGATGTCCGGCGTCCGTCTGTCCATCTGTCCGTCTGTCCGTCACGCGTCAACAAGTTCTTTAATCGACATCTCCTAAACTTCTGAATAAAAAAAACCAAACTTGGCAGAAATGTTCCTTGGGTGGTCCCTTATAAGAATTGTTAAAATATTTGAAATCCATTAAAAACTCTGGTGCCGTGCCATCGGAAAATGGGAAATTTCACAAAAGCTCAACAATTCCTTTAAATGACATCTCCTCCTAAACTAGTGGGTCAAAATCAACCAAACTTTGCAGAAATGTTCCTTGTGTGGTCCGTTATAAAAATTGCTAAAAGAATTGAAATCCATTAAAAACTCTGGTTGCCGCGGCATCGGAAAATGGGAAATTTCAAAAAAGCTCAACAGTTCCTTTAAACGACATCTTCTCCAAAACTTCTGGGTCAAAATCAATCAAACTTGGCAGAAATGTTCCTTGGGTGGTCCCTTATAAAAATTGCTAAAAGATTTGAAATCCATTGAAAACTCTGGTTGCCGTGGTATCGGAAAATGGGAAATTTCAAAAAAGCTTAACAATTCCTTTAAACAACATCTTCTCCTTAACTACTGGGTCAAAATCAACCAAACTTAGCAGAAATGTTCCTTTGGTGGTCCCTTCTAAAAATTGCTAAACGAATTGAAATCTATGAAAACTCTGGTTGCCCTGGCATCGGAAAATGGGAAATTTCACTAGAGCTCAACAATTTCTTTAAACGACATCTCCTAAACTTCTGTTTCAAAATCAATCAAACTTGGCAGAAATGTTCCTTGGGTGGTCCCTTATAAAAATTGCTAAAAGATTTGAAATCCATTAAAAACTCTGGTTGCCGTGGTATCGGAAAATGGGAAATTTTACAAAAGCTTAACCATTTCTTGAAACAACATCTCCTAAACTGCTGGGTCAAAATCAACCAAACTTGGCAGAAATGTTCCTTTGGTGTTCCTTTATAAAAATTGCTAAAAGAATTGAAATCCATGAAAAACTCTGGTTGCCCTGGCATTGGAAAATGGGAAATTTCACAAAAGCTCAACAATTTCTTTAAATGACATCTCCTAAACTACATGGCCAATTTCTTCTATGGGATCACAATGCATAACATGTACAAAGTTATTTGGCATTATTAAAACATTACTCAGGTGAGCGATTTAGGGCCCTCAGGGTCCTCTTGTTTGTCTTCTTATTAAAATATCTTAGAATCTATGATGGCTTTGAAATAGAGGCTAGTTAGAATTTGGCATATATTGACAATCGAAATATATTTCAATATCAAAAAAAGTCAATGTTTACTTCTACAACACTGCCTGACCACAATTCTACACACGTTGCTTTAATTTCAGTGTCCCCAAACTTCAAGTTCAGTTTAAATCTTCTCTCATGTAGAGGGGCCGTGGTATTTGTGACCGGTATCACGATCTCTCCTAGTGGAATACATCGAGGATCTTCACTGTATATAGGAATCGCATCCTCCTCATCTACAGCGTAAAGTGTGATAGCAATATTGATAAGATCTTCAAAAATTGGCACACTTATTCCTCCGTCTATTTCTCCATCAGACGGGAGTGTCTTGCCAGCTCTTATAATAGGACGAAACAAACGAACTAGTCTGACACCGCTTTCATCCAGATAACTCATTCTTTCATCGTGAACTTGTGGATTGAACTTCTTAATACTATCTTTACCATAAGTAAATCTGGCTATCCTTGTCTGTACCACAGATTCATCATGTCCATAAATCACAGCTCCTTTAACAACCGCCAGACTCGGTTCTTGGATTGTGATGACTTGTCTAACAGGGATGGTTTGTCTGACAACATCTTGAATAATAGGAGATTCAGAGAAACCACCCACCATTAGAACTGTTTCAACACCACTTAACTGTGACTGATCTGAAGCCTTCATCAGAACAGATCGGAATCGCTCTACTACGTCTCCATACACATAGTTTTGCAAGCATTCTGCGTTTATTCTTATCTTGTTCCCTCTTAAAACTCTAACGTCATCTTGTAACCTTGCTGACAAGACAGCATCTTGGATATTCTTGCGTCTTTGTGTTTGTAGAATATTCACTAGTTCGGCGGGCAAGGAGAATGTTACTGGATCACCGCCTTGTGATTTCATCTCACTTTTCTTAACTTCGAAACTCCGAAGCAAGGAGAGAACATCGCCTCCATTGTTCTGTTTGAATTCACGCCAGACTGACTGACCAAATATCATCTCAAGGAACTGCTCAAAAGCTTGATCAACATCTGCGCCACCAATCGCTTCACCATTAGATCTGTAGAGCTCTTGTAGTTTACGATCTTCTAGGATTCGGTGAAAACATATATCTGTTGTTCCCCCTGAAATATTTCAACATGAGATGTATCAGGATTAATAAGCGTGAAGCGTGATCTATGATTCGGTGACAACATAAATTTGTTCCCCATGATATATTTCATAATGGAGGGTAACCCAAGTTTTTTTAATTAGAATAAATCACATTCAAGTACGATAGAAATGTGTATGATCAATTAAATGAATGTGTATGATCAATTAAAGGCAGAATAACACTTAACATCTTGCAAATTTTCCGAGAACTTCGTACAAAAAATAAATATATATTATTAAAATATGGTCTTTAAATTGCATATATGCCAAATCTTAGCTCTCTATACTCCGCAAATATTGACCTGAACCTGTTGAATATGTAATGAGTAATTGTGATGCTAAATAATGAATACTCGCCAGCACTCCTCACTGTCGAGCAGAGTCGATAGTTTCCATAAGCATTGGAACTTTGTATTCTGCACGTGTTCCTCGTGTCAATATACGTCGAAGAGTGATTATTTCGCATCGCAGTTACTCATTACATATTCAACAGGCTCAGGTCAATATTTACGAAGTATACCTTGTGTATTGTCTTAGATGTCGACGGATTTAAAACCCCATGATTTGTTGTCCCGGGGATAATATTTACAATAATGGAACATATGGGGTTTTAAATCCGTCGACATCTAAGCCAATACACAAGGTAGAAAGCTAAGATTTGGCATATATGCAATTTAAAGACCATATTTTAATAATATATATTTATTTTTTTGTACGAAGTTCTCGGAAAATTTGCATGATTTTAAGTGCCATTCCCGCTTTAAATAATTAAACTGTATTGCATTGCACATACACGAATATCATGAATAAAGCTGTCCAATACTTAAATAATAATAACAATAAAATATCACCTCCGCAGTCAACCAGGATATAAACTGATCCTACATCTAACGTACGCATATGTCCACCAAATGATCTCTCTAGGGGCAGATGTTGACAAAAAGTCGAGGCACTCTCCGGCTCCAAAACGATCGTCAAGTTGCGGTCTCTAATACCAGTCTGTGGATGGATATAAAATATATTCAGATAATTCAGAAAACATTGTGATTGACATATAAAAATCATGGTAAATGTTATTAATTAAGCGAACACCTTGCAGTCTCTACCAACGACACGCGGAGAGATATTTAATCTGAACTCAGATAGCCAATCAGGCATTTGATCTTAAAGAAGAAATATAGGTAGTCTTACATTATTATATTTGTTGATATGAACCTTTGTTTTTTTATGTATATTTAAAACAGTAACTCGGGGAGCAATGACTGAGCTCAAAACGACACCCATGTTCAAGTAATTTATATAGTGTATTTTAACAACAATTTGATATTCGCTTTTAAGCACCACATCTAAAAGAAAATACCATAAACGATTTTGAAGACGAGAAAGCTAAACTGGTTATAAAACGATTTCAGTAACTGGAGAAAATGACAATGTATTAAGCGTTGGAATAGAATCGGTTAAAATATACCCTAAGATATCTAAATTCTGAACTTAAGAGGAAAATGAAATCAAGTCGCACCCAGGCACCCAGGTCATGGATAACGAGGATAGGAGGGTTTATGTCAACTTACCCTTATAGCTGCCTCTCTCATGAACTTTTTAGCCCTTTCACTCCAGATGGTGGGGACAGTCAATGTCCAATGGATGTCCTCTACTGTTAGACCACCAACAATTTTCTTCCCCATTTCTTTGAGTAGATCATCCTTGAGGTAACCAATAGCTAGTTGGAATATGAGGATTGCTGGAAGTTGTTTACCGTCATCTGTTTCTAGTGTCATCGTTCTGGATATGTGCTATATATAAAAGATATAGTTTAACACTTTCCCAAACGGCAAATTTTTAGGGCAATCCACTGCCATTAATGAGGAAATGGACGTTATTAAAGATAAAATTTGTGTAAAATTTGACATAGAAAATATTGAGACAAAAGGAGAAACTGCTGGTTATCAGCAGTTTCTTCTTTTGTTTCAATGTTTTCCCAAGCCATTTCTATTAAGGACGTCAAAACCAGGTCTTGTTTGGGAAAGGGTTAATTGTAACATGCTCTTTTTCGTATTATTTTACAAAAACGAAATTTTCTGTACTTTAAAGTATATTTGTAACAAAACGTGTACCGAGAAGAATGCTATAGGTTTGTCGTTTTTATGGAATTCTTTCAGATCGAAGTTTGCCATAATTGGAGGATGTCAAAATTGTGAATGAGCTTGTGACTGGGAGGTTTAAAAAAATTAAATGGTTTTATTTCTAATTAAAAATGTTGTAAAATCACTGATTTTTTTCTTAAAAAAATATAATTCTTCTTGTCTAAATGTTTAAAATGAAAAAATACCGAAAAAGACAAAATTACTGAATTTCAGACCGATGAAATGTGCATTGTCACCCCACGTTGATACTTGGGACACTTTCAAAAATATGAAGCGACAAGCACATAAACGATGAGAGAAATGTAGATGATTGATTACTCACATCATTTTTTCCCTTTTTTCATGACTTACTTTCTGATTATAGAGCTTCATTTTAAACCTGTAGAAGAAGTAATAATTTCCATGATTATCCTCTTCCGTCAAAGTTATGTACTTGTTCTCTGCGTCATAGCCGAAAGCTTCTAGAGTTATCCCGTCAGGTCGTAAAAGTAATGCAGTCGGAGTTTTTGGGGACATAGACTCGCCACTGTTCCAGTTCTTCGAGAACACTTTGGTTGGCTCCCGTTCGTAATCATCACGAAATGAGTACGCCCATCCAGAAAACGTGGTACCAAAATCTATAGCAGCCACTGCAATGTGATCTCTGTATGCCATCTTCTAAATTGACCAATCAGCGCTGTCAAAATAAATAGAAACATAATAAGATGTCAATCAAATGACCCATTAAACCCAGAATATTTATTCTCATTCTTGTAGTAATTAATGAACGACAAAGGGAAGCATATTTCAAGGGGCGATCCAGACATTCGTGGACACAAGGCATGAAATGCAGTAACTGTTATAAAATGAATTAACCCATTACCAAACAGCAAAATTTTAGACTAGTCCAAATTCAAAAATGATGCAGACGAAAATTGAAAGTGAATGAAATTTTACATTTTTTGGTCTTTTTACAAAGGAAACATTATGGGAAATGAAGAAATTGCTTGTAACAAGCAATTTCTTCATTTTCCATGATGTTTTCCAAAGCCATTATCTTGTGGGGAGTCAAAAAGAGTCACTGTGTGGTAAAGGGTTAAAACGAATTTCTAGAATAGTATTACGTGAGTATTTGTCGAGACTTTCCCTTTTGTATAAAGATTGTTCTCTATGTTATGTACGTAAATGATGGCGACTCGTGGCATAATTCGCGACGTCACAAACGAGATTACGTTTTCCTAAGAAGTACCGTTGTGGTGGACCGTGTTCTATCGGATATAAATGAAGACAGGCGGAAGTGTTATTGCAGACGATCGGGATTTTTTTTAGCTATTTTGAAATTATACAAAGAATGAAATTAACACTTAAAACTAAAAAAATTACTACTTCACGTATAAAGTATGTGGCATGTTGAATGCCGTTAGTAGGTGAAAATCAAAACGATATTTCTATGTGAAACGCAGCGCCGTTTGTGACGTGAACTGGGCCGTCAGTTGTAAAGCTGTAGTAAAGATATTTTTAACGTAGCACACGAATAGAATTCCCATTCTTCATGCCGTATCAAGAGACGAAACATCAACTCGGGATGAGCAAATCGAGACCTAGGTTGTATGCTTCTATAGTTACTAGTTTGATAAATGACATGATATCGTTGTAATGTACAGACAGCTTAGACGACATATTACGATGTTAATATTGTAAGAACATTTGAAGTTGTCCGTATTAACCCAAGCATGAACAACCATTTGCTGATCAAAATTGGATGGTATTTCAGACTAGCTACACTACTCAAAATAATTAAAGGTACACGTAAATTCTAGCCCTTTCACTGCAAAATATTGACCTTTGACGCGTCTCTCACCGCTGAATTAATTCGAAGAAATTTTCAAAAATCGATACCCTGTACAAAAAACCATGCATAACTTTTAACTCATTTGATGGATTCCTTTCAAATTTTCAGGACATACAGACAAATGAAGCATCTTTATGTTACCAAAATTTCAAAGTTATTCATGATATGACAATATTTTTTTCTTTTTTATCTAACTCTAACTCACAAATTGTTACAATCTAGTAGAACAATGGAAAAAAATGGGTGAGCAAACCTCGATTAAATGTTTTCGTGGAAAGTATAATAATTTGATGGAACAGATTGTTGAATTGTCAACTTAACATAGTTTCAAACTATCCCGAAGCATTTTCTAGCATTTTTGATGTCATTCATAGTGATATTTACAGCTTGTAGGCATAAATATCAAGTGTATGATCTAATGGCAGCCATATTGTTGTCTTCTGTCTTGGAAAATTCCCCATAAAAATACTAAAAGCTTACCGATTGTAACGCAAATTCTACTGTTTCACCTGTCAAACGCTAGTACTTTGATTACTAAAACGATGCTATAAGAAAAAGAATGTGTGAAAACCACTTAGCTGTAAAAAATGTACACATATTTCGCCCCATAAATTTGTCGACTGAAGTCGCCTATGGCAGGGAACGGTAAAGCGACAAAAGTCGCCTATGGCACTGAAAGAGCTAGAGTTAATATCTATTGTATCTTATAGTCCCAGGAAACCTGTTACAGCACCCAATACTTATTGACTTTTCAAGCTTCGAATATGCACATAATCGCAAATATTTTCATGCCTTTAAAGCTGATACAGATGATAGAGAGATGAGCCACAGTTAAGTGAATCTTACGATGTCAATTTTGGAAGGTTTTCTTCAAAAATGTAATTGCTTTCCTTCAATCATCATAAAAATTGTTAGAGTGAAAAATCATTCATAGAAATTCTCATACCTACCCCCATGGAAATCTACGCGGCATTACAAAAATGAAACTTTCGTAAAAAAAAAAACCATACAGATTCTGAATAAATCCGGCATTGCCAAATAATTTACATTTTGACAAAAGATATTATATTCGTGATCAGATCAGATATTTACGGGTACAGATACTGAGCTATCAAAACCCGACTTGCGATCCTTCAAATTTTGAGCAGTGTATTTTTAACGGAAAGATGACACGAAACGACATGATAATTATGCTTATATGATCGTCGGCGTTTTCCCCCTCTCAATGTTTTACAAAGCAGCTTCATTTAAAGATGTCAAAACCATGCTTTTTCAATGGGTTGAACACAGCAGTGATGGTTTGTCACCGTTCAGTAAAAAGTACATCTATATTAGTATGACGGTACACATAACCATGTTTTAATTACACCAGTAAATACGAAACATCTAATCTGAGCCATATGTTGCTCTTCCTCATAGTTAATTCTTAATCGATGTATCTATTGGCATGGTTGGAAGGTTGATTGATTGGTTGAATGAGGTTAAACGCCCCTTTCGACTGATATAATTTTATCACTGCATCTACCACACATAACCATATATCCATGCTGTTTCTCACACAGCAGGGTATCTTAAATTAGCACGAACGAGAGAAGACGGATTTTGTTCGATGTCAGAAATGATATTCGCCAAGCCTAGTCTGGGTCCAGTATTCAATACAATTTGGTAATAAGACAACACATAAAATACTGATACTCGTTACATATTGCGACAACATTTTCTATTTGTGTTGATATTTAAACCGGAGATGGAAAATGATCACTGACTAGTACCTAGTCCAACCAAGCCGGGATTCGTACCCAATATCTCTATGATTGTTATCTATAGGTAAAATTAAATATGATAAAAAGAAAATGAAATACCTGTTTACCTGTGTATAAAATCTCCTTCTGAAACAGGAAGTTAATTATACATCAACGTCTTTCTCCCCAAAAAAGGGATAAGTATATAATTTTGGGTAAAAAATTAAATTGACTTTCCGTTTCGCGGATACCTAATGTATATTTATGTTGTTGAGCCGTGTTAAACCATTACCAGACGTCAAAATTTTGGACTGTTTCAGTTTGAAAGGTGTTGCAGACGACAACTGCAAGATGATAAAATTGAAAAAAAAAACATTTTAGATTTGAAAACATTGGGTAAAATGGAGAATTACTTGTTGCAAGCAATTCCTTCATTTTTTCCAAAAAGTTTTCCTAACATTTTCTGGAGGGGGGTCAAACAGTGACACTTTGTGGGTTTTACATTTTTCTGAACGAACGCAATTTGGGTCAGATATGATAATGATGTTTTGATTTACTAGCAATTTTACCCGTCTCGAAATTTGACCTTTGACCTCGATGACCTTGACCTATCCGGGGTTGACCTTTGACCTCGATGACCTTGACCTATCCGGGGCTGCCCTCCACCTAATCCCGTCCCGTAACCCGTAAGCAATCCCGTCCCGTAACCCGTAAAACGATACCCGTAACCCGTAAAAACATAAATTTGACCTTTGACCTCGATGACCTTGACGTTTCAAAAAATGAACCCCTCAAGCTAATATCCAGGGCCGCCCTCCACCTTCCCTCCATGTTTGGTGAAGATCGGCCCAAGGACCTGGGAGGAGTAGGGGAACAAACAGACAAACGGACAAACGTTGCTCAAATTATAGTATAATTATTTGTGCCAACGACTGTTTTTGAAAGCACACTATGGTCCTGTAACTGGAATCAGTTGTTGGCATGTCTGGTTCCGCGTCATAATTTGCAAAGGATGGGTTGCAACAAGGGCTCAAAATCGCTCAAAGAGTAGATTTTCTCTAAATTCTGCGAATGGATAGGGTTACATAATATTTTTAAGTTGTATGTGTCAAAAATCTGATGAGGGCTTACTTTTGGAAATAATGGCTAACAAATTGGGTGGGGTAAATTGTCAAGAGAAGCAAATTTTAACTTTGGAGCTGAATAACTTTTTCTGTATAGATCCGATCGAATTTAAATTTTTGCATGTACTTTCAATGTACCAAGGACAAGTCATGTTAGGAATCATATATCAGATTGACGATTTTCTGTATTTGTTCTTCTGTCAATCTCAGATTTTGCTTATTTTTGATGTACTAACTTTACGAAACTATCTCTACAACTTTCATTTTTGTATGAATTAACATGATATTTAGTGATCATGATTCAATAGGATGTTACTAAATATGTGTAAACTTTTGGTTAAATTCATTAAATAGAACCAAAGTTATTTGACCTTGCCTTTGAAAGGTTATTCTAGAATATTTAATTGTAAGATTTTAGGCTAAATTTTATCACGAAAATTAGTATAAGAAGTGAACTTTAGAAAAATAAAGTCAAAAAATAATATCCTAATTGTAATTACTTAGTTCAGTGGAAAATTCACAATTGATACTGACCTTCACGCACACAATTATAAGAATTTTTGAAGAGGCAAGTGGTCAATTTACTTTTCAATATACATTATTGTTCTGTATGTCAAGGTCAAGGTCTGCTGTAAAATTAGCATTGAACAAATTAAGAACAGCAAGAATATTATGTCTTTATTTATTGAAAAATAATTTACAAGCCCATATTTATATCAAGATATAGCTTGAAATTATAAAAAAAGTGATTTTTCAGAAATACCTTTCAAGGTCAATGTCAAATAACCTTGGTTCTATAATTGTGAATTTCACCCAAAGTTTACAAATATTAAGCTTCATCATATAGGATCATGTTCACAAGATGTCATAACAAATCATACAAAAGTAAAAGCTGTAGAGATTATTTTCTAAAGTTAGTACATCAAAAATAAGCAAAATCTGAGATTGATAGTAGGATGACTACAGAACATCTACAAACTGATATACATGATTCCTTACATGGTTTGTCCTTGGTACATTGAAAGTACATGCCAAATTTGAATTCGATCCTTTAAACTACACGCAAAATTTCATTTTGATCTGATCCATATAGAAAAAAAGTTATTTAACTTCAAATTTAAAATTTGCTTCTCGTGTCGATTCACCCCACCCACTGTGATAGCGATTATCTCCAAAAATAAGCCCTTATCAGATTGTTTACACATACAAATTAAAGATATTTAGTAACCCTATTGGACGTCGACTGATAATCATAGAGGCTGAAATCCAGCATTTTCCTTTAATTTGCTACACGGTTTTCTATAGTATTCCATTGTTACTTTATGTATGAACTAGAAATGATTTTGTCTTCTGGAATTCTTTTCAAATTAGAAAAGTCTTTATGTGTCGTTTGAGAAAGAATTAAGCCGAAAATTAAGCTAAGCATCATATTTGACGAACGCATTAGATATCGGGTTAGACAACCCTGTGGAAAAAGAAGAAAATACTGATGAGCACAATTTCTTTGTTTAACCCTTTTCCAAACAATACGTGGTTTTGATACCCCTTATAGAAAATCCCTTGAAAAAAATAGGCAAAAGAAGAAAATGATTATTACCAGCATTTTCTCCTTTTGTTTCAATATTTTCGTTGCAACATAATACAATTCTTTTCTCTATGAACATCCATTTTGTCGTCTACAGCAGCTTTAGAATCAGAAAAGTCCATTTTGACTTTTTGGGAAGGGGTTAAACTACCCGTTTGCAATTCCAACTGGTGATATAGTTGAATGATTACATGGAGGGGAATGTTCTCAATTCTCAATCCAAGTTAGCGTAAATAGGGAAAGATTTTAATCAGTCAATCGTGACGTAATTTTGGACATACAACAGTTTTTCGTAAGTATTGTATTAAAACCTCGTAACTACGGCTTAAATCAAGGTTTTACAACAACATCGACGATTTATCGAAACATAGCTGTAAACTCAGTCTATTTTTAGCACAAAATTCCTTGGTATTGCGCACAATCTAATGTTGGAAGATGTTGGTCTCGAATGCCATATAAGGGACATTGTTCTATACATTGTCATCGGGAATAAATAGGATAAATTCAACGCCGGATTAAGTATTTTATTTTATAATTTACAATGATCAACGATAAAACAAACAAACAGTAAAACACAAAATATTTGGGTAAACAATTATACCGTCATAAACTATGAATGTCCCAAAAACGAGAGCCCGACGAAAATTAGGCTATTTCATTTACAAAGGGATGCCAAGCTATTTATTTGAGAATAAAATCGTGTTATGAGATAAATTATCTGTTTAAGACTTAGATCTAATTTAACTTGGTGATGCAAAGGAAGGAAAATCCAGGGTAGCGAGGATACCCCAACGAAAAGTCAAATAACAGCAAGGAAAATAGAGGCCCGACAGAGGTGTCGGTTAGTAACATTTTGAACAAAGTTAACACTAAACTGTACCAAGATAGTTTAGTTAAATAGTCCAACCCTAATGAGATTCGTGCGTCGTTGAAACTATTCGGGCGACGTCGGAAACATACGGCGGTGGAACTTTCCACCGCCGCATGTTTACGACAGCGCCCGAATAGGTTCGGATACGTAACGACGCCGCTCGGAAAAAGCCGATGTTTTATGAATGTCAAAATAGCCACATAACACGTATTCTACCGAAAAGATGCTGACACCCCAGATACATTGAACGATGCCGTATGTATAACACCTAGTAATAGTGATAGTGATAGTAATATGGCGTCTGGTCAGAATCCGAATACCAGTCAGCCCACTAACAGTAAATTGCTGGTCTTCTAACAGAAAATAGACGGACGATTAAATAACATTGAAAAACGTTTGGATGATCAAGAAACATTAAAACAGACAGTTTCAAATCTAGATAAAGATATAAAAAACACTTTCGGACCGCGTAGACGACAAAGTTACTGAGCTACAACTGAACGCGTCAAAACACTGGAGGAAAAGGTGGAACGCGATCATTTCAGACTAGATCCAGTACTCAGTACTTATTTCTCCTTTAACGATACTTAGGCTCATCAATGTAAGTGCAACTTGTTAACACTATGTGGTCATATTATTCTCTGGGTCATACATCTACATTACTGAAAGACTGGGTTGAATTAATATTTTGTTCTTTTGGCATGTCTACCACACATGATCTCAAAACAACGAAGACTCGTAAAGTTGACCCCGGGTTAATGATTGATTTCATACTAGTATAATCTAAAACTAATTTGATGCTATCAGTGCCCTGCTGCTGGTTGACAAAGATATCATAACTTCATATAAACCCTAAAAGGCTCGGGAAAATATTGAGACAAAAGAAGAAAATGCTGACAATCAGCATTTTCTTCTTTTGTCTCAATGTTTTGTGTGATTATTGTACACATATTCTATTTATAAATGGACTTTTAGTGAAATATGCCGTTTTATGCTAAAACCACCACCCTTCTTATATGTAGCTCAGATGTCCTGTTACGATGCCTTTGTACAAATACTAACATTGTTGTCTTCGATGGGTTTCGAATTGGAATCATTTTATCAAAGTTAGTCAATTGATATAACACTATCAAAATAATCTCCTTTCCCAACAGCGCATTTTTCTGTTCTTATAGTTAAGCTTAGAGATACATTGGATCAACTTTTTAATATCAAACAGTTCACGAATTGTTTTTTGAAATCCATTACGATTTTAACCGTTCTTTGTTTTGTCATATTAGAAAGAATCAAGTCTTAAATTCTATTTTTGCATAGATGATAATATTAATATAAATCTTCAACCAAGAAAGTCAATGTTTGCCTCAACAATGTTTCCAGTGAGAAGCTCAGTCCAAGTTGCCTTTATTTCCGTACCACCAAATTTCATCTTAAGTTCAAATCTCCTGTCCTTTCGAGGTACAGATGCGTTTGTTATCGGAGCTGTTATTTCCCCAAGTTTGATACATCTCGGGTCGTGTGTATATGTAGGTATGTCATCCTCCTCATCTACAGCGTAGATTGTAGCAGTAACGGCGGACTGATCCTCGTACACTGGTATGCAGATTCCAGCAGATATCTCTACATCAGCAGGAAGCTCCTGACCTGCCTTCACGATTGGTTCAAATATACCTACTCGCTTTACACCGTCTTCCGCAACCCAGGTCTTACTTTCATCGTGAATGTTCGCATCAAAGAATACTGTATTTGCATCACCATACGTAAATCTGGCAATCCTTGTTTGTACCACAGATTCATCATGCCCATAAATCACAGCTCCTTTAACAACCGCCATACTCGGTTCTTGGATTGTGATGACTCGTCTAACTGGGATGGTTTGTCTAGCAATATCTTGAATAATAGGAGATTCAGAGAAACCACCAACAATTAGAACTGTTTCAACACCACTTAACTGTGAGTGGTCTGAAGCCTTCATCAGAACAGATCGGAATCGCTCTACAACGTCTCCGTAAACATATCTTCGCAAGCATTCTGCGTTTATTCTGACCTTGTTCCCTCTTAAAACTTTAATATCATCTTGTAACCATGCTGATAAGACAGCTTCCTGAACATTTGTGCGTCTTTGTGCTTGTAGAATATTCACTAGTTCGGCGGGCAAGGAGAATGTTACGGGATCACCGCCTTGTGATTTCATCTCTCTTTTCTTAACTTCAAAACTCCGAAACAAGGACAGAACATCGCCTCCGTTGTTTTGTTTGAATTCACGCCAGACTGACCGACCAAATATCATCACGAGGAACTGCTCAAAAGCTTGATCAACATCTGCACCACCCACTGCCTCACCATTTGATCTGTACAGCTCTTGTAGTTTATTATCTTCTAGGATTCGGTGATAACATATATCGGTTGTTCCCCCTGAAATAATTCAACATGAGACGTAACAAGATTAATAAGCGTGGAGCTTACGATCTTCTAGGATTCGGTGATAACATATATCTGTTGTTCCCCCTGAAATAGTTTAACATGAGATGTAACATGATTAATAAATGCGGAGTTTATGATCTATGATTCGGTGACAACATAAATTTGTTCCCCATGAAATATTTCATTATGGAGGGTAACCCTAGATTTTTTACTTAGAATAAATCACATTCAAGTACGATAGAAACGTTTATGACTAATTAAATAATTAAACTGTATTGCATGGTTCATACACGGATATCATGAATAAAACTTCTAAAACTTATATAAACATTTAACAATAAAATATCACCTCCGCAGTCAATCAGGATATAAACTGAGCCTACATCTAACGTACGCATATGTCCACCAAATGATCTCTCTAGGGGTAGATGTTGACAAAAAGTCGAGGCACTCTCCGGCTCCAAAACGATCGTCAAGTTGCGGTCTCTAATACCAGCCTGTGGATGGATATAGAATATATTCAGATAATTCAGAAAACAATCTGGTTTTGATAAATGACATATAACATGGCAAATGGTATTAGGCGAGCGTCTAATGGTCTCTAACAACGACAAGCTTAAACTATAAAAACTGACCTCTGATGGCCAATCAGGCAGCTGATCTTATAGAAGAAATAAAGGTAGTCTCACATTATTATATTTGTTGATATTAACTTTTGTTTTTGTAGATCTAAAGCAATAACTCGGGGAGCAATGACTGAGATTAATAGGATACCCATGTTCAAATTATTTATAAATGTCATTTAACAACACTTTGATATTCGCTTTATAGCATCAAATCTAAAAGAAAATACAATAAAAGATTTTGAAGACTAGAAAGCTTATGCTAATCATAAGAACGATTTCAGTAACTGAAGAAAATGACAATGCATTAGGCGTAGAATCGGTGGAAATTAACCTAAGATATCTAAATTCTGAACTTAAGAGGAAAATGAAATGAAGTCGCACCCAGGTACCAGGTCATGAACGAAGAGGAAAAGTGGGCTTATGTCAACCTACCTTTATAGCCGCCTCTCTCATGAACTTTTTAGCCCTTTCACTCCAGATGGTGGGGACAGTCAATGTCCAATGGATGTCCTCTACTGTTAGACCACCAACAATTTTCTTCCCAATTTCTTTGAGTAGATCATCCTTGAGGTAACCAATGGCTAGTTGGAATACGAGTATTGCTGGAAGCTGTTTACCGTCATCTGTTTCTAGTGTCATCGTTCTGGATATGTGCTATATATAAAAGATATAGGTGAATTGTAACATGCTCTTTTTCGTATTATTTTACAAAAACGAAATTTTCTGTACTTTAAAGTATATTTGTAACAAAACGTTTACCGAGAAGAATGCTGTAGGTTTGTCGTTTTTATGGAATTCTTTCAGATCGAAGATTGCCATAATTAGAGGATGTCAAAATTGTGAATGAGCTTGTGACTGGTAGATTTAAAAAAGTTAAATGGTTTTATTTCTAATTCAAAATGTTGTAAAATCACTGATGTTTTTAACAAAATTTAATTCTTCTTGTCTAAATGTTTAAGATGAAAAAATACTGAAAAAGACAAAATTACTGAATTTCAGACCGATGAAATGTGCTTAGTCACTCCACGTTGATACTTGGGACACTTTCAAAGATATTGAGCGACAAGCACATAAACGACGAGAGAAATGTAGATAATTGATTACTTACATCAAAATTATTTCTTTTTTCACGACTTACCTTCTGTTTATAGAGCTTCATTTTAAACCTGTAGAAGAAGTAATAATTTCCATGATTATCCTCTTCCGTCAAAGTTATGTACTTGTTCTCTGCGTCATACCCGAAAGCTTCTAGAGTTATCCCGTCAGGTCGTATAAGTAATGCAGTCGGAGTTTTTGGGGACATAGACTCGCCACTGTTCCAGTTCTTCGAGAACACTTTGGTTGGTTCCCGTTCGTAGTCATCACGAAACGAGTAAGCCCATCCAGAAAAAGTGGTACCAAAATCTATAGAAGCCACTGCAATGTGATCTCTGTATGCCATCTTCTAAATTGACCAATCAGCGCTGTCAAAATAAATTCGAGGTATAGTCAAAAAGTTCCCGGACTGCATTCGAATTGTATTCATTTCGACGTACTTGCTTCATTTCTTTATTCAAATAATAACTTTGATATATAATCTACCATTTTGACAAGTTTTGTGGTTTTTAAATTGGTAAAAGTATTTTTTCTAAAACATCTTTGCATAGTAATCGAGAGTACGGATCACTTTGAAATAACGCTTGCGTCCGATATCGTATGAAATACAGTAATTTTGGCATGCAGTGTCATCAATAGGGCATCATATCAACCTATTCCGGAGCAAATTCAAAATTTTAACATTGTCACATAAAAATTATGCGTTTTGTACATACTTTTACGAAGCAATGCATCAAAATCAACTGAAATCGGGCTGACGTCATTACAGCGTACGGAACAAATCACCACCATCAAAGTCATGTGGAGGTCGGGATAGCAAGTTCTTCAATGTAATCAACGGCTGCAGTTTATATTCAAGGAGAACAGTGTTTGACTGATAGAAGAAATTTCTGAATTACCGCATGAAAATAAGCGATGATCTTCGCAGTAAGCGACCAAAAGCATGTTCATGAAAAAGTAAAGACCAGCATTCTCTCGGACCAAAAGAAATCATTCGACGATGTAGCTAACAGTGTTGGAATTAGTCGCGGTACGGTTAATTATGTAATTTCTACCGAATAAATTTATGTCTAAATTGTGCACAAAGAGGGAGGCGCGGCTTTTGACGGACGACGCACAGAAGGCCTGCGTTGGGCACTCGACGTCATTCCTTTGTTTCTTAAGAATCCTGCGAACTCTGATATTTATTGAGATTATTAACATTATCTACCTAACGTACCAATCGTACCGATATGAACATATGAGCCACATAGTTTATAGGCTTAGAACGCGCAATACATTACTCACTCAGTAAAATGTTATCTTAGATTCAAATGAAGAGGTATGGCCTTCGGCCAGGTCAGCAGTAAAACGTTATGACAACGAATTCAATGAAATACACTTGATCCATCGCAATGGGTAGTGCTTAGAACATTCTGGTAAAGAATTTGAAGAATTGCGAACTGACATGAATTTATTGATTCCGAATATGTTTGCAACGTTATTTAGACGTCGACGTCAAAGTGATCCGTACACTGTTGGTATATGTTTTTAGAGCCGTAAAATATCAGGTTTTATATACTTTATCAATACAAATATCATAAGTACTTATCAGTCTTAATCTTCTCTTTTCATTTATACAATTTCTTTCAAAAATCTTATGCGTTCAGTTCACATACAACAGCAGCCTGGGTACTTTCTGACTGTACCTCGTAGAATTATAATAAGATGTCAATCAAATGACCCATTAAACCCAGAATATTTATTTTCATTCTTGTAGTAATTAATGAACGACAAAGGGAATAATATTACAAGGGGTGATCCAGACATTCGTGGACACAAGGCATGATGAAATATAGTAACTGTTATAAAATGAATTAACCCTTTACCAAACAGCAAAATTTTAGACTAGTCCAAATTCAAAGATGATGCAGACGACAATTGAAAGTGAATGAATTTTTTACATTTTTTGGTCTTTTTACAAAGGAAACATTATGGGAAATGAAGAAATTGCTTGTCACAAGCAATTTCTTCATTTTCCATGATGTTTTCCAAAACCATTATCTTGTGGGGAGTCCAAAAGAGTCACTGTGTGGTAAAGGGTTAAAACGAATTTCTAGAATAGTATTACGAGAGTATTTGTCGAGACTTTCCCTTTTATATAAAAATTGTTCTCTATGCTATATATACATAGTGTGAATGCCTTTCGATGGTATTTGATAAGATTGATAAATTAACAAGAACTGTGGAGGTGCTTGGAAATCAACTGCGAGAACACGTCACGGTTTCGTCTGCTCGTTATGGAGAAATAAAAGACTGCATTACTTCACTAAATAGACAATACAAGGTATACACGGAAGCTTTGAATGATGAAATTGGAACTGTGAAAGAGAACACTGACAGGTTAGACAAGCAGATTCAAACCGTAAACACGGGACTTACGCGCAAACTGCAGTCTATATCTGACACGATGAAGAGCCAAAAGGAACTACTCGCGGAACAAAAAATCTTGAACGAGTCAAAGACGGAAAAAATACACAGCCATACATCAGTTGATTCCAGGATCATTACGCCGAATAAGGCGACTTATCATCATAACAACAACAACAACAACGACGACGACGACGATGATGACAACAACAACAAGTCGAGCAGTCAAAATTACCAACAATCAATTAAACCCAATGAATGTGAAACGCCTCAAGCTCAAACAGAGAAACAGACCCCGTCCCAGAAACGAAGCATAGAAAAACAAACCCCGACCCGTAAACGCAGAATAGGAAAACAGTCCCCATTCCTTAACCAACCCAGACTGACCAATACCGAAAGACACTTCAGATTATCGCAATCTGCTTCAGAACGTAGTGACAAGTCAACAATATTTCCTCGAAAGAGCGATGCTAATAATACAGCCAACAAATCTGCGAGAATCAACACCGGCGCATGCCGCCCTGAAAATGACCCTGGAAAAACCCTCCTAATAGGACACTCGATTTTACAAAGAATCGATTTAAGGGGAATCAATGAAAACGTGTATGTGAAAACTTGCAAGGGGCGCAAGATATCGGACATATCGAGAATTTTACAATCAATGCAGTTAAACCGATATAGAACTATCATTGTCTACGCTGGAGGAAATGACTCGTCAAGTAAAACAGATAGTGAAGAAATAGAAAGTGAGTTCAAACAACTAGCCCGGTTCCTTTCCTCAAAACGCGAGCTATATCTATGTACTTCCTGTCCGAGAAGAGACACCGATGTTACCCATTTGAACAACATTATTCGACAAGTTTGTGAATCTACCAAGGCCAAGCTCATTGACTGTTTGCCATCATTTGTTTACGGTGATGGAAGTATAGTTTTAGAAAACTACTATCGCGATGGGATTCATCTTTCTGACAGAGGAACGAGCAGTTTACTATCTGTTATAAACAAATCAGTTTCTGTCATTAAAACGAAGAATGAGACCCGATCAAACAGATTGCAGTCTAAACGGTTTGACGACCATTATAGCAGAAGAGCAAATAGAATGCAGGCTCCGTATATGTACTATGACAATTACAGACAGTATTGTTTTAAATGTCAAAGCAACACACACCGAGCTCATGAATGTAAATATAGACAAAATTTTGATATGTATGTTCCATCGTTTGAGTATTACTGGCATTAGGATAAATCTGACAGATACCTCGTAAATGACAAAAAACACACCCTTTCAAATACATTTAAATATACCGACCCCAATCAAACGTTAAATATAGGTCCAAATGAAATGTATGTCGACTGTAAAAATAAATTTTGTATATTAAATACAGTTTGCGAATCTTGCGATGAATTTCCGTGTAGTTGCAGCATTTTCACAAATCAAGAAGAATCAGACAAAAATAAATCTGAAAACACACCATTAAGTCGCCAGAAAAAAGATCTAAATGCGTCATTTAATTGTAAGAAGTATGGTAATTCAACCTCAAACGATTATCAGGCATCAAATAAACCACCATGTGAAACAAGAGGACCCTGAGGGCCCTAAATCGCTCACCTGAGTAATGTTTTAATAATGCCAAATAACTTTGCATATGTTACGCATTGAGGTCCCAGAGAAGAATTTGGCCATGTAGTTTAGGAGGAGATGTTGTTTACAGAAATTGATGAGGTTTATGACATTTCCCATTTTCTGATGCCACGGCAACCAGAGTTTTTCATGGATTTCTATTCTTTTAGCAATTTTCATAAGGGACCACCCAAGGAACATTTCTGCCACATTAGGTTGATTTTAACCCAGAAGTTGAGGAGAGGTTGTCGTTTAAAGAAGTTGTAAAGTTTTTGTGAAATTTTCCATTTTTCGATGCCACGGCAACCAGAGTTTTTCATTGATTTCAATTCTTTTAGCAATTTTTATAAGGGACCACCAAAGGAACATTTCTGCCAAGTTTGGTTGATTTTAACCAAGAGGTTAAGGAGGAGATGTTGTTTAAAGAAGTTGTTAAGTTTTTGTGAAATTTACCATTTTACTGATGCCACGGCAACCAGAGATTTTCATGGATATCAATTCTTTTAGCAATTTTTATAAGGGACCACCAAAGGAACATTTCTGCCAAGTTTGGTTGATTTTGACCCAGAAGTTAAGGAGGAAATGTCCTTTAAAGAAATTTTTGAGCTTTTGTGAAATTTCCCATTTTCCATTGCCACAGCAACCAGAGTTTTTCATGGATTTCAATTCTTTAAGCAATTTTTATAAGGCACCACCCAAGGAACATTTCTGTCAAGTTTGGTTGATTTTAACCCCGAAGTTAAGGAGGAGATGCTGTTTAAAGAAACAGTTGAATTTTTGTGAAATTTCCCATTTTCCGATGCCACGGCAACCAGAGTTTTTTAAGGATTTAAATTCTTTTAGCAATTTTAATAAGGGACTACCCAAGGAACATTTCTGCCAAGTTTGCTTGATTTTGACCCAGAAGTTAAGGAGGAGATATAGTTTAAAGAAATTTTTGAGCTTTCGTGAAATTTCCCATTTTCCGATGCCACGGCAACCAGAGTTTTTCATGGATTTCATTTCTTTTAGCAATTTTTATAAGGGACCACCAAAGGAACATTTCTGCTCAGTTTGGTTGATTTTGACCCAGAAAGTAAGGAGGAGATGTCGTTTAAAGAAATTGTTGAGCTTTTGTGAAATTTACCATTTTCCGATGCCACGGCAACCAGAGTTTTTCATGGATTTCAATTCTTTTAGCAATTTTTATAAGGGACCACCCAGAAACATTTCTGCCAAGTTTGGTTGATTTTGACCCCGAAGTTAAGGAGGAGATGTCCTTTAAAGAAACAGTTGAACTTTTGTGAAATTTCCCATTTTCCGATGCCACGGCAACCAGAGTTTTTAATGGATTTCAATTCTTTTAGCAATTTTTATAAGGGACCACCCAAGGAACATTTCTGCCAAGTTTGGTTGATTTTGACCCAGAAGTTAAGGAGGAGATGTCCTTTAAAGAAATTTTTTAGCTTTTGTGAAATTTCCCATTTTCCGATGCCACGGCAACCAGAGTTTTTAATGGATTTCAAGTCTTTCAGCAATTTTTATAAGGGACCACCCAAGGAACATTTCTGCCAAGTTTGATTGATTTTGACCCAATAGTTTAGGATGAGATGTCGTTTAAAGAAATTGTTGAGCTTTTGTGAAATTTCCCATTTTCCGATGCCACGGCAACCAGAGTTTTTAATGGATTTCAATTCTTTTAGCAATTTTTATAAGGGACCACCAAGGAACATTTCTGCCAAGTTTGGTTGATTTTGACCCAGTAGTTTAGGAGGAGATGTCGTTTAAAGAAATTGTTGACGCCGTGACGGACAGACGGACAGACGGACAGACAGACAGACGGACAGACGGACAGACGGACAGACGGACGCCGGACATTGATAGATCACAATACCTCACCTTGAGCACTTCGTGCTCAGGTGAGCTAAAAATAGACAGCAATGAATTTGCATTTGTATTTAAAAAACGGGGTACACATATCTCTAATCTGAACATCCGTCATCTTTTACCGAAATTAGAAGAAATCAAATACCACTTAAGTTTAAATAACTCGCCTGATATTCTTGGATTGTGCAAAACTTTCCTGCACGAACAAATTGAAAACGATATATTGACTATACCAAATTACGTCTTTGAAAGGCGGGATAGGGAAAACAAGTCCGGAGGAGGCATCATCGTTTATCTTTCGGATGAAATACAATTCAAGAAACGTCGTGATCTTGAATCTGGACAAATTGAATCTCTTTGGATTGAAATTAAACGGACAAAATCTCAATCTTTTTTGTTAAATTTCGTTTATCGCCCACCAAATTCAAATCAAACATGGAAAGACTTATACAGTGATCAGATTGAACAGGCAGATTTACTCAATTTAGAGTACCATATATTGGGCGACTTCAACATTAGATACGACGCAAAAAACGAAACATCTGAAAATATCAAATGGTCAAATCTTGTGTCAAACTTTGACCTGCGTCAAATAATACAAAGTCCAACTCGGGTGACGAAACAAAGCGCTAGTATTATAGACCATATTTACACAAATTCATTTCAAAATATTTGTGAAGTTTTCGTTTCTACATTATCAATAAGTGATCATTTTCCCGTATGTTTTACCCGTCTTTCAACCAGTACACATTCCAATAAAACGAATCATAAAGTCATAGAATATAGATGTTTTAAGAACTTTGATATTGAAAAGTTTCAAAATGACTTAATGCTTTCTGGTTTAGAATTGGTAGAAACATTTACGGACCCAAACAAAGCTCTTTCAGAATTTTATACGATTTTTAACTCGATTCTTTCTCGTCACGCACCAATAAAACAAAAGCGAGTTAAGAGATCTCACCAACCTTGTTGGTTCAACAGAAACATAACGGAAAAGATGCTGGCTAGAGATAAAGCTCATAAAGAAGGAAATCATGACCACTATAAAATTCTTCGAAACAATGTGACATGTATGATTAAGCAGAACAAGAAAAATTATTTCAATGAAGCTGTACAAAATAATAAAGATTCTAAGGTGCTATGGAAAAATCTGAAATGCATAGCAAAAGTAAATCAATCAGATGAATTAATTTTACCAAAAACAATTACAAAATCCGAAACGATTATTCAGGGTAATCTTAACATAATCAATGAATTAAATTCACATTTTGTTAGTGTATCAGATATCGTGACAAAGACATCTTTTTGTGAATCAAATTTCGAATTTCTTAAAAGAATACTAGACAAGAATTTGATTAATAATGAGTTCAATATTCCATTCATTACCACGCTTGAAGTTTACACTTATATAAGCAAACTTGATTCGAATAAAGCTATAGGATTAGACGGTTTGGGTCCAAAAAATATTAAACAATGTGGGGCTATTATAACCCCTTCTATTACATCAATTATTAACAATAGTATTGCTTCAGGTGTGTATCCAGATGCGATGAAACTGGCTCGAGTTATACCAATTTTAAAAAGTGGTGATAAAGATGATCCCTTCAATTATAGACCCATATCAATTTTTGAAAGACACATTGCCAACTACTTACATAAATTCTTTAAAGATACAAATATCATCAACCATTCTCAATCTGGCTTTAGGGCAAATCATTTGTGTACTACAGCTCTGGTTAAAATGATAGACGCTTGGTTAAAAGATGTTGATGAGGGTAAACTAATCGGAACAGTTTTCTTAGACTTACGTAAAGCCTTTGATCTTGTTGATCACGAAATACTATTACATAAACTTAAGCTGTACCATTTTTCAAACAAAGCGCGTGGCCTTATGAAGTCATACTTATCACAGAGGAGACAGCTTGTACAGCTAGGCAATTTAAAGTCTAACTCACTTGAAATTAAATCTGGAGTTCCTCAAGGCTCAATTTTAGGTCCGCTTTTATTTCTGATTTATATAAATGATATATCATTTTCATCTTCTGGAGTTGATATTGATTTGTACGCTGATGATTCTACCATGTATAAATCAGGATATGATGTGATCTCAATAGAAAACACTCTTCAAGACAATCTAATTCACGTTCAAAATTGGTGTATTCTCAATAACATGGCTCTACATCCATCTAAAACGACATGCATGTTAATTGGTTCGAGGCATGCACTTACTGACGATAAAAAACTAAGTTTGAATCTAAATGGTAATGCACTGGAAAACGTGAAGGTGCAGAAAGTATTAGGCGTTTACATTGACAACCATTTAAATTGGAAGTTTCATATTGATTCTGTCTGTAAAGCAGTGAATAAGAAAATAGCTCTGTTCAAACATATAACTTTTTATTTAACAGACGAAATGAAAATGCTTTTCTATAACTCATACATACTACCAATAATGGATTATTGTTGTGTAATTTGGGGCAAACTTGAGCAAGGTTATGTAAACAAAATATTTGTTTTGCAAAAACGTATCGGCAAATTAATTCTTGGTAAGTCTAAAAGATTTCCTACAGAAACGTTATTTAAAGAGCTATATTGGTTGACTTTTCAAAATAGATGCAAGTATCATACTGCGGTCCTTTTCCATAAAACAATCGGCAACAATGCGCCAAGTTACATGTCAGACTTAGTACGAGTATCGGTCAATGGAAATTATCATTTACGCTCAGAGACAAAAAACGATCTAATCCTGACTAAAAGACCTCGAACGAATATATACAAAAGTCGCTTTAGTTATTTCAGTGTTAATGTATGGAATTCAATTCCAATCCAAATAAGAAACGAACCAAAGCTGACCAATTTCAAAAGAAAAATCAAACACTATTTAATCGATAACATGCAATAATTTAGATCCTACGAGTATCTGTCAGATAACTGACTATTATTATTGATAATTTTGTGTGATTGTCAATACTGACTTTTGTATGAATGTTGTTTGAAGGCCTTATTGTAAATAAGTTAATCATTATGATATTGTGTATTGTAGTGATGTCTTAATAAGTCACCTTCGTTAAATAAAGATATTATTATTATTATTATTATAAAGGATGGCAAATCATTGCATAGTTCGCGACGTAACAAACGAGATTACGTTTTCCTAAGAAGTACCGTTGTGGTGGACCGTGTTCTATCGAATAAAAATGAAGGCAGGTGGATGTTTTATGACAGATGATCGGGATTTCTTTTAAAATATTTTGAAATTATACACAGACTAAAAACCAAAAATCTACCACATCATGTATAAAGTATGTGGCATGTTGAATGCCGTTAGTAGATGAAATCAAAACGATATTTCTATGTGAAACGCAACACCGTTTGTGACGTGAACTGGGCCGTGAATTGTAAATATGTAGTAAAGATATTTTTGAACGTTACGAACGAATAGGATTCCCAGTCTTCATGCCGTATCAATTGACGAAACATCAACTCGGGATGAGCATATTGAGACCTAGGTTGTTTGCTTCTATAGTTACTAGTTTGATAAATGACATGAAATCGTTGTAAGGTATAGACGGCTGAGACGAAATATTACGATGTTAATATTGAACGAAGATTTGAAGTTATCCGTATTAATCCAAGCATGAACAACCCTCTGCTGATCAGAATTGGATGGTATTTCAGACTAGCTACACTGCTCAAAATAATTAAAGGTACACGTAAGTTCTAGCCCTTTCACTGCCAAATATTGACCTTTGACGCATCTCTCACCGCTGAATTAATTCGAAGAAATTTCCAAGAATCGATATCCTCTACACAGAACCATGCATAACTTTTGACTCATTTGATGGATTCCTTTCAAAATTTCAGGACATATAGACAAATGAAGCATCTTTATGTTACCAAAATTTCACAGTTATTCATGAAATGACAATATTTTTTCTTTTTTATCTAACTCACAAATTGTTACAATCTAGTAGAACAATGGAAAAAATTGGGTGAGCAAACCTCGATTAAATGTTTTCGTTGAAAGTATAGTAATTTGATGGAACAGATTGTTGAATTGTCAACTTAACATAATTTCAAACTATCCCGAAGCCTTTTCCAGCATTTTTGGTGTCATTCATAGTGATATTTACAGCTTGTAGGCATAAATATCAAGTGTATAATCTAATGGCAGCCATATTGTTGTCTTTTGTCTTGGAAAATTCCCCATAAAAATACTAAAAGCTTACCGATTGTAACACAAATTCTACTGTTTCACCTGTCAAACGCTAGTACTTTGGTTACTAAAACAATGCTATAAGAAAAAGAATGTGTGAAAACCACTTGGCTGTAAAAAAAAATATACACATATTTCGTCCCCATAAATTTGTCGACTGAAGTCGCCTATGGCACATCTTCGCAAGCCAAGGGTGACATCTACGACCTAACGTCGTTTCTGTATTCACCCTTGGCGTATTTAGTCCGATTTTCTTGGTCTGCTGGAAAGCGTTTTCATTGGTTCCAGCGAGGTCTCGCTGGAACCAATCAGATTGTCGACTAATACATTTGTTATGAGTAACCAAATCATGACAACGGGCGGGAAAAAGTATTGCATTTGCAACTCAAAAACGCGAAGATGGGCGATTTTTCCTAAGAATTTCACTGCAATAGACAGGAATTTCCTAACTTTAAACGACGAATTACTATACTTTCGACAATTCGACAAAAAAGCTACTAACTTTCACATAATCAGCATGACGTATGACGCGAAAGACAACGCGCGTTAATGACGTCATCAATTATGGACGTAAACAACCAGCAGAACAACCGCTAGGCGGCGCTTCGCGATTTCAAGAAAATCGGACTAAATCCGCCAAGGGTGAATACAAACATCTATAGGTGGGTTCAACCTTTGCTAGCGAAGATGCCTATGGCAGGGAACGGTAAAACGACAAAAGTCGCCTATGGCATTAAAAGAGCTAGAGTTAATATCTACTGTATCTTTTAGTCCCAGGAAACCTGTTACAGCACCCAATACTTATTGACTCTTCAAGCTTCGAATATGCACATAATCGCAAATGTTTTCATGCTTTTAAAGCTGATACAGATGATAGAGAGATGAGCCACAGTTACATTGTATGTGAATCTTACGATGTTAATTTTTGGAAGGTTTTCTTCAAAAATGTAATTGCTTTCCTTCAATCATCATAAAAATTGTTACAATGAAAAATCATTCATTGAAATTCTCATACCTACCCCCATGGAAATCTACGCGGCATTACAAACATGAAACTTTCGTGAAAAAAATCCATACATATTATGTATAAATCCGGCATTGCCAAATAATTTACATTTTGACAAAAGATATTATATTCGTGATCAGATCAGATATTTACACGGTTAAGCATTTACGGGTACAGATACTGAGCTATCAAAACCCAACTTGCGTTCCTTCAATTTTTGAACAGTGTATTTTTAACGGAAAGATGACACGAAACGACATGATGATTATGCTTATATGATCGTCGGCGTCCCCCCCCCCCTCTCAATGTTTTACAAAGCAGCTTCATTTAAAGATGTCAAAACCATGGTTTTTAAATGGGTTGAACACAGCAGTGATGGTTTGTCACCGTTCAGTAAAAAAGCACATCTATTTTAGTATGACGGTACACCTAACCATGTTTTAATTACACCAGTAAATACGAAACATCTAATCTGAGCCATATGTTGCTCTTCCTCATAGATAATTCTTAATCGATGTATCTATTGGCATGATTGGTAGGTTGATTGATTGGTTGAATGAGGTTAAACGCCTCTTTCGACTGATATAATTGTATCACTGCATCTACCGCACATAACCATATATCCATGTTGTTTCTCACACAGCAGGGTAGCACGAGCGAGAGAAGACAGATTTTGTCCGATGTCAGAAATGATATTCGCCAAGCCTAGCCTGGGCCCAGTCTTCAATACAATTTGGTAATCAGACAACACATAAAATACTGATACCCGTTACATATTGCGACACCAGTTTCTATTCGTTTTGATATTTAACCCTTTCCCAAACAAGACCTTGTTTTGACTTCCCTAAAAGAAAAGGCTTGGGAAAACATTGAGGCAAAAAAAGAAACTGCTGATAACCTGCAGTTTCTCCTTTTGTCTCAATATTTTCTTGGCTATATCACACAAAATTTCAATCTTTAATAATTTCCATTTCGTCATTTTTGACAGTTTTTGAAGTAGATTACCCTAAAATTTTCCTGTTTGGGAAAGGGTTAAACCGGAGAAGGTTAAAGAGAGAAAAATGTTTACTGACCGGAACCCAGTCCAACCAAGCCGGAATTCGAACCCAAGACCTCTATGATTGTTATCTATAGGTGAAATTCAATTCGATTCAATTCTTTTAATGAAAATACTGCATTAAACAGTGATATCATACCTTGCACAATATGTTACAAATAATAATAATAACTTGGGTATAAACATTCTTACTACAAACATTACAATATACACGATTATACACACAGAATAATCTCCTGATCAAGAGTATAAAGACACATTGGTAGATAAGAAAAAAATATAAAAAATATAAAATGACATTGTGATAAAAAGAAAATGAAATACCTGTTCACCTGTGTAATCTCCTTCTGAAACAGGAAGTTTATTATACATCAACGTCTTTCTCCACCAAAATACCGAATCAAGTTTCATTTCATGGATAAATACATAATTTTGGGTAAAAAAGTAAATTGACTCTCCGTTTCGCGGAAATGATAACTAATGTATTGTAATTTATGTTGTTGAGCCGTGTTAAACCATTACTAGACGCCAAGATATTGGACTGTTTCAGTTTTAAAGTGACATTTCACAATTATTTGTACATAAATTTTACTTTTACTCTATCTGAAAAAGCATGTTTTCTAATGAAAAATCTGAAAGTTTCAAGCCAACATATTGAACCGTTTTCGAGAAATATATATTTTTGTGCTTAAATTAAACAAATTGTTGTCGACAACAGTTCAGGTTTAGGTCAAAAAGCGACACTTTGCGGGGAAGGGTAACATAGTTTTACCCTTTTCTGAATGAATGCAATTTGGGTCAGATGTATGATTAAACAAAATACTGAATTATAAATGCATTTTTTTCTTATTTTCCATCAATGCATTCTATAATATAGAATGAACAATTCTATATGAATATAAATCCAGTTTTTCATCTGTACCTCCTTCAAATTGGAACAGTCGTTAATGTTTAACATTTATTAAAAAAAAAAAAAAAAAAAAAAAAAAAAAAAAAAAAAAAAAAAAAAAAATAGCCGACTCTTTTTGACAACCTTACTGGACGTTGGCTATTTAACCCTTTCCCAAATGACACAATTTTAGATTGATCCACTTCAAAAACTGCTACAAATGACAAAATGGATGTTATTAAGGATAATATTTGTGTAAAATATGGCATAGTAAATATTGAGACAAAAGGAGAAACTGCTAGTTATCAGCAGTTTCTTCTTTTGTCTTAATGTTTTCCCAAGCTGTTTCTATTACGGACGTCAAATCCATGTCTTGTTTGGGAAAGGGTTAAATAAGTATTGCAGAAAAAAAGAGGCTGAGAACCAGTATTTTCCTCCAATTGCTACAAGGTTTTCTATGCTATGCCATTGTTAATTTCTGTATGAACTAGAATTCGTTTTGTCTTCTGCATCTCCTTTTAAATCAGAGTAGTCCTAAACGTGTCCTTTGAGAAAGGATTAAGCCGAAAATTGTGCAACCATCATATTTGACGACCCCATTTGGTATTGGAAAAGACAACCCTGTAGAAAAAGAAGAATATACTGATAAACACAATTTCTTTGTTAAACCATTTCCCAAACAATACCTGGTTTTGATACCCCTTATAGAAAATCCCTTGCAAAAATAGGCAAAAGAAGAAAATGATGATTACCAGCATTTTCTCATTTTGTTTCAATATATTCGATGCAACATAATACAATTATTTTCTCTATAAACATCCATTTTGTCGTCTACAGCCGCTTTAGAATCGGAAAAGTCCATTTTGACTGTTTGGGATGGGGTTAAACTACCCGTTTGCAATTCCAACTGGTGATATAGTTGAAAGATTACATGGAGGGGAATGTTCTCAATTCTCAATCCAAGTTAGCGTAAAAAGGGAAAGATTTTATCCAGTCGTGACGTAATTTCGGACAAACAATAATTTTTCGTAAGTATTGTATTAAAACCTCGTAACTACGGCTTAAATCAAGGCTTTACAACAACACCGACGATTTATCGAAACATGGCTGTAAACTCAGTCTATTTTTAGCACAAAATTCGTTGGTATTGCGCACAGTCAAATATTGGAAGATGTTGGTCTCGAATGCTATATAAGGGACATTGTTCCATACATTGTCACCGGGAATAAATAGGATAAATTCAACGCCGGATTAAGTATTTTATTATATAATTTACACTGATCAACGATAAAACAAACAAACAGTAAAATACAACTATGAATGTCCCAAAAATTAGAGCCCGATGAAAAAAAGGCTATTTCATTTACAAAGGGATGTCAAGCTATTTATTTGAGAATACCATCGTGTTATGAGATAAATCACCTGTTTAAAACGTAATTTAACTTGGTGGTGGAAAAGAAAGAAAATCTGACCTAGCGAGGATAGCTTAACGAAAATTCAAATAGAGCTAACATCAAGGAAAATAGAGGCCCGTCAGAGGTGTCGGTGAGTGACATTTTGAACGAAGTTAACTCTATACTGTACCAAGATAGTTTAGTTAAAGTAGTCCACCCCTATTGAGATTCTTGCGTCGTCAGAATTATTCGGGCGACGTCGGAAACATTCGGCGGTGGAACTTTCCACCGCCGAATATTTACGAACGCGCGCGAATAGGTTCGGATACGTAACGACGCCGCTCGAAAAAAAAACCCGATGTTTGATGAATCTCAAAATGGCCATAATACGGGTATTCTACCTTAAAGATGCTGACACCCCAGATACATTGAACGATAGCGTATTTATAGCGTCTAGTAATAGTAATAGCGATAGTAATATGGCGTTTGGTCATGTTCAGAATCCTAATACCATTCAGCCAACAAACTGTGAATTGCTGGTCTTCTTACATTAAATAGAAGGACGATTAAATAACATTTGGAACATTTGAAAAACGTTTGGATAACATAGAAACATTGAAACAGACAGTTTCAAATCTTGATAAAAAGATGTGATAATAACTTTCGGACCGCGTAGACGACAACTGAATGCGTCAAAGCACCAGAGGAAAAGGCGGAAAACGATTATTGTAGATGCAACTGGTCAACACTATGGGTTAACTTTATTCTTTCAGTCATAGTTCTACAAAACTGAAAGCCTAAGTGGGATTTGTTTCTTTTGGCATGTCTACCATACATGATCTCGAAACAATAAAGAGACATAAAGATTTAATGAATTGTCATTTTATCATTGTTTTACCCTGGTAAAACTTAAAACTTATTTCATGTTACCAGTCCCCTGTTGCTGGTTGACAAAGATATTGTAACTTCATATTAACCCTAAAGGCTCGGAAAACATTTAGACAAAAGAAAAAAATGTTGACAATCAGCATTTTCTTCTTTTGTCTCATTTTTTTCTGTGACCATTGTACACATATTCTATTTATATATGGACTTTTAGTGAAATATGCCGTTTTCAAAAACCACCACACTTCTTATCTGTAGCCCAGATGTTATGTTACGATGCCTTTGTACAAAAACTAACATTGATGCCTTCAATGGGTTTCAAATTGGGACCATTTTATCATAGTAAGTCAATTGGTGTAAGACTATCAAAAATCAAAATGTTCTCCTTTTCTAACGGCGTACTTTTCTGTTCTTATAATTAAGCTTAGAGTTACATTAGATTATCATTTTGATATCAAACCTTTCACGCACGTTTTCTGTAATCCATTACGATTCTAACCGTTCTTTGTTTTGTCATATCATAAAGAATCAAGTCTTTATTTCTATGTTCGTATAGATGTTCATATAAATATAACTATTTAACCCAGAAAGTCAATGTTTGCCTCAACAATGTTTCCTGTGAGAAGCTCAGTCCAAGTTGCTTTTATTTCCGTACCACCGAATTTTAACTTTAGTTCAAATCCCCTGTCATTTAGTGGTACAGATGTGTTTGTTATAGGAGCCTTTATTTCCCCAAGTCTGATACATCTGGGATCGTCTGTATATGTAGGTATGTCATCCTCCTCATCTACAGCGTAAATGTTCGCAGTAATGTTGGACTGATCCTCGTACACTGGTACTCTGATTCCACAGGATATCTCTACATCAGCAGGGAGCTCCTGACCAGCCTTCACGATCGGTTTGAATATACGTACTCGCTTTACCCCGTCTTTCCCAACATATGCCTTACTTTCATCGTGCATGTTGGCATTAAAGTATGGTGTACTATTCATACCATAAGTGTATCTGGCGATCCTTGTTTGTACCACAGATTCATCATGTCCATAAATCACAGCTCCTTTAACAACCGCCATACTCAGTTCTAAAATTGTGATGATTTGTTTGTCTGGAAGCTGTTTTCTCACAGCATCTTTAATAAGATTGGATTCAGAAAAACCCCCAACTAAAAGTATAGTTGTTGTTCTTTTAACTTGCGGACGACTGAAAACGTTGGACAACAGGTCACTGAAATGTTTAATAACGTTTCCATACACGTTTTCTCTCAAGTACTCTGCGCTTACTTTGATCTTATTTCCCTTCAATACATTTACGTTGTCCAGTAGCCCTGCTGTGGAGACCGCATCTTGAAGGGTCTTGTGTGTTTTAGACTGTAGAAGATTTACAAGTTCTGCAGGAAGAGAAAACACGACGGAGTCGTTCTTTATATTTCTCTTTTTAATCTCGAAATTACGAAAGATAGACAAAACGTCATCTTCATTGTCTCTCTTGAATTCACACCAGACAGCCTGGCCAAATAACTTTATAAGAAAATCTTCAAAAGCCTGGTCAACATCAGCACCACCGACGGCCCCTCCATCTGCTCTATAGATCTCCTCTAGTCTCTGGTTGTCTAGGATACGATGACAACATATGTCTGTTGTACCACCTACAACAAAAACATCTATATGTTATCTCTATAGACCTCTAGTTTCTGATTGTCTATAATACGATGACAAAATATGTCTACCACCTACAACAAAAACATTTATATGTTATCTCTTTAGACCTCTAGTTTCTGGTTGTCTAGTATACGATGACAACATATGTCTGTAGTATCACCTATAACAAAAACATTTATATGTTACCCTTCATAGACCTCTAGTTTCTGGTTGTCTATAATACGATGACAACATATGTCTGTAGTACCACCATCTTCGCAAGCCAAGGGTGACATCTACGACGTAACGTCGTTTCTGTATTCACCCTTGGCGGATTTAGTCCGATTTTCTTGGTCTCCTGGAAAGCGTTTTCATTGGTTCCAGCGAGGTCTCGCTGGAACCAATCAGATTGTCGACTGATACATTTGTTATGAGTAACCAAATCATGACAACGGGCGGGAAAAAGCATTGCATTTGCAACTCAAAAACGCGAAGATGGGCGATTTTTCCTATGAATTTCACTGCAATAGACAGGAATTCTCTAACTTTAATCGACGAATTATTATACTTTCGATAATTCGACGGAAAAAACAGCTAACTTTTACATAATCTGCACGACGTACGACGCGAAAGACAACGCGCGTTAATGACGTCATCAATAATGGACGTAAACAACCAGCAGAACAACCGCTAGGCGGCGCTTCGCGATTTCAAGAAAATCGGACTAAATCCGCCAAGGGTGAATACAAACGTAGGTGGGTTCAACCTTGGCTAGCGAAGATGTAGTACTACCTACAACAAAAACATCTATATGTTATCTCTATAGACCTCTAGTTTCTGGTTGTCTAGAATACGATGACAGCATATGTCTGTAGTACCACCTATAACAAAATTGGTTACATGATTATCCTTATTTAGAGGTGTATAAATATTAGTTCCATGAAATAAAACTTAGCATGACTGTTGTAAATACAACATTTCTTGCCTACAAATGCTACATGAATGTCTAATTGACTGAATGAAAGAAAAAATAATTCGTTGTTTAAAAAAAAAAAAAAAAAAAAACATTCACATATACATGTCACCCTTACCGGTTTGTTCGTCCGTCTTTTTCAAACAGCCTGTATGACAGATTCTATGTTTGGTTAGGCCTACCAGTGAAATATCCACTTGGTTGTCCAATAACAAATGATTTAAATTAGTTTTTCTATTTGATAATTTTGACTTTCTTTCATAAATATTTTCTTGGAATCAAAATATGATTATATACCTCCACAATCAATCAGAACGTATGTCGATCCAACAGGTAACGAGCGAATATCTCCACCTTGGGATAGGTGCACGGGTAAACGTCGACAAAATGTCGAGGCACTCTCAGGTTCCAGGACTAGAGACAGTTTATGGCTGCTTATCCCTGCCTACGGGTAAAATAAAATTGTTTATTAGCTAATTCCAAGCTTGAAATGTTGAACAAACATACAAATTCGTCAGAGTGTGCCTTTAAGTTGTTAGGTTGCATGAATATCACAGGAGTACTTGAAAGCTAATGGTTAAGTTATCATTTTAATGTCTTCAATTTGCATGTTCTTACCGTTATATTATAAATGATTTTCTTTCATTCTTATCTTAGTAATAGTCTTCCTAAGATGAGCTAAATGAAAATAAGATAAAGCCTCTGACCGGGGTCGAGATAGATCTGATTTTTATTTTTAATCATATCCTACATTTGCGTTTCTTTAATGATAATCTGGGCCAATCTATGAGTTTTTTTTAATAGCTTAGTATTTTGTAAGTGCAGTCGTTTAGTGGTGCTGGCCCCAAGAAGAAATCAAAGTGCTGTCAGCACTGTAAATCGGGCATCACTGATAAATTGAACAAACCAGAACTGAGAAAGTAGACAAAAGACGGTGGGCAGCACAGATACCATCAAGGGCTGGGATAGTGTAATAGTTCGTCAATCAAAATGGCTCAAATTTGGAGTTTTTTGTCATAACATTCTATCTTTTCAGGGACATCGTCAGCTCATCAAACTGTAGTTTACAGAGTTATATCCCCTCAATTGTGAGAGATGTGTCACATTTTTTTTAATTCAACTCAGGGATTGAACCCAGTACTACTAAGATTGATTATTCAACATGCTACCAACTGCGCCATAGGCACAGTAACAGTAGAGATGCCAAAATTGCACAAGAAATTTCAACAAAATTATCAAGCCTTGGTCAAGCGGACTGAAAAAGAGAGCTAAAAGATAGAACACAATAGGGAACGAGCTTGAGTCAAGCTGTAGTTAGGATATTTTATAACAGCACTGACGGTTTATGAAAACGTAACGGTGATCCTAGTCTACTTTTAACACAGAATTCTTTGCTAATGCGTTAATTTTGATAGGTTTATTAGGATTTTACACTGTTTCAACTGCCATGGTCATATCGCGGCGGCTAGAGCACCTAACCACGGATTCCTGTTGTTTCTCATTACAGTACTACCATAACACCCTTACCGAGCCTCCAGCTGCCACCCGCATAGGTTCACGATATAAAACCATTGGAGGTTGATATTTTTATCAAAAAGGATATTTGTCGCGGCCGGGTATCGAATCTTGGACCTCACGAACGAGAGACAGGTGCGTTATCACGGCCACGGCCCAAAAGATGTGTTAAAAAGAGATTATTATCATAGAACAACACTTCCAGCTCTCGGTGATCTCTTGTGAACAAATATGCAACCATATAATGACCTGGCAGAGCATCTCTAGCTAATAGTTAAAAGCTAGAATTGCTCTACCAGTTCATTTATTGTGAGCTATAACAAGCTTTACTTGTGAATCACAAAACCCAGATATCGATATATCTTGATCTTGAAGAGTAACATGGATAAAAGATAACAACATAAAATACTTTTTGATTTTTTTATACTTGTAAAGAAAACGTTAACAAAATATTTAAAAAAAAACCTATCAAAATACAAACTTAATCCTTTCCTGAACAAGACAAATTTAGACGACCCTTATTTTAAAAGTTTGGATAACATGAAGGAAAAAAAGAGAATATAAATTGTGGATAATAAGAATTTTTCTTTGGTTTATGATCTGTCTTGCCATTATACCCAACATTTGAGAATGGATGATTTTCAATTTGCTGTTAAGGAAAGGGTATACATATAGTAGCCTAGCATCAATATTTGTCTCAATATCAAATCATTAATCTATCATTAAACAGAACAATCTATACAGTAGGGTTGGGTGCAGACATAGGACCAGTGTGGCATTTCAGATCAGATGGACCCAGATAAAGATTGGCAGTAGCAAATGATTCATCCTTGATATTCTTAGGTTTTATTTTCAATATCTAAAAATAAAACTCTAAATGTTTACTTGTGTGATAATCATTGCTGCACTCATTTAGAACTGATGTTGGTCAACCATTGTCTAACATGTCACAATGTTGTTTTTTCTTCTTTTTTTTCAGAGACTAAGCTCATTTGTAGTTGCTTCAATTTAGCTCAATAATTGGCTCAACGTAAAAACAAGATGTGTTTGTGATCCCGAAATACCAGTTTGACAGGGAATTGTTGAAATGTTAAGGTTTTTAAGTTTTTAACCCTATCCAAAAAAGAACTGGCCCCGGTTTCTCGAAAAAAACTTAGGTACGTTCTCATAATCAAATCAGAGCACCGTGCTCAAATCGAACGAAATCCACGTGAACTTCAATCGAATACCCTTCAACGTTGGAGAGTATCCCCTTGAAGTTGAGCATGTTCTCATAAGAATGTATTTAAGTTTTTTTCGAGAAACCGGGCCTGGTTTTGGGGACATCCCAGTATGTCTAATCCCATTTGGTCTAAAATTCAATTTTCCCATTTCGTCTAAAACCCTTATTTTAATAAATTCCCAGTTCGTCTAAAAATACAACTTTGATATATTTTCTATATATTTCCTAAATATCAATTATCAATTTAATAATTCTTTAGGTAAAATAAAAAAAAAAGATATGATTGAATTTATTGGAGTTGAAATTGAACTTTGTGTATATGTCGGAGTCCACATTTGAATCTAGGCCGATCCGGAATCGGCCTAGGCCGATCCGTAATCGGTCTAGTCCAAACTGGAATTCTAGTTTAGACTAGGCCAGATAAGAATTCTAACTTGGTCTAGGCAGATTCTGAATTGGCCTAGGCCAGTATGGAATTCCAATCTGGCTAGGCAGATCTAGAATCGGCCTAGACCACTTTAGAATCCATTGCTTAATTGAAACTAAACATAGATATAACTTGAAAATGTCACAGTTATAGATGTTTGATAATAAAATCTATTTGTTTTTTGTATCTTAACATCAAGGAACAATGACGATTTATTTATCTTGGAGTATGTAAATAAATAACATTGTTAGACGTGGACAAAGAAAAAGGTTTGAGCCCTTAATTCTTTTCTGTTTTCTATTAACCCTTTCCAAACAAGTAATTATTTTGACGCTTCTAAAAGCTAGGTTTTAAAAGAACATATTTTCACTGAAATCGTATCAATAAGGAACTGTTCAAAAGGATAAAATGAATCAAAGTACTAATAGTACTGAAGGCCAGGAAAGAAGAGATCAATTTTATGGAATACGACCTTGATAATTGACATTGACCTTGTCAGGTGATCTTGATCTCAGTAGATAGATATCAATAGATAAACCCACATACTCCATTCGAGAAACAGACCTTCAAGACTGAGTAACAGGGAATTTATCTTGGTTAAATTTGGACAGACTGACCGACAATAGTGAAACAATATACACCTGATTACTCGATGCATAGGCATTAAAAGAGGAAAAACTTTTTTTTCAGAAAACACTTTATTAAACACTTGGAAAGAAACAATTTAGAGAAAGAAACAGTTGAATCATAACTAAATTAACACTACCTATTTTCTTATCACTGCCCACAGCACTGCCATTTTAAAGATAAATAAGTTTTAACCCTTTTTCGAGCAAGACCTGGTTTTGATGATCCTTAAAGAATAGACTTTAGAAAATATTGATGCAAAAGAAAAACATGTTGATGATCAGCGTTTTCTACTTATTTTTAATGTACAACTTCCATTCACTAAATAACACTCATTTTGACGTCTGCAGCTCCTTTCAAATGGGAGCAGTCCCAAATTTGGCAGTTTGGGAACGGGTAAATGATCTTGACGGACTAGTATTACACTATAGCACATTTATTTATAGAGAATTTCAAAGTAAGAGCAGTCATACATTGTTCATGGCATCAATTTGTGTGTTTGTCAAAGAAAAAGTGGTCATGATCCATGGATCTCAAATTTGTTGAAATTTCGTTTTAATACACTACCCACAGAAATATACCATCGGACAAGGGCCTTTTTCCACTAGTGACCTGTTATACATCAGAAATGCATTTCAAGCTATTAGCTAGTCTCTGCAAGCATACAGAAATACCGACGAAAAATATATCATTTTTTGACCGGGACATATTTTGGGATTACGACCCAGAATCACATTTATTTGTGGAGTGACACCAACTGTATCAGGTGCAGTAATCTATGTCTGTAATATGAGAGAAAACACACACTCGTTTATTATTAAAGGGTAGTTGTACCTTAAATTGCATTTGCTGATGAAAACTTTGATGAAAGGAAAGCATTCGGAGCATTCGGACCGTGTGATAAGCATTCTCTGTCTACATTTGGAAAACTAGTTGTTTTAGCGGACTCAGTGGCATAGAGTGGACACATCGGTCGCCAGTTTTCTGAAAGTAGTCCGTCAAATTTAGCTTTGGATACCTATAGGCTAGTAATCCCTTGAGAGGGATTTCCTGGCCTAAAAATGGATAAAGTTACTTTAATTACTATCAAGTGAGTTTTGAAATAGTTACCGATAAAATACAAAATATTGTTCATGACTGTACTAGATTTTTTGTTGGTGCTGTTTCTTTAGTCTGTTTTAAATGTATGAATAATTGATATGACATCATACAATATTGTCAAATGGATTAAACTTGGAAATAATTTTAATTTTCTAGGCATAAACATAATTTATTTTGTATTCAGCTATATTCAGCTATAGGTAAGGATAAAGACTTTATTATTCTTTTTTTATGTATAACATTTTTTTTCAAACGAAAGTAATGGGGGATTTAAAATCATTGTTAACAATAGATTCCAATCTGGTCTAGGCAGATCCGGGATCGGCCTAGCCAGATTGGAATTCTTATCTGGACTAGAAACTTTCTAGGCCGATTCCAGATCGGACTAGTCCAGATCAGAATTCCACTTTGGACTAGGCCAGAGTAGAATTCCAATCTGGACTAGGCCGATTCCGGATCGGCCTAGATTCTGATGTGGCCTCCGACATATATATCACTTGTATATCACACCTTTTTGACGGTAACATCCCAATTGGTCTACTCCCCATTCGTCTGCTGTTATTTTAGTGCCTTGAGTCCCAATTCGTCTACTGTCCCAACTCGTCTACTTTCATGTCAAATCATCAATAAACAACATTATTTTTTGTTTTAAGAAAAAAAATAGTCATTATATTCACAAATGAAATAAAAATGCAAATATTTGAATGAAAATTATATAATATCATATTAATACAAAGTATAGAAAAGTAGACGAAATGGGAATTATGCCCAAAGTAGTAGACGAATTGGGAGTAGTTGAATTGGGAGTAGACCAAATGGGATTACTTTTTGACACTTACACCTTTTTGACACACAAATCCCTCAAACTCTCTGTATACTATATTATGTTAGACGAAATGGGAAATTGATAAGACTAGGTCTGAACAGGTTTTAGACGAAATGGGAATTTTTCGTCTAATCCATTTTTTTTATATATTAGACGAAATGGGATTAGACCAACTGGGATGTAACCCTGGTTTTGACGTCCCTAGTGGAAATGCTTGGGAAAATATTGAATCAAAAGAAAAAACTGCTGATAACCAGCAGTTTCTCCTTTTGTCGCAATATTTTCTGTGTTACATTGTATACAAATTCTATCTATAACAGCATGCCTTTTATTGTCTGCAGCAGCTTCCAAATTGTAAGACCCTAAATTCTTGTCGTTTGGGAAAGATAAAATGTGTTTTAGGGTTGTCAGTTCAATGACCGCAAAAAAAGCGGTAATATAGTAAGTGCAACAAGTATATAACACAGTTAACCTATTTTACAGTTCGATTCCTTTACTCAACCGCAAAGCTTGAAAGACACACTAAAATACTAATTGGTAATTACTAAAAACGAATATTACATCAAATTTTGTATAGTCCTATTCCTTATTTGTCGCAAAAGTGCACGGCATAGAAAAAAGTTTGTAGATTGTAACTGAAATGGAAGTTTCTGCGGTGTTTGCCTTTATCATATAGCTCAGCGGATAACACGCAAAATGTAAGTGTCCAGTTAGCGTGGGTTTTGACCACGTGATAAGAATAACAAATTTGATTGGTTGTCAGCCCTACCACTGGTACCACCGTTCGAGAAAAAAATCAGAACAGTAATATTGTAACTGCTACAAATGTATTATACAGTTAACCCATTGTACGTTTCAACTCCTTTACTCAACCGAAAAGCTTGTTATTAACACTGAAAACACTAACTAGTAATTACTAAATGCGAAAATTACATCAAATTTTGTATTAGCCTCTTCTTTATTTGTTGCAAAAGTAAGTAAGATAAAAAAGTTCGTAGATTGTGACTGAAAAGGCCGTTTCTTCGGTGTTTGAAAACACATAGTTTGGCTCGAACACGGTGCTCAGCGGATAAAAAATGCAATGTGTCCAACTGATTGGTTTGTTGAAAAATCAGTGCAGTAATATTGTAACTGCTACAAATGTATTATACAGTTAACCTATTGTACGTTTCAACTCCTTTACTCAACCGAAAAGCTTGTTATAAACACTGAAAATACTAACTGGTAATTACTAAAAGCGAAAATTACATCAAATTTTGTATTAGCCTCTTCTTTATTTGTCGCAAAAGTAAATAAGATAAAAAAAGTTTGTAGATTGTACTGAAAAGGCCGTTTCTTCGGTGCTTGAAAACACATAGTTTGGCTAGAAGACATTGCTCAGTGGATGAAGGTAAGTTTGCAGTCTTTTTCGACATTTCGATTGTCGGATTTCAGTATATATAAATCGGTAGCCCGATTTAAAAAGGAACATTTTCAGATAAAAGAGGTAATTGTTGAAAATCAGCAATAACAGTGTCTGTGCTACATTGTACAATGATCATCTTTATCAAAGGTCTTTTGTCGTCTGTGGCAACTTAAATTGGACGACCCTAAAATTTTATCGTTCGAGAAAGCTTAAAATTGGACCAGTGTATATACTTCTATCATTTGACAAAGTGAATTTGTGACGAATTTAAAAACATTAGTGGAAAAGATCTTAGTAAATCGCAATGGAACGAAAAGAAATTTCTGAAAAAATAAGCGTTTTCTCCCTTTGCCCAAATGTTCCAAATACAAGTCTACAGTTATAACCGATAGACTATAGATCTATAAATAATTTACACCATTTATTTCACTAGATTTCCTTCTAGAATTAGATCGGAATAGCTACGAATGGCACAGTCATTTGATTGTGTATAAAAGACGCGCATTTCCAAACAACGCTACTTGACGTCCGATAACGCACGGGAAAAGGAACGTCGCGTAAACGCAAACTAAACAATGTAGACGCCATTTCAGCTAGTTATATGACGTCACAAAGTAAAAAACTGACTGGTTCACTAGATTGGGATATTTCATTGTTACGGGACCAAAGGTAACGGAGGTAATTTACTAAATAGTTTCACAATCTCAGTATCTTAGATAAACTCTGGCAGGCGGCTACCGAAGGGGGGGGGCAAAAACCGAAAATATCGAAACTGAGGCTAAGACAGCTTGACCCAAACTCACAAAGTAACAAAATCACTCAAATCTATATGCCCACAATACCGTAAGCCGTGGTCAATTCCATTGACCCCGGTAATAAATGTTCGATTTTTTGGCAACCTATTCCATGTTCTACATTAATATAAAAAAAGGCAAAGCCTCTAACCGGGGTCAACGCAACTGTTATTGATTTCATCAACAATTTATGAGAATAACGTTTTTGAATTTGTAAGAAATATCTTAGTGAGAAATATTTCCTTCTAACATTTTCTCCCTTTGTCGCAATATTTTCTTTTCTATATTGTATATATAAATGGCCTATCTTTATCAAGAGTTGCTTTGTAATCTAAAGTCGCTGTGGAAAATATATGTGTAGTTTGTTTTGGAAACAGTCTTTATCAACTATTCTAAAATTGATTAATTTTGCTTACAGTTTCCCCCAATATTTCCTTCTAAAAGATTTTGTTTTTTAACCAACAGTACCATTTTTTGCAAAAGGACCGCAAAATAACGTCGCTTGACGTTCGTACACATCTTCGCAAGCCAATGGTGACATCTACGACGTAACGTCGTTTCTGTATTCACCCTTGGCGTATTTAGTCCGATTTTCTTGGTCTCCTGGAAAGCGTTTTCATTGGTTCCAGCGAGGTCTCAGATTTGATCAGATTGTCGACTGATACATTTGTTATGAGTAACCAAATCATGACAACGGGCGGGAAAAGGCATTGCATTTGCAACTCAAAAACGCGAAGATGGGCGATTTTTCCTAAGAATTTCACTGCAATAGACGGAAATTCCCCAACTTTAATCGACGAATTATTTTATTTTCGACAATTCGACCAAAAACAGCTAACTTTTACATAATCCGCATGACGTATGACGCGAAAGACAACACGCGTTAATGACGTCATCAATAATGGACGTAAACAACTAGCAGAACAACCGCTAGGCGGCGCTTCGCGATTTCAAGAAAATTACACTAAACCAATTCACAATCTCAACATTTTGGATAAAGGCCGGCAAAAAGACTACCGAGAAATCCGATTGTCGGAAGGAGCTTAAAAACGAGGCTTGATAAAGAAACCCAAACTCACATGGTAACAAAATCTTTCAATTCTATTCGCCCACAATACCGTAAGCCATGGTCAATTCCATTGACCCTGGTATGAATGTTTTTCTTTGTTTTCGCATTGAAAATTGCTCCTCTAATTTGTTGTACATGTACGTTATGAATAGTTTACTCTTATAGGTCTATATAGTTTAGCTTGTCGCTCTCAGCTGTTCTTTATTTCAAAAGGTGTAATTTAGTCTCATCTTTATAACTGCATCTATCACGTTTTCTGCTTTATGAAAAGGACATGCTAACTTTGATGGCGTAGCATTTTCTCTCTTTTTCTCTATGATGTAAATTAGTTACTTGGAATGCTTAATTTGGTGAATGATTTGCTAATGATCTATATATTTAGAGTGGTTAACGTTTAAACTTCACCTTTATAGCCGCCTCTCTCATGAACTTTTTCGCCTTCTCACTCCAGATTGCAGGAATAGTCAACGTCCAGTAGATGTCTTCAGATGTCATTTTGCCATCAAGTTTGTTCTCAACTTCCTCTAGTAGGTCATCTTTTAAATAACCAATGGCTAGTTGAAATATTAACATGGCGGAAAGTTTCTTGCCATTGTCAGCTTCCAACTTCATTTCTCTTGTAATTATCTGATAGAAGTACAAGACAATTAAAGAAAATTAAAAAGGAAGCCATAACTGACATAAATATTGATATAAAGCAATGCCCCAAAACAGGTCTACGATATCTTACGAAATTAATTCTTTTGATACATTTTCATTTGTTTAATGTATTTTGAGAATTCCTTCTTAAGATCTCTGAATTAACCCTTTCCCAAACAAAACCTGGTTTTGACGTCCCTGATAGAAATAGTTTGGGAAAACATTGAGGCAAACGAAGAAAATGCTTAAGATCAGCATTTTCTCTTTTTGCCTCAAAATTTTCTTTGTTGTAATATACAGCTTTCATACACAAAATAATACTTATTTTGCGGTCTGCAACTCCTTTCAAAAGGAAGGATTTCCAAATTTGGCCGTTTGGGAAAGGGTAAACCGAGTAAGATTTCTTTATACTATACAGATGAAGAATGTACTTCGTTTTCAGTGATATTACAAAATGGATTGGATTGGTTTGTCATAGTTGAACAATTTTAGGCGTATGAATAAGAGTGTTGTGAAACACTGCAGGACAGTGAATTGCTTTATCACGGTACGGAAACTACAGAGACAGAGCCAATGGCTCTGCCATCTACAAAACGGGAATGTCATGCTCCCCTAAGACCATTTATTTGTTTGTTCTAATTCTATGGGCTTCAAAGTCGGCCGGGTTTTCACAGGATCATTGTCGTCGTGAGTCGACCATATGTGATTGTTCTTGTTTACATCATGTATTTATGTACATTCCAACGGTAAATAGCCAATTGCCGCAGCCAAAACATGTTATATACTAATCGAGGGATACTCTCGATTAGACATCCCTTCCCCATGTCACAAAACCTAAGAAATGATTCGCAAAAATAAAATTTGAGTAATTTCTATCAGTGGCTCTGTCTCTGTTGACTGGCTTTGTCTCTGGCGACTGGCTCTGTCTCTTCACAATGATCTTGTGAAAACCTGGCTGACTTTGAAACCCACAGAATTAGAACAAACAGATAAATGGTCTAAGGGGAGCATGACATTCCCGTTTTTTCGCTTTCAAGCACCAAATGAAAATAATTGAACAACAAAGTTGAACACTCACCTGTTTTTGTCCAAAAATCCTGCTCACAGAGACAGAGCCACACATGGCCGGAAGCGCCCCAGAGGATTTAGATGGCAGAGCCATTGGCTCTGTCTCTGTAGTTTCCGTACCGTGTTTATTGTACACCTTTAAGTTTAAAAAAAATACTATTCATTTACCTAGTGATATGATTTATCTGTCCATGATTTGAAACAACTGATCTAACTTGTCATCCGAAGCTAGTTAAAATGACCTTACAATCAAATATTATCTTCTAACACATAGCTTTAATTTCTAGTAATCAAATTTTACAAATAAATAACAACGTACCTTTTGTTTATAAAGCATCATTTTAAATCGAGAGAAAAAGTAATAATCTTTATGATTATCCTCCCCTGCTGAAGCCAAATCAATGTATCTGTCTTGTGCGGCATACCCAAACGCTTTGCAGCGTTTTCCACGGGGTCGTCGTGGTTGATCCAGCGAAAACTAGGTCTTTTAAAACCGGGTTTTTTGCATTTTTTTTCCATTTTGGACAATTCTAAGACGAAAAAAAAAATTAAAAAAAATTTTGTTGCGGGACGCCAGATTTGACGGCACCCGCTGACGGATTCCTGATTTCAGGGTTTTGCGCAAAATTTCAAAAGACGATTTCTCAAAAACTACTTGAGATATTGCATCAATTTTTTCACAGGATATGTATTTTGATGAAATGCAGTTTTCGTGTAAATTTCAAAAGAATGTATGAAGAAATTTCGGAATTATGGCCATTTATCTAAAAAACCCGCTAGTTCCCGCAAGAAACCCGCTACCCCGATAAATTTCCGCTTGATTTTTTGCATTTTTCTTTCTACATTTTGCCATTAAAACCATATATCATTTGAAAGGTTACACCATGTTGTACATCATGGACGAATTTCGTAAAAATCCAATGACATTTGGAGGATCTAGGGGCGATAACTCACTCTGAAACACCCCCAGAATTCGGCAATTTTGGCCTTCTTTTGTAAATTTCTTACAAAAATGTCTTTCTTGCAAGAGCAAATCATATATTTCCTTCTAGAGCATAGTTGTAACTTTGTAATAAACAAAAAATTATCGAAAAATATTAATAACTAGCCAAGAAATTTCTTTGTTAAAACACCAATTTTGGCGAAATACACGCGGAGGGGGACGATTATTTCAAAATTTCTCGAAAACCATATTGTTTATTACCTTTTTGTAAATTCATTAAAAAGGTTATGATGTTAATCTAATATTTAAAACAAAAATAGTTGTAATGAATATATAAATAAAAAAAATAAAGCTAATTTTGATGTTACCAACTAAGCGAAAACGCAAATTACGCTACCCGCAATACCGATATGTCATCGCTTGATATTTTCGCGTTTTTCTTTTTACATTTTTTTTCATTTTTTCACAACGTTACACTAAAAATCATTTTTTCAATTTCAGATTTAGACTTTTAACTCGCAGAAACAGTTATTTGGAACATGTCCGTTCGGCCGTCTGTCCATATGAAGAGAAAATCGGAATTATAAGGATTTTCCAGTTTTCGGATGAATAATTATCATTAATTTCACGTCCATCAACGGGCCACACATTTGTAATAAGCAATTACTAAGAACTAAATATTGTCCAATCGGACCCTTCCTGTATGTACGCGTCAGACGGAATGGTTGTAGAGTTTGTCTGTCTGTCCATTTCGCTGTAATTGGTGCCAAAACCACGTAAAACATAATGTTCAAGTTCAAATCAAGGGTCATTGGAAACGTGAATTTCTCTTTTTCTATAAATGTTATCACTATAAATCTTTTTAAACTTTCTTGTTAAGACATCTAAAAAGGTGGACCAGTTTATCTTATAGCTGTGTGTCCGTCCGTCTGTCCGTATCAGGAGAAATTGGAATGGTAGCAATCGTCCTGGTTTTGGACGAATAATTAGTCGTTTTTGCATGCCAGTCCTCTAAATTTAAATTCCATATATAGAGGACATTATGATGAAAAAGGTAATAAAATGTTTTGCAAAATCATGTACGGATCCAAACCAAGAAGAAAATAGGTTTGACGTGTTTATCCGACTGTCTCTGAGGCTGTAATGAAGGGAAAACAGACGTAAATCGGCAGATTAAACGCTTTCTTTATTAATAATACGCCCATCAACGGGTCACAAATTTGTAATAGGCAATTACTTTGGACCAAAAGGAGACAAATCGGACCCTTCCTGTATGTACGCATCAGACGGAATGGTTGTAGAGTTTGTCTATCTGTCCATTTCGCTGTAATTGGTGCCAAAACCACGTAAAACATAATGTTCAAGTTCAAATCAAGGGTCATTGGAAACGTGAATTTCTCTTTTACTATAGATGTTATAACTATAAATCCTTTTAAACTTTCTTGTTAAGACATCTAACAAGGTGGACCAGTTTATCTTATAGCTGTGTGTCCGTCCGTCTGTCCGTATCAGGAGAAATTGGAGTGGTAGCAATCGTCCTTGTTTTGGACGAATAATTAGTCGTTTTTGCATGCCAGGCCTCTAAATTTAATTTCCATATGCAGAGGACATTATGATGAAAAAGGTAGTAAAATGTATTGCAAAATCATGTAAGGATCCAAACCAAGACGAAAATAGGTTTGACGTGTTTGTCCGACTGTCTCTTAGGCTGTAATGAAGGGAAAACAGACGTAAATCGGCAGATTAAACGCTTTCTTTATTTATAATACGACCATCAACGGGCCACAAATTTTTAATAAGCAATTACTTAGGACCAAAAGAAGACCAATCGGACCCTTCCTGTATGTACGCATTAGACGGAATGGTTGTAGAGTTTGTCTGTCTGTCCATTTCGCTGTAATTGGTGCCAAAACCACGTAAAACATAATGTTCAAGTTCAAATCAAGGGTCATTGGAAACGTGAATTTCTCTTTTTCTATAAATGTTATAACTATAAATCCCTTTAAACTTTCTTGTTAAGACATCTAAAAAGGTGGACCAGTTTATCTTATAGCTGTGTGTCCGTCCGTCTGTCCGTATCAGGAGAAATTGGAATGGTAGCAATCGTCCTGGTTTTGGACGAATAATTAGTCGTTTTTGCATGCCAGGCCTCTAAATTTAAATTCCATATATAGAGGACATTATGATGAAAAAGGTAATAAAATGTTTTGCAAAATCATGTACGGATCCAAACCAAGAAGAAAATAGGTTTGACGTGTTTATCCGACTGTCTCTGAGGCTGTAATGAAGGGAAAACAGACGTAAATCGGCAGATTAAACGCTTTCTTTATTAATAATACGCCCATCAACGGGTCACAAATTTGTAATAGGCAATTACTTTGGACCAAAAGGAGACAAATCGGACCCTTCCTGTATGTACGCATCAGACGGAATGGTTGTAGAGTTTGTCTATCTGTCCATTTCGCTGTAATTGGTGCCAAAACCACGTAAAACATAATGTTCAAGTTCAAATCAAGGGTCATTGGAAACGTGAATTTCTCTTTTACTATAGATGTTATAACTATAAATCCTTTTAAACTTTCTTGTTAAGACATCTAACAAGGTGGACCAGTTTATCTTATAGCTGTGTGTCCGTCCGTCTGTCCGTATCAGGAGAAATTGGAGTGGTAGCAATCGTCCTTGTTTTGGACGAATAATTAGTCGTTTTTGCATGCCAGGCCTCTAAATTTAATTTCCATATGCAGAGGACATTATGATGAAAAAGGTAGTAAAATGTATTGCAAAATCATGTAAGGATCCAAACCAAGACGAAAATAGGTTTGACGTGTTTGTCCGACTGTCTCTTAGGCTGTAATGAAGGGAAAACAGACGTAAATCGGCAGATTAAACGCTTTCTTTATTTATAATACGACCATCAACGGGCCACAAATTTTTAATAAGCAATTACTTAGGACCAAAAGAAGACCAATCGGACCCTTCCTGTATGTACGCATTAGACGGAATGGTTGTAGAGTTTGTCTGTCTGTCCATTTCGCTGTAATTGGTGCCAAAACCACGTAAAACATAATGTTCAAGTTCAAATCAAGGGTCATTGGAAACGTGAATTTCTCTTTTTCTATAAATGTTATAACTATAAATCCCTTTAAACTTTCTTGTTAAGACATCTAACAAGGTGGACCAGTTTATCTTATAGCTGTGTGTCCGTCCGTCTGTCCGTATCAGGAGAAATTGGAATGGTAGCAATCGTCCTGGTTTTGGACGAATAATTAGTCGTTTTTGCATGCCAGGCCTCTAAATTTAAATTCCATATATATATGAAATTATGATGAAAAAGGTAGTAAAATGTATTGCAAAATCATGTACGGATCCAAACCAAGAAGAAAATAGGTTTGACGTGTTTGTCCGACTGTCTCTGAGGCTGTAATGAAGGGAAAACAGACGTAAATCGGCAGATTAAACGCTTTCTTTATTTATGATACGCCCATCAACGGGCCACAAATTTGTAATAAGCAATTACTTAGGACCAAAAGGAGACCAATCGGACCCTTCCTGTATGTACGCATCAGACGGAATGGTTGTAGAGTTTGTCTGTCTGTCCATTTCGCTGTAATTGGTGCCAAAAACCACGTAAAACATAATGTTCAAGTTCAAATCAAGGGTCATTGGAAACGTGAATTTCTCTTTTTCTATAAATGTTATAACTATAAACCCTTTTAAACTTTCTTGTTAAGACATCTAACAAGGTGGACCAGTTTATCTTATAGCTGTGTGTCCGTCCGTCTGTCCGTATCAGGAGAAATTGGAATGGTAACAATCGTCCTGGTTTTGGACGAATAATTAGTCGTTTTTGCATGCCAGGCCTCTAAATTTTAATTCCATATATAGAGGACATTATGATGAAAAAGGTAATAAAATGTGTTGCAAAATCATGTACGGATCCAAACCAAGAAGAAAATAGGTTTGACGTGTTTGTCCGACTGTCTCTGAGGCTGTAATGAAGGGAAAACAGACGTAAATCGGCAGATTTAACGCTTTCTTTATTTATAATAAGCCCATCAACGGGCCATAAATTTGTAATAAGCAATTACTTAGGACCAAAAGGAGACCAATCGGACCCTTCCTGTATGTATGCATCAGACGGAATGGTTGCAGAGTTTGTCTGTCTGTCCATTTCGCTGTAATTGGTGCCAAAACCACGTAAAACATAATGTTCAAGTTCAAATCAAGGGTCATTGGAAACGTGAATTTCTCTTTTTCTATAAATGTTATAACTTTAAATCCTTTTAAACTTTCTTGTTAAGACATCTAACAAGGTTGACCAGTTTATCTTATAGCTGTGTGTCCGTCCGTCTGTCCGTATCAGGAGAAATTGGAATGGTAACAATCGTCCTGGTTTTGGACGAATAATTAGTCGCTTGGCTTGGCTTGCCTTGGATTTGCTTGCCTTGGATTTGCTTGGCTTTCCTTGCCTTGCCTTGCTTTACCCTGCCTTGGCTTGGCTTGACTTCACTTGGCTTGGCTTTGCTTGCAATGCATTGCATTGCCTTGCCTTGACTTGACTTTTCTTGTCTTGGCTTTGCTTAGCTGGGCTTGGCTTGACTTGGCTTGGCTAAGCTTGGTTTGCCTTGCCTTGCCTTGTCTTGCTTTGCCTTGCCATGCCTTGCCTTGCATTGCCTTTGCTTGCCTTACCTTGCAATGGCTTGGCTTGGCTTTGCTTGGCTTGCCTTTCCTTGGCTTGGCTTGCCATGCCTTGCCTTGGCTCGGCTTGGTTTGGTTTACCTTGCCTTTCCTTGCCTTGTCTTGGCTTGCCATGGCTTGGCTTGTTTTGGCTTGGCTTGTCTTGGCTTGGCTTGCCTTGGCTTTGCTTTGCTTGTCTTGGCTTGGCTTGGCTTGGTTGGCTTGGCTTGGCTTGGCTTGCATTGCCTTGTCTTGACGTGCCTTGCCTTGGCTTGGTTTGGCTTGGCTAGACTTGGCTTGGCTTGCCTTAAAATTGCCTTGCCTTGCCTTGGCCGGGCTTTGCTTTGCTTGCCTTGCCTTGGCTTGCCTTTGCTTGGCTTTGCTTGCCTTGTCTTGCCTTGTCTTGCTTTTCCTTGCCTTGCTTTGCCTTGCCTTGCGTTGCCTTGCCTTCAATTGGCTTGGCCTGGCTTGGATTGGCTGCCCTTGCCTTGCCTTGTCTTGTCTTGGCTTGGTTTTGTTTGGCTCGGCTTGGCTTGGCTTGCAATGCCTTGCCTTGGCTTGGCTTGGCTTGCTTCTCCTTGGCTTGGCTTGGCTTGGTTTGCCGTGCCTTGCCTTGCATTGGCTTGCCTTGCATTGCCTTGACTTGCCTTGCCTTGTCTTGCCTTGGCTTGGCCTGGCCTGGATTGGCTTGGCTTGCCTTTGCTTTGCTTGGCTTGCCTTGCCTTGGCTTTTCTTGGCTTGGCTTGGATTGGCTAGGCTTGGTTGACTTGGCTTACCTTGCATTGTCGTGCCTTGCTTTACCTTGCCTTGCCTTGGCTTGGCTTGGCTTGACTTGACTTGGCTTGGCTTGCCTTAGCTTGTGTTGCGTTGCCTTGCCTTGGCTTGGCTTGCCTTACCTTGCCTTGCCTTGCCTTGGCTTGCCTTGCGTTGTCTTGGCTTGCCCTGGCTTGGCTTGGCTTGCCTTGCATTGCTTTGCCTTGACTTGCCTTGCCTTGGCTTACCTTGCACTGTCTTGGCTTCCCTTGGCTTGGCTTGGCTTGGCTTGGATTGGCTTGGCTTAGTTTGGCTTTGTTAGGTTTGGCTTGTCTTAGCTTGTCTTAGATTGGCTTGCCTTGCCTTGGCTTGGCTTGGCTTAATTACCTTGCCTTGACTTCGCTCGCTTTGCCTTGCCTTGTTTTGGCTTGGCTTGCTTTGCCTTGCTTCCCCTTGGCTTGCCTTGCCTTGCCTTGGCTTGGCTTGCCTTGGCTTGGCTTAGCTTGGCTTGGCTTAGCTTGCCTTAGCTTGCCTTGCCTTGCCTTGTCTTGCCTTGGCTTGCCTGGGCTTCCCTTGCCTTGCATTGCCTTGGCTTGGATAGGCTTGGCTTTGCTTGTCTTGCCTTGCCTTGCATTGGCTTGGCTTTGTTTGGCTTGGCTCGGCTTGGCTTGGCTTGCCTTGCCTTACCTTACCTTACCTTGCCTTGGCTTGGCTTGGCTTGGCTTGGCTTGCCTTGCCTTGACTTGCCTTGTCTTGGCTTGACTTGGCTTAACCTGGCTTGGCTTTGCTTGCCTAGGCTTGACTTTGCTTGCCTTGCCTTGCTTTGGCTTGGCTTTGCTTGTCTTGGATTGGCTACGCTTAGTTGGCTTGGCTTAGCTTGTTTGGCTTGTCTTGTTGTTCCTTGCCTTGCCTTGGCTTGGCTTGGCTTGCCTTAGCTTGCCTTAGCTTGCCTTGCCTTGGATTGGCTTTGCTTGTCTTGCCTTGGCTTGGCTTGGTTTTGTTTGGCTCGGCTTGGCTTGGTTTACATTACCTTGCCTTGCCTTGGCTTGCCTTGCCTTGCCGCACATCGGCTTGGCTTGCCATGCCTTGCCTTGCATTGTCTTGCCTTGGCTTGGCATGGCTTGGCCTGGCCTGGATTGGCCTGGCCTGGATTGGCTTTGCTTGCCTTGGATTGGCTTGCCTTGCCTTGGCTTGGCTTTGATTGGCTTTGCTTGTCTTGGAGTGGCTAGGCTTGGTTGGCTTGGCTTGCCTTGCCTTGTCGTGCCTTGTTTTACCTTGCCTAGCCTTGGCCTGGCTAGGCTTTACTTGGCTTGGCTTGCCTTAGCTTGCGTTGCGTTGCGTTGCCTTGGCTTGGCTTGCCTTGTCTTGCCTTGGCTTGGCTTGCCTTCCCTGTCTTGGTTTGGCCTGGTTTGGCTTGGCTTGCCTTGCATTGCCTTGCCTTGGCTTGCCTTGCCTTGGCTTGCCTTGCCTTGCCTTGCCTTGTCTTAGCTTTGATTCCCTTCCCTTGGCTTGGCTTGCTTTGGCTTGGCTTGGATTGGCTTGGCTTGGCTTAGTTTGGCTTGGCTAGGTTTTGCTTGTCTTAGCTGTTCTTTGCTTGGCTTGCCTTGCCTTGGCTTGGCTTACCTTGCCTTGACTTTGCTTGCTTTGCCTTGCCTTCTCTTGTCTTGGCTTGGCTTGCATTGCCTTACCTTGGCTTGACTTGGCTTGGCTTGCCTTGCCTTGGCTTACCTTTGCTTTGCTTGGCTTGTCTTGGATTGGCTTGGCTTGGTTGGCTTGGATTGGCTTTACTTGGCTTGACTTGGCTTTCCTTGCCTTGCCTTGTATTGTCTTGTCGTGCCTTGCCTTGCCTTGGCTTCGCTTGGCTTGCCTTGGCTTTTCTTGTCTTGCCTTGGCTTGTCTTAGCTTGCCTTGCCTTGTCTTGCCTTGGCTTGGCTTGCCTTGGCTTGGCCTGGCTTGGCTAGCATTGCCTTGGCTTGCCTGGGCTATCCTTGCCTTGCCTTGGATAGGCTTGGCTTTGCTTGTCTTGCCTTGCCTTGGCTTGGTTTGGCTTGGCTTGGCTTGGCTTGCATTGCCTTTTCTTGCCTTGCCTTGCCTTTGCTTGGCTTGGCTTGCTTTGCCTTGAGTTGCCTTGCCTTGCATTGGCTTGGCTTAACCTGGCTTGGCTTGGCTAACTTTGGCTTGATTTTGCTTGCCTTGCCTTGTTTTGGCTTTGCTTGGCTTGTCTTGGATTGGCTACGCTTAGTTGGCTTGGCTTGGTTGGCTTGTATTGTCCTGCCTTGCTTTGTCGTGCCTTGCCTTGATTTGCTTGGTTTGGCTTGACTTGGCTTGGCTTGGCTTGGGTTGCCTTAGCTTGCCTTGCGTTGCCTTGGCTTGCCTTGGTTTGCCTCGCCTTGCCTCGCCTTGTCTTGCATTGGCTTGGCTTAGCTTGCCTTAGCTTGTCTTAGCTTGCCTTGCCTTGACTTGCCTTGCCTTAGCTTGGCTTGGCCTGGCTTGGCTTGCCTTGGCTTGACTTGACTTGCCTTGCCTTGGCTAAGCTTTGCCTGGCTTGTCTTGGATTGGCTAGGCTTGGTTGGCTTGACTTGGCTTGGCTTGCTTTGTCGTGCCTTTTCGTGCCTTGCTTTGGGTTGGCTTGCCTTGCCTTGGATTGTCTTGCCTTGGCTTGGCTTGCCTTGGCTTGGCTTGCCTTGCCTTGGATTGGCCTGCCTTGCCTTGCTTTTGCCTGGCTTGGGTCGGCTTGCCTTGCTTTGCTTTGGTTTGCCTTGGCTTGACTTGGCTTCCCCTTGGCTTGCCTTGCCTTAGCTTGTCTTGCCTTGCCTTGGCTTGGCTTGGCTTAGCTTGCCTTAGCTTGCCTTGCCTTGCCTTGGCTTGTCTTGCCTTGGCTTGACTTGCCTTGGATTGCCTGGGCTTCCCTTGCCTTGCATTGCATTGGCTTGGATAGGCTTGGCTTTGCTTGTCTTGCCTTGCCTTGGTTTGGCTTGGCTCGGCTTGGCTTGGCTTGCATTGCCTTGCCTTGCCTTGCCTTGGCTTGCCTTGTCTTGCCTTGCCTTGGCTTGGCTTAACCTGGCTTGGCTTTGCTCGCCTATGCTTGACTTTGCTTGCCTTGCCTTGGCATTGCTTGGCTTGTCTTGGATTGGCTACGCTAGGTTGGCTTAGCTTGGTTGGCTTGTCTTGTCGTGCCTTGCCTTGCCTTGGCTTGGCATGCCTTGGCTTGTCTTGCTTTGCCTTGCCTGAACTTGCCTTGCCTTGGCTTACATTTGCTTTGCTTGGATTGTCTTGGATTGGCTTGGCTTGCCTTGCCTTGCCTTGGCTTGGCTTGCCTTGGCTTGTCTTGCCTTGCCTTGGCTTGGCTTGGCTTAGCTTGCCTTAGCTTGCCTTGCCTTGTCTTGCCTTGGCTTGCCTGGGCTTCCCTTGCCTTGCATTGCCTTGGCTTGGATAGGCTTGGCTTTGCTTGTCTTGCCTTGCCTTGCCTTGGCTTGGCTTCGTTTGGCTTGGCTCGGCTTGGCTTGGCTTGCCTTGCCTTGCCTTACCTTACCTTACCTTGCCTTGGCTTGGCTTGGCTTGGCTTGGCCTTGCTTGCCTTGCCTTGACTTGCCTTGTCTTGGCTTGACTTGGCTTAACCTGGCTTGGCTTTGCTTGCCTAGGCTTGACTTTGCTTGCCTTGCCTTGCTTTAGCTTGGCTTTGCTTGTCTTGGATTGGCTATGCTTAGTTGGCTTGGCTTAGCTTGGTTGGCTTGTCTTATCGTGCCTTGCCTTGCCTTGCCTTGGCTTGGCTTGGCTTGGCTTAGCTTGCCTTGCCTTGGCTTGGATTGGCTTTGCTTGTCTTGCCTTGGCTTGGCTTGGTTTTGTTTGGCTCGGCTTGGTTTGGTTTGCATTGCCTTGCCTTGCCTTGGCTTGCTTTGCCTTGCCGCACCTCGGCTTGGCTTGCCATGCCTTGCCTTGCCTTATCTTGCCTTGGCTTGGCATGGCTTGGCCTGGCCTGGATTGGCCTGGCCTGGATTGGCTTTGCTTGCCTTGGATTGGCTTGCCTTGCCTTGGCTTGGTTTTGCTTGTCTTGGAGTGGCTAGGCTTGGTTGGCTTGCCTTGCCTTGCCTTGTCGTGCCTTGTTTTACCTTGCCTAGCCTTGGCCTGGCTAGGCTTTACTTGGCTTGGCTTGCCTTAGCTTGCGTTGCGTTGCGTTGCGTTGCCTTGGCTTGGCTTGCCTTGTCTTGCCTTGGCTTGGCTTGGCTTGCCTTCCCTGTCTTGGTTTGGCCTGGTTTGGCTTGGCTTGCCTTGCATTGCCTTGCCTTGGCTTGCCTTGCCTTGCTTTGCCTTGTCTTAGCTTTGATTCCCTTCCCTTGGCTTGGCTTGCTTTGGCTTGGCTTGGATTGGCTTGGCTTGGCTTAGTTTGGCTTGGCTAGGTTTGGCTTGTCTTAGCTGTTTTTAGCTTGGCTTGCCTTGCCTTGGCTTGGCTTACCTTGCCTTGACTTTGCTTGCTTTGCCTTGCCTTCTCTTGTCTTGGCTTGGCTTGCATTGCCTTACCTTGGCTTGACTTGGCTTGGCTTGCCTTGCCTTGGCTTACCTTGGCTTTGCTTTGCTTGTCTTGGCTTGGCTTGGTTTGGTTGGCTTTGATTGGCTTTACTTGGCTTGACTTGGCTTTCCTTGCCTTGCCTTGTCTTGTCGTGCCTTGCCTTGCCTTGGCTTGGCTTGGCTTGGCTTGGCTTGCCTTGGCTTTTTTGTCTTGCCTTGGCTTGTCTTAGCTTGCCTTGCTTTGTCTTGCCTTGGCTTGGCTTCCCTTGCCTTGGCTTGGCCTGGCTTGGCTAGCATTGCCTTGGCTTGCCTGGGCTATCCTTGCCTTGCCTTGGATAGGCTTGGCTTTGCTTGTCTTGCCTTGCCTTGGCTTGGTTTGGCTTGGCTCGGCTTGGCTTGGCTTGGCTTGACTTGGCTTTCCTTGCCTTGTCTTGTCTTGTCGTGCCTTGCCTTGCCTTGGCTTGGCTTGCCTTGGCTTTTTTGTCTTGCCTTGGCTTGTCTTAGCTTGCCTTGCTTTGTCTTGCCTTGGCTTGGCTTCCCTTGCCTTGGCTTGGCCTGGCTTGGCTAGCATTGCCTTGGCTTGCCTGGGCTATCCTTGCCTTGCCTTGGATAGGCTTGGCTTTGCTTGTCTTGCCTTGCCTTGGCTTGGTTTGGCTTGGCTCGGCTTGGCTTGGCTTGGCTTGCATTGCCTTTTCTTGCCTTGCCTTGCCTTTGCTTGGCTTGGCTTGCTTTGCCTTGAGTTGCCTTGCCTTGCCTTGGCTTGGCTTAACCTGGCTTGGCTTGGCTTACCTAGGCTTGATTTTGCTTGCCTTGCCTTGTTTTGGCTTTGCTTGGCTTGTCTTCGATTGGCTACGCTTAGTTGGCTTGGCTTGGTTGGCTTGTCTTGTCCTGCCTTGCATTGTCGTGCCTTGCCTTGATTTGCTTGGTTTGGCTTGACTTGGCTTGGCTTGGCTTGGGTTGCCTTAGCTTGCCTTGCGTTGGCTTGCCTTGGTTTGCCTCGCCTTGCCTTTCATTGGCTTGGCTTAGCTTGCCTTAGCTTGCCTTAGCTTGCCTTGCCTTGCCTTGACTTGCCTTGCCTTAGCTTGGCCTGGCCTGGCTTGGCTTGCCTTGGCTTGACTTGACTTGCCTTGCCTTGGCTAAGCTTTGCTTGGCTTGTCTTGGATTGGCTAGGCTTGGTGTCTTGACTTGGCTTGCCTTGCCGTGGCTTGCCTTGGCTTGCCTTGCCTTGGATTGGCCTGCCTTGGCTTGCCTTGCCTTGCCTTGCTTTTGCCTGGCTTGGGTCGGCTTGCCTTGCTTTGCTTTGCTTTGCTTTGCCTTGGCTTGACTTGGCTTCCCCTTGGCTTGCCTTGCCTTAGCTTGTCTTGCCTTGCCTTGGCTTGGCTTGGCTTAGCTTGCCTTAGCTTGCCTTGCCTTGGCTTGTCTTGCCTTGGCTTGACTTGCCTTGGATTGCCTGGGCTTCCCTTGCCTTGCATTGCATTGGCTTGGCTCGGCTTGGCTTGGCTTGCATTGCCTTGCCTTGCCTTGGCTTGCCTTGCCTTGTCTTGCCTTTCCTTGGCTTGGCTTAACCTGGCTTGGCTTTGCTCGCCTATGCTTGACTTTGCTTGCCTTGCCTAGCCTTGCCTCGGCATTGCTTGGCTTGTCTTGGATTGGCTACGCTAGGTTGGCTTAGCTTGGTTGGCTTGTCTTGTCGTGCCTTGCCTTGCCTTGCCTTGGCTTGGCATGCCTTAGCTTGCCTTGCCTTGGCTTGGATTGGCTTTGCTTGTCTTGCCTTGGCTTGGCTTGGTTTTGTTTGGCTCGGCTTGGCTTGGTTTGCATTGCCTTGCCTTGGCTTGGCTTGACTTGCCTTGCCGCACCTCGGCTTGGCTTGGCTTGCCGTGCCTTGGCTTGTCTTGCCTTGGCTTGGCTTGGCCTGGCCTGGATTGGCTTTGCTTGCCTTGGATTGGCTTGCCTTGCCTTGGCTTGGCCTTGCTTGGCTTGTCTTGTCTTGGAGTGGCTAGGCTTGGTTGACTTGGCTTGCCTTGCCTTGTCCTGCCTTGTTTTACCTTGCCTAGCCTTGGCCTGGCTTGGCTTGCCTTAGCTTGCGTTGCGTTGCGTTGCCTTGGCTTGGCTTGCCTTGCCTTGCCTTGGCTTGCCTTCCCTGTCTTGGCTTGGCTTGCATTGCCTTGCCTTGGCTTGCCTTGCCTTGCCTTGTCTTAGCTTGGATTCTCTTGGCTTGACTTGCCTTGGCTGGGCTTGGATTGGCTTGGCTTGGCTTAGTTTGGCTTGGCTAGGTTTGGCTTGTCTTAGCTTGGCTTGCCTTGCCTTGGCTTGGCTTGGCTTACCTTGCCTTGACTTTGCTTGCCTTGTCTTGCCTTGTCTTTTCTTGGCTTGCTTTGCCTTGCCTTACTTTGCCTTGGCTTGACTTGGCTTAGCTTGCCTTGCCTTGGCTAGCCTTGGCTTTGCTTGGCTTGTCTTGGATTGGCTTGGTTGGCTTGGATTGGCTTTACTTGGCTTGAATTGGCTTACCTTGCCTTGCCTTGTCTTGTCGTGCCTTGCCTTGCCTTGGCTTGGCTTGGCTTGACTTGGCTTGCCTTGGCTTGGCTTGGCTTTTCTTGCCATGCCTTACCATGGCTTGGCTTTGCTTGCCTTAGCTTGCCTTGCCTTGTCTTGCCTTGGCTTAGCTTGCCTTGCCTTGGCTTGGCCTGGCTTGGCTTGCATTGTCTTGGCTTCCCTTGTCTTGCCTTGTCTTGCCTTGGCTTGGATAGGCTTTGCTTGTCTTGCCTTGCCTTGCCTTGGCTTGGTTTGGTTTGGCTCGGTTTGGCTTGGCTTGCATTGCCTTGTCTTCCCTTGCCTTGGCTTGGCTTGCCTTGCCTTGAGTTGCATTTTCTTGCCTTGGCTTGGCTTAACCTGGCTTGGCTTGGCTTACCTAGGCTTTATTTTGCTTGCCTTGCCTTGCCTTGGCTTTGCTTGGCTTGTCTTGGATTGGCTACGCTTAGTTGGCTTGGATTTGCTTGGTTGGCTTGTCTTGTCCTGCCTTGCCTTGCCTTGTCGTGCCTTGCCTTTGCTTGGTTTGGCTTGACTTGGCTTGGCTTGGCTTGGGTTGCCTTAGCTTGCCTTGCGTTGCCTTGCCTTGCATTGGCTTGGCTTAGCTTGCCTTGCCGTGTCTTGCCTTCCCGTGCCTTGCCTTGACATGCCTTGCCTTAGCTTGGCTTGGCCTGGCTTCGCTTGCCTTGGCTTGCCTTGCCTTGGCTAAGCTTTGCTTGGCTTGTCTTAGATTGGCTAGGCTTGGTTGGCTTGGCTTGGCTTGCCTTGATGTGCCTTGTCGTGCCTTGCTTTGCGTTGGCTTGGCTTGCCTTGGTTTACCTTGCCTTGGCTTGCCTTGCCTTGGCTTGGCTTGCCTTGCCTTGGATTGGCTTGCCTTGCCTTGGATTGGCCTGCCTTGGCTTGGTTTGGCTTGCCTTGCTTTGGACTGGCTTGGGTCGGCTTGCCTTGCTTTGCTTTGTTTTGCCTTTGCTTGGCTTGACGTGCCTTGCCTTGTCTTGTCGTGCCTTGCCTTGCCTTGGCTTTGCTTGGTTTTGGCTTGCGTTGGCTTGTTTAGCCTTGCATTGGCTTGCTTAGCTTCCCATAGCTTGCCTTGCCTTGTCTTGCCTTGGCTTGGCCTGGCTTGGCTTGGCTTGGCTTGCCTGGGCTTCCCTTGCCTTGCCTTGGCTTGGATAGGCTTGGCTTTGCTTGGTTTGCCTTGCCTTGGCTTGGCTTGGTTGGGCTTGGCTCGGCTTGGCTTGGCTTGCATTGCCTTGCCTTGCCCTGGCTCGGCTTGTTTTGGCTTGCCTTGCCTTGCCTTGACTTGCCTTGGCTTGGCTAAACCTGGCTTGGCTTGGCTTGCCTAGGCTTGACTTTGCTTGCCTTGGCTTTGCTTGGCTTGTCTTGGATTGGCTACGCTTAGGTGGCTTGGCTTGGCTTGGCTTGGTTGGCTTGTCTTGTCGTGCTTTGCCTTGCCTTGCCTTGGCTTGGCTTGTCTTAGCTTGCCTTGCCTTGCGTTGTGTTGCCATGGCTTGCCTTGCCTTGCCTTGGCTTTGCTTGCCTTGCCTTGCTTTGGCTTGGCTTGGCCTGGCTTGGCTTGGCTTGGCTTGGCTTGGTTTGCCTTGCCTTGGCTTGGCTTGGCATGCCGTGCCTTTCCTTGCCTTGCCTTAGCTTAGCTTGGCTTGGCCTGGCTGGGTTTGGCTTGCCTTGACTTGGCATGCCTTGCCTTGCCTTGGCTTAGCTTTACTTGGCTTGTCTTTGATTGGCTAGGCTTGGTTGGCTTGGCTTGGCTTGCCTTGTAGTGCCTTGCCTTGCGTTGGCTTGGCTTGCCATGTCTTGCCTTGGCTTGGCTTGCCTTGGCTTTCCTTGGCTTGGCTTGCCTTGCCTTGGCTTGGCTTGCCTTTCCTTGCCTTGCTTTGGCCTGGCTTGGGTTGGCTTACCTTACTTTGCTTTGCCTTGCCTTGCCTTTGCTTGGCTTGCCAAGTCGTGCCATGTCGTGCCTTGCCTTGGCTTTACTTGGTTTGGCTTGGCTTGGCTTGCCCTGCGTTGCCTTGCCTTGGCTTGCCTTGCCTCACATCGGCTTGGCTTGGCTTGCCGTGCCTTGCCTTGCCTTGGCTTGCCTTGCATTGCCTTGATTTGACTTGCCTTGTCTTGCATTGTCTTGCCTTGGCTTGGCTTCGCCTGGCCTGAATTGGCTTTGCTTGCCTTGGATTGGCTTGCCTTGCCTTGGCTTTGCTTGGCTTGTCTTGGAGTGGCTAGGCTTGGTTGGCTTGGCTTGCGTTGCCGTGCCTTACTTTACCTTGCTTAGCCTTGGCCTGGCTTGGCTTGGCTTGCCTTAGCTTGCGTTGCGTTGCGTTGCCTTGCCTTGGCTTGGCTTGCCTTGCCTTGCCTTCCCTGTCTTGGCTTGGCCTGGCTTGGCTTGGCTTGGCTTGCCTTGCCTTGCCTTGGCTTGCCTTGGCTTGCATTGCCTTGTCTTAGCTTGGATTCCCTTGGCTTGGCTTGGCTTGGCTTGCCTTGGCTTGGCATGGATTGGGTTGGCTTGGCTTAGTTTGGCTTGGCTAGGTTTGGCTTGTCTTAGCTTGGCTTGCCTTGCCTTGCCTTACCTTGCCTTGGCTTGACTTGGCTTGCCTTTGCTTACCTTGGCTTTGCTTGGCTTGTCTTGGATTGGCTTGGCTTGGCTTGGTTGGCTTGGACTGGCTTTGCTTGGCTTGACTTGTCTTTCCTTGCCTTGCCTTGTCTTGTCTTGTCGTGCCTTGCCTTGGCTTGGCTTGGCTTGACGTGGCTTGCCTTGGCTTGGCTTGGCTTGCCTTGGCTTGCCTTGGCTTTTCTTGCCTTGCCTTGGCTTGGCTTAGCTTGCCATAGCTTGCCTTACCTTGGTCTGGCTTGGCTTGCCTTGCCTCGGCTTGCCTGGGCTTCCCTTGCCTTGCCTTGGATAGGCTTGGCTAGGCTTGTCTTGCCTTGCCTTGCCTTGCCTTGGCTTGGTCTGGCTTGGCTTGCCTTGCCTTGGCTTGCCTGGGCTTCCCTTGCCTTGCCTTGGATAGGCTTGGTTATGCTTGTCTTGCCTTGCCTTGTCTTGCCTTGGCTTGGCCTGGCTTGGCTTGCCTTGCCTTGCCTTGTCTGGGCTTCCCTTTCCTTGCCTTGGATAGGCTTGGTTATGCTTGTCTTGCCTTGCCTTGTCTTGCCTTGGCTTGGCTTGGTTTGGCTTGGCTCGGCTTGGCTTCTGATCAGTTCGCCTTCTACCCAAAACTATGACAATATTGAATATCGAATTTCTCTAAATTTCTCATTTAGGATTTAAGATATCGCAACGAAAAACAATTGGTGTATGCGACTTTTCATTAAATTTCAAAAGGATCCCAAAATATTTGGTCAAGATATGTTATTGATCACATGACTAGAACAAGATGAAATAAACTCGGGCATTATAATTTGCCTTTTAGAGTTACAGAAAATGCCCAAAATTGAGTCAATTATTAACGAATCTTGGCGATTGCTATACCAAATTCAGCAGACATTATTATACCAAACAACGTTAAAATTACTCCTTAAATAAAAGCTAAATTATCCATGATCGGTTAATTCTGAATGAACCGTAGCAATTTACGGCATATTCCTGAAAAAAGGATTTTTCGGTCAATATAAGTTTTCATAGAAATTTTCTAAAACTTGCAACACACGGCAATATATGTTTGTCGGTATTTCGAGAAATGTCTTCTTATAATTTTCTGTGCATTAAATTTCAAAAGGATCCCAAAATATTTGGTCAAGATATGTTATTGGTCACATGACTAGAACAAGATGAAATAAACTCGGGCATTAAAATTTACCTTTTAGAGTTACAGAAAATGCCCAAAATTGAGTCAATTATTAACGAATCTTGGCGATTGCTATACCAAATTCAGTGGACATTATTCACAAATACAGTTAGATTAAAACACATTGGATGTGGACAAATTTCCTTGCGATATGAAATGAGGCGCATAGAGTCACAGAGGCAGATCTTGCAAGATATGATTTTTTTAATGTCAATTGTTCGATAATTTCTCTAAATACATCAGAAAGTCATCGTTTCCTTCAAAGGAGATTATAAAACAACTAAAAAGGAAAATCTATACCAAACACGTTAAAATTACTCCATTAATAAACGCTTAATAATCCGTCATCGGTTTATTCTGAATGAACCGTAGCAATTTACGGCATATTCCTGAAAAAAGGATTTTCGGTCAAAATAGGTTTTCATAGAAATTTTCTAACATTTGCAACACACGGCAATACATTTTTGTCAGTATTTCGAGAAATGCCTTCTTATAATTTTCTGTTGGTTTCATAAAGATCCACCGTCATTCAGTGGCAGAATTAAAATTTTCGCCTTAGATGAAGAAGCGAATTTTCTTGCGGGTTGCATATTTGGGCGATGAGATAAAGATAAAAATCCCAAAACTCTCTTATTCATCAATCAATCTTAAGTTCTAATGTATCAATATTAGCGGAAATATTTCCCATAGAAAACTTGACTAAAATTAATCATATCTGCAAAAGCATATTTGAGAAACAAAACGAAACTCCTGATCAGTTCGACTTCTACCCAAAACTATGACAATATTAAATATCGAATTTCTCAAAATTTCTCATTTAGGATTTAAGATATTGCAACGAAATTTTTTCAGAATAAAAAACAATTGGTGTATGCAACTTTTCATTAAAATTTCAAAAGGATCCCAAAATATTTGGTCAAGATATGTTATTGATCACATGACTAGAACAAGATGAAATAAACTCGGGCATTATAATTTGCCTTTTAGAGTTACAGAAAATGCCCAAAATTGAGGCAATTATTAACGAATCTTGGCGATTGCTATACCAAATTCAGCAGACATTATATACAAATACAACTAGATTAAAACACATCGGATGTGGACAACTTTCCTTGCGATAGGAAATGAGGCACATAGAGTCACAGAGGCAGATCTTGCGATATATGATTTTTTAAACGTCAATTGTTCGATAATTTCTCTAAATCTATCAGAAAGTCATCATTTCCTTTAAAGAAGATTATAAAAATCTAAACAGGAAAGTCTATACCAAACAACGTTAAGATTACTCCATAAATAAACGCTAAATTATCCGTCATCGGTTTATTCTGAATGAACCGTAGCAATTTACAGCATATTCCTGAAAAAAGGATTTTTCGGTCAATATAAGTTTTCATAGAAATTTTCTAAAACTTGCAACACATGGCAATATATGTTTGTCGGTATTTCGAGAAATGTCTTCTTATAATTTTCTGTGCATTAAATTTTAAAAGGATCCCAAAATATTTGGTCAAGATATGTTATTGATCACATGGCTAGAACAAGATGAAATAAACTCGGGCATTATAATTTGCCTTTTAGAGTTACAGAAAATGCCCAAAAATTGAGTCAATTATTAACGAATCTTGGCGATTGATATACCAAATTCAGCAGACATTATTCACAAATACAGCTAGATTAAAACACATTGGATGTGGACAAATTTCCTTGCGATATGAAATGATGCGCATAGAGTCACAGAGGCAGATCTTGCAAGATATGATTTTTTTTTAATGTCAATTGTTCGATAATTTCTCTAAATATATCAGAAAGTCATCGTTTCCTTCAAAGGAGATTATAAAACAACTAAAAAGGAAAAGCTATACCAAACAACGTTAAAATTACTCCATTAATAAACGCTTAATAAGCCGCCATCGGTTTATTCTGAATGAACCGTAGCAATTTACGGCATATTCCTGAAAAAAGGATTTTCGGTCAAAATAGGTTTTCATAGAAATTTTCTACAATTTGCAACACACGGCAATACATTTTTGTCAGTATTTCGAGAAATGCCTTCTTATAATTTTCTGTTGGTTTCATAAAGATTCATCGTCATTCAGTGGCAGAATTAAAATTTTCGCCTTAGAGGAAGAAGCGAATTTTCTTGCGGGTTGCATATTTGGGCGATGAGATAAAGATAAAAATCCCAAAACTCTCTTATTCATCAATCAATCTTAAGTTCTAATGAATCAATATTAGCGGAAATATTTCCCAAAGAAAACTTGACTAAAATTAATCATATCTGAAAAAGCATATTTGAGAAACAAAACGAAACTCCTGATCAGTTCGACTTCTACCCAAAACTATGACAATATTAAATATCGAATTTCTCTAAATTTCTCATTTAGGATTTAAGATATCGCAACGAAATTTTTTCAGAATAAAAAACAATTGGTGTATGCAACTTTTCATTAAAATTTCAAAAGGATCCCAAAATATTTGGTCAAGATATGTTATTGATCACATGACTAGAACAAGATGAAATAAACTCGGGCATTATAATTTGCCTTTTAGAGTTACAGAAAATGCCCAAAATTGAGGCAATTATTTACGAATCTTGGCGATTGCTATACCAAATTCAGCAGACATTATTCACAAATACAACTAGATTAAAACACATCGGATGTGTACAACTTTCCTTTCGATAGGAAATGAGGCACATAGAGTCACAGAGGCAGATCTTGCGATATATGATTTTTTAAAATGTCAATTGTTCGATAATTTCTCTAAATCTATCAGAAAGTCATCATTTCCTTTAAAGAAGATTATAAAAATCTAAACAGGAAAGTCTATACCAAACAACGTTAAGATTACTCCATAAATAAACGCTAAATTATCCGTCATCGGTTTATTCTGAATGAACCGTAGCAATTTACGGGATATTCCTGAAAAAAGGATTTTTTGGTCAATATAGGTTTTCATAGAAATTTTCTAAAACTTGCAACACACGGCAATATATGTTTGTCGGTATTTCGAGAAATGTCTTCTTATAATTTTCTGTGCATTTAATTTCAAAAGGATCTCAAAATATTTGGTCAAGATATGTTATTGATCATATGACTAGAACAAGATGAAATAAACTCGGGCATTATAATTTGCCTTTTAGAGTTACAGAAAATGCCCAAAATTGAGTCAATTATTAACGAATCTTGGCGATTGCTATACCAAATTCAGCAGACATTATTCACAAATACAGCTAGATTAAAACACATTGGATGTGGACAAATGTCCTTGCGATATGAATTGGGGCGCATAGAGTCACGGGGGTAGATCTTGCAAGATATGATTTTTTTAATGTCAATTGTTCGATAATTTCTCTAAATATATCAGAAAGTCATCGTTTCCTTCAAAGGAGATTATAAAACAACTAAAAAGGAAAAGCTATACCAAACAACGTTAAAATTACTCCATTAATAAACGCTAAATAAGCCGCCATCGGTTTATTCTGAATTGACCGTAGCAATTTACGGCATATTCCTGAAAAAAGGATTTTCGGTCAAAATAGGTTTTCATAGAAATTTTCTACAATTTGCAACACACGGCAATACATTTTTGTCAGTATTTCGACAAATGCCTTCTTATAATTTTCTGTGGGTTTCATAAAGATCCATCGTCATTCAGTGGCAGAATTAAAATTTTCGCCTCAGAGGAAGAATCGAATTTCCTTGCGTATATTTGGGCGATGAGATAAAGAAAAATTTCCCAAAACTCTCTTATTCATCAATCAATCTTAATTTCTTAGATATCAATATTAGCGGAAATATTTCCCAAAGAAAACTAGACTAAAATTAATCATATCTAAAAAAGCATATTTGAGAAACTAAACGAAACCCCTGATCAATTCGACTTCTATCCAAAACTATGACAATATTGAATATCGAATTTCTCTAAATTTCTCATTTAGCATTTGAGATATCGCAACGAAATTTTTTCAGAATAAAGACAATTGGTATATGCGACTTTTCATTACATTTCAAAAGGATCCCCAAATATTTGGTCAAGATATGTAATTGATCACATGACTAGAACAAGATAAAACAAACTCGGGCATTATAATTTGCCTTTTAGAGTTACAGAAAATGCCCAAAATTGAGGCAATTATTAACGAATCTTGGCGATTGCTATACCAAATTCAGCAGACATTATTCACAAATACAGCTAGATTAAAACACATTGGATGTGGCCAAATTTCCTTGCGATATGAAATGAGGCGCATAGAGTCACAGAGGCAGATCTTGCGAGATATGATTTTTTTAATGTCAATGTTTCGATAATTTCTCTAAATCTACCAGAAAGTCATTATTTCCTTCAAAGGAGATTATAAAACAACTAAAAAGGAGAATCTATACCAAACAACGTCAAAATTACTCCATTAATAAACGATAAATAATCCGCCATCGGTTTATTCTGAATGAACCGTAGCAATTTACGGCATATTCCTGAAAAAAGGATTTTCGGTCAAAATAGGTTTTCATAGAAATTTTCTAACATTTGCAACACACGGCAATACATTTTGTCAGTATTTCGAGAAATGCCTTCTTATAATTTTCTGTTGGTTTCATAAAGATCCATCGTCATTCAGTGGCAGAATTAAAATTTTCGCCTTAGAGGAAGAAGCGAATTTTCTTGCGGGTTGCATATTTGGGCGATGAGATAAAGATAAAAATCCCAAAACTCTCTTATTCATCAATCAATCTTAAGTTCTAATATATCAATATTAGCGGAAATATTTCCCAAAGAAAACTTGACTAAAATTAATCATATCTGAAAAAGCATATTTGAGAAACAAAACGAAACTCCTGATCAGTTCGACTTCTACCCAAAACTATGACAATATTAAATATCGAATTTCTCTAAATTTCTCATTTAGGATTTAAGATATCGCAACGAAATTTTTTCAGAATAAAAAACAATTGGTGTATGCAACTTTTCATTAAAATTTCAAAAGGATCCCAAAATATTTGGTCAAGATATGTTATTGATCACATGACTAGAACAAGATGAAATAAACTCGGGCATTATAATTTGCCTTTTAGAGTTACAGGATATGCCCAAAATTGAGGCAATTATTAACGAATCTTGGCGATTGCTATACCAAATTCAGCAGACATTATTCACAAATACAACTAGATTAAAACACATCGGATGTGGACAACTTTCCTTGCGATAGGAAATGAGGCACATAGAGTCACAGAGGCAGATCTTGCGATATATGATTTTTTAAATGTCAATTGTTCGATAATTTCTCTAAATCTATCAGAAAGTCATCATTTCCTTTAAAGAAGATTATAAAAATCTAAACAGGAAAGTCTATACCAAACAACGTTAAGATTACTCCATAAATAAACGCTAAATTATCCGTCATCGGTTTATTCTGAATGAACCGTAGCAATTTACGGCATATTCCTGAAAAAAAGGATTTTTTGGTCAATATAGGTTTTCATAGAAATTTTCTAAAACTTGCAACACACGGCAATATATGTTTGTCGGTATTTCGAGAAATGTCTTCTTATAATTTTCTGTGCATTTAATTTCAAAAGGATCTCAAAATATTTGGTCAAGATATGTTATTGATCATATGACTAGAACAAGATGAAATAAACTCGGGCATTATAATTTGCCTTTTAGAGTTACAGAAAATGCCCAAAATTGAGTCAATTATTAACGAATCTTGGCGATTGCTATACCAAATTCAGCAGACATTATTCACAAATACAGCTAGATTAAAACACATTGGATGTGGACAAATTTCCTTGCGATATGAAATGGGGCGCATAGAGTCACAGAGGCAGATCTTGCAAGGTATGATTTTTTTTAATGTCAATTGTTCGATAATTTCCCTAAATATATCAGAAAGTCATCGTTTCCTTCAAAGGAGATTATAAAACAACTAAAAAGGAAAATCTATACCAAACAACGTTAAAATTACTCCATTAATAAACGCTAAATAAGCCGCCATCGGTTTATTCTGAATTAACCGTAGCAATTTACGGCATATTCCTGAAAAAAGGATTTTCGGTCAAAATAGGTTTTCATAGAAATTTTCTACAATTTGCAACACACGGCAACACATTTTTGTCAGTATTTCGACAAATGCCTTCTTATAATTTTCTGTGGGTTTCATAAAGATCCATCGTCATTCAGTGGCAGAATTAAAATTTTCGCCTCAGAGGAAGAATCGAATTTCCTTGCGTATATTTGGGCGATGAGATAAAGAAAAATTTCCCAAAACTCTCTTATTCATCAATCAATCTTAATTTCTTAGGTATCAATATTAGCGTAAATATTTCCCAAAGAAAACTAGACTAAAATTAATCATATCTAAAAAAGCATATTTGAGAAACTAAACGAAACTCCTGATCAATTCGACTTCTATCCAAAACTATGACAATATTGAATATCGAATTCCTCTAAATTTCTCATTTAGCATTTAAGATATCGCAACGAAATTTTATCCGAATAAAGACAATTGGTATATGCGACTTTTCATTACATTTCAAAAGGATCCCAAAATATTTGGTCAAGATATGTTATTGATCACATGACTAGAACAAGATGAAATAATTTTGGGCATTATAATTTGCCTTTTAGAGTTACAGAAAATGCCCCAAATTGGGTCAATTATTAACGAATCTTGGCGATTGCTATACCAAATATATCAGAAAGTCATCATTTCCTTAAAAGGAGATTATAAAACAACTAAAAAGGAGAGTCACATAGGCAGATCTTGCGAGATATGATTTTTTTAATGTCAATTGTTCGATAGTTTCTCTGAATCTATCGAAAGTCGTAATTTTCTATAAAGGAGATTATAAAACAACTAAAAAGGAAGAATAAACGAATTTTGTTGCGGGTTGCATTTTATAGCGATGTGATTTATATAAATTTCCTTAAACTCTCTTATTTACTATTCAATCTTAACTTAATTTTGTATCTGTGGTATGCTGGTATCAGACATTGTTCCCGAATAAAAAAAATCGCTTTATATTTCGTGTATACTGGATATTTCTTGTCGGTGTACCCATTTCATTCAATGCAAAATTGTCATAAGATATTGCAATGTCAACCCTTACATTAAAAGTGGGGATATAACATGCTGTTAAATAAACGAAGAACCATTTTCGCTATATTACATATTAAAGGTACATATTTTGCGTGGCTACGTACTGAAAATATCGTAAGTTCTATAGTTTATTTATGTGTAGTTAAGACATTTTCGAACTCTCCATAAAATTATGTCCTTTTGTGGTCAATGTCGAATTTATATAAAAAAAATGTGCAGAATATTGAAACAAAAGGAGAAAATGCAATCAGGAAAATAGTGCAAATCAGAGAAGACAAAAATAACTATGATATGATTTGTGTGCAAAATATAACGGCAATTATTGAGACAAATGGATAAAATTCCCTGTGTCTTCAAGTTTTGCAATATATTTCTTATATGGCATTGATTAGGCAAGGGTTCCCTTTGTCTTAAAATCCAATGAATTAAATAGACTTGTCAAGGGGGAGAAATGAATTCGGTCACATTAAAAGATGCAAATTTCTTTCTATCTGATAGCCGAAAATCACAATGCGGTGTCGAACTCCAGAAGCAGACTTTTAGTTCGACTTTTTAACAAAGCATACCAACACCCAGAATCTGAGGAAAAAAATAAGAAAACATTTTTAACTGGTTCGAATAAATAGTAAATTTCTAAATAATTTCCTCTCTTTTCACCCATTCATAACATTTAGCGTTTTTGAACGTACTCCTGCGTTATATAATGGCGCTATATAATTTTGGTAAATAATAATAAAGCGTACCAAGATGCCATAGGTACCGTTTATTTAAGTTGTGCGACTTTAATGTAGGAATTATGTGCAAAATATCCCAGGAAATACTTAGAAAGAGCGGAAAATGAGTGTCAAAAATGCAAGATAACTCAAAATAAAGAAACATTGAGGATAACGTAAACATATTCGTTATTAGCAGACGACAAAATTAATAATGGTACAGGAGGATTTGTGTAATAGATAACCTAGAAAGTATTGAGACAAGTGGGAGAAATGCTTATTGTCGACATTTCTTCTCTTCTTGCAAAGTTGTCTTCCTCAGCACTTTCTATCAGAGAGGTTTCGCCGTCTTTGGAAAAGGTATTTTCAAATTTTAACACTTTCATAACAACAATAATGTTAGTGTTGAATATGTTCAATTTCAACCCTAATGCATACAATAAAATCAAAGGAAATACGATGAGAATTTGTGTATATAGTATAGAACTTACGATATTGGGGCAGAGAGAAATGCTTGTGACCGGCATTTTCTTCTTTTTTTTTTCTCAACATTTTCCCAAGCTTTTTCTATCAGGGACGTTTGGACGAGTAAATAAATATTGATTAAGAAAATTCTCTTTTTTCTTTCCATTATTTTTCTTTCTTGAACCATACAAAAACAGTATTTATCCATTTCATCCAAAATTGCTTAATAAATGCAAAAACAAACTCAATTCACCGGGGAAAAGGGTGAGGGGAAAAGGGTGATCCGAGGTAAGCGTGGCATATGGTCACGCGCCAATCCTGCGCGGTGAAACTTCTAAAGACGTGTGGTCAGTCGTGGCTTATTGGCACGTGGTTTATGTCACGTGCCTTATGGCTTTAATCATCTCATATTAATGGCCGATTCCATTCATTCATATTCTTTATTTTCCTCCAAGTTTGAATATTACAAATACACATCAGAAAAATTTGTGATTAACTTTTTTATACGTGTTTGTTGCTGTTTCTATGTGTGTTTTTTTTTGTGTGTGTGTGTCTGTGATATTGTTATTTTTGTGTTTGTGCTTTTGTATCTGTGCGTCTTCCGTGTTTTACTGCCACGACATAGCAACAACTTGATGGCTAGTAGGCTACCAACTTAAAGTAAGTTTATTTTAATTTCAGTGATCTTTCGATTTTAGTTTTGAATTCTCTCCCCCTCCATTTCGGTCATTTTCCCCTAAAACAACAAGAAAAAAGTATTAAAACCCTTTCCTTAACAAGACTTGCTTTGACCAGACACCTTTCGAGAGCATTAAAGCAAAAGAATAAATGCTGAATAACAGCATGTTCCTCTTTTGTTACAATATTTCCTAAGCTAAAGTGAGCACAAATAAATTCTTCATCGACAACTATCCCATTACCAAACGACAAAATTTAATGGTGGTCCAAATTGAAAGATCCTACAGACGACAATTTCAAGTGAATAAGATTTTTTTTGTGATTCTTTTTAGATAGAAAACATTGTGGGAAATGAAGAAATTGCTTGTCACAAGCAATTTCATCAGTTTCCACAATGTTTTCCAAAGCCATTGGCTTTTGGGGAGTCAAAGAGTCAAAATGTTGTAATGGGCTATTCTGTTCTGAGCTTTTATATCAGAACTTTGGCTGTTTGAGAAACAGTTAAACTATTCATCCTAAGTTTTCTAAATGAATATCAAATCAATTGAAAATAGACACATTTCAAACGTGTTGCAGACGACAAGATATTTGGTTTTAAACGCAAAAAAAGAAAGATTTATAAACATGAAGGAAAATGACAAATACAGATTTTCGGGACTTTTTAATTCTTCCTTTACAATGTTGAAGAACACTTTGGACAAAAGAAAAATACCAAAAATTCATATTTTTGTCTTTTTTTCCCTCAATATTTCATAAGCTGTATTGTACGCAAATCGGGTATTCATCAACATCTATTATGTTCCTGCAGCAGCTTTCAAATTTGGAACAGTAAACGTTTTGACTGTTTGGTAGTGTTAAAGTATTCATCCTATGTTTTTTAAATGCATGTCGAAATAATTTTGACCAGCATTTCCTTCTTTTCCTTCATTGTTGTGTAACATAAAATATCTGTATTTGAAATTCAAATATATTGCGGGTCTTTAACGCCTTCGATATTGGTATAGCGAATGCGTTTTTTTTTTTTTTTTTTTTTTTACATGCAATGAGAAAACAAAAGGGGGGGGGGGCTGGGAATTTTCCTTTCAGAGTACTTTGTTTAACAATTCCATATATGGGAAATGATGTTACCTTACGATGAAAACGATTATCGGATTTATTGGACTAGCCACGCCCATCAATATTGGATTTCCCTAATCAGCGAATGAAAAAAAGACCCAAGAATTTAATGACCAATGAAATAAATACATGCACTTAAATGTCGATAAATGAATAGAAAATTGGAATATTGATTGTTTTTCAACGATTATAAATGGTTTAGGTATTTAGACATACAACTAAGATCTTTACACACAAAATAACATACATGCACATGTACCTTCTGCAAGTTCATTCATGTAGCTTGGTAATGAAATAACACGAGATTGTTTGAAAAAGTTCTCAGAGATATGGCCTAATGACATTATGTGATAGCCTTATTTATCCCAGCGCTAAAATCATCTAGACTGTGAGATAAAGATTACGTCGATTTTCAACAAAACCTCGTAACTGTAGCTTGTTTAATGCCTCGGTTAAGAGGGATTCCTTCGAAAACGTTGACAATCAAATTTTTCTAGGATATTTTGCTACCTTTAGGAACAACCTTTTTAAGTCTGCAGTATAGCCTTCCTAACAATTAATTTCATCATTTTGACACTTGAAGATCCATATATGTTGCTCCAGCACACACGTCACAGCCCCCGTCAGAATTGAGCAAGGGCTAAAGGCCCATTGATATGGGACCATATTGGGTAAAATGCTGAGAGTATCGATGTTTATAGTCTTTTTAACTATCAAATACATCATTTTCACACTTAAAGATCCATACATGTTGCTCCAGCACACACGGCACAGCCCCCGTCAGAATTGAGCAAGGGCTAAAGGCCCACTGATATGGGCCCATATTGGGTAAAATGCTGAGAGTATCGATGTTTATAGTCTTTTTAATTATCAAATACATCATTTTCACACTTGAAGATCCATATATGTTGCCCCAGCACACACGGCACAGCCCCGTCAGAATTGAGCAAGGGCTAAAGGCCCATTGATCTGGATCTATGTTGGGTAAAATGCTGAAAGTATCGGTGTTTATAGCCTTTTTAATTATCAAATACATCATTTTCACACTTGAAATTCCATATATGTTGCCCAGCACACACGGCACAGCCCCTGTCAGAATTGAGCAAGGGCTAAGGGTCCAATGATCTGGGTCAATATTGCATTAATTGCTCAGATTTTCAGTGTTTATAGAGTCTCTAACAATAAGATACATCATGTACACACTTAAGTGTTGCCATTGATCACTCGGCACAGTCCATGCAAGAAACAAGCAATGACTCTTACCCAAAAGATATTGGATAAAAAAAACTGGAACCTTTTTGACTAGATCGGCTATTAATATGATAGTTAATGACACTCAGATATAAAGGTGTATATAACATTATATTCAAATACATCACAGCCCGTGCCAGAATTGAGCATGAGATTTAGGCCATAAAAATGGGCCCATACTGCGTAGAAAACTCAGATAATAGGTGAATATAGCCTTTTTTACTATCAAATACACCATTTTCATACTTGAAGTTCCATATATGTTGCTCCAGCACACACGGCACAGCCCCTGTTAGAATTGAGCAACGGCTAAAAGTTTAATGATCTGGGCCCATATTGGATAAAATGCTGAGAGTAACGGTGTTTATAGTCTTTTTAACTATCAAATACATCATTTTCACACTTAAAGATCCATACATGTTGCCCCAGTACACACGGCACAGCCCCTGTCAGAATTGAGCAAGGGCTAAAGGCCCATTGATCTGGGCCCATATTGGATAAAATGCTGAGAGTAACGGTGTTTATAGTCTTTTTAACTATCAAATACATCATTTTCACACTTAAAGATCCATACATGTTGCCCCAGTACACACGGCACAGCCCCTGTCAGAATTGAGCAAGGGCTAAAGGCCCATTGATCTGGGCCCATATTGGGTAAAATGCTGAGAGTATCGATGTTTATAGTCTTTTGAACTATCAAATACACCATTTTCACACTTAAAGATCCATATATGTTGCCCCAGCACACACGGCACAGCCACAGTCAGAATTGAGCAAGGGCTAAATGCCCATTGATCTGGGCCCATATTGGGTAAAATGCTGAGAGTATCGATGTTTATAGTCTTTTTAACTCTCAAATACATCATTTTCACACTTAAAGATCCATATATGTTGCCCCAGCACACACGGCACAGCCCCTGTCAGAATTGAGCAAGGGCTAAAGGCCCAATGATCTGGGCCAATATTGCATTTATTGCTCAGATTTTCAGTGTTTATAGACTTTCTACCAATTAGATACACCATTTTCACATTTTAGTGTTGCCATTGAACACTCGGCACAGCCCGTGCAAGAAACGAGCATTGGCTCCAACCCAAAAGATCTGGGCTCAAAATATTGAAATTCGAAGCCTTTCTGGCTTGGTCGACACTTGCGAAAGTAAATGATGTTAACTGGAATCATATAATTAGACCTTCCTGATATCAGGAATTGGGGAGTCCTGATTTCAGGAATTGGTTCCTGATTTCAGTCTAGAAGACCCTTCCAGGGTTTTCCCGTCAGGTTTTATTAAAACTACAGTTGGTGTCTTTGAAGAGATGTTTTCACCATTGTTCCAGTTTTTAGCAAACACTTTTGTTGGCTCTCTATCGTAATCATGCCTAAATGAAAACGCCCATCCCGAGAAAGTAGTACCGAAGTCTATCGCAGCTACACCAAGAGGCTTGCTGTGAGCCATCCTGAAGACGAAAAATGCAATAGAGCAACGTGAGTGATCTTTTTGTTTAAAATATAATATCAAAGGATGAGGGTAACAAAATTTATGAGGGCCATTTTTACAGGACCTATTCAATTTATTATGAAACACTACAATAGTACCAGCCGAAAATGACAGTCAATGTTTACTATTTGACAACCAATCAACTCTGTTCGTATTTGTAACGGTGCAAATCAGGCGAATTGATTGGTTTGCAGCAGTAAACATCAGCCTACGTCACTGTCATTTTCGGCTGGGACTATTGTACCAAGCCATGCATATAATCTGAACCATATACGCAATTCTCACACAGAGCCGTTATTAAAACATTTCAATTTAATAAGAATGCACACAGTAAGCTTCTTTGTACAATCACAAATGGTCGATCTAAACATGTGAATTAGTAGATGGTATCGTTTAAAAATATATTCCGTTTTTATTCACATTTCAGGGTGTGGCTAAGCAAAGAGGTTATTCGACGAGTTTACTTCTCGATATCTTGGTTAATACAAGAGAAAAGCGCGCGGCACGACCATGAACACATTTCGAAATTGAAAGAATGTGCGATTGTAAAATGCGTTGTTATAAAACCTCGTAACTACAGCTTGATTCACTCTGTAGTTATAATGTTTTGCCATAATACCGACGATTTACCGCTAATCAAGAAGGCTGTTTCTCCCCAAGCTTAAATGTAATGAACCGTTTACTAGGCTCCGCCCTGTCTCCCGAATAAAAACAGAATATAGGACTCTTGAAACCGAAAACGTCATACTGTAAAATTGTAAAACATGTCAAATATATGGGATATAGTGTTTCTGTTGTTGCAGTACATCGCATACAGCACAGCAAAGGCGTGATTTAAAATAACATACACAAAACCTGCAAAAAAGGACATTTGAAATTTCCTTCAGCAGCTACCGTTGATATTGAACGTACAATCCGTGATATGATACATCTAATCAATTCACCAACATAGAAACAAATGATATCGAAATGTGGAGTATCTACTTTAGTAAACCGAATTATTTCACAAGTTTTGAAAGCAAAACTTGGAAAAAAGTGTCGAGTTCAACGTCAGAGTGATGCCCAAATTCTGAATAGACGAACAAGATCATGGTATTTAAGCAGGTGTATGTTTTAACTGCGGAAAATGGAAAATCGTCGTTACACAGACAAGGTGATGGCCTATATGGGCGGACGTTACTGTCGCCTTCGTGTTTGCTATACTGAAACAAAAAAGAAACGCAACTTCCATTCCAATTCCTTTTTACGCAAAGACATCAAATCGGATTTAATCAAGATATAATACATTTTAAGGAAAACATTTCGGCTTGTTAAGTACACACAATCTCATTTGTAGTAAATTCCATAAATAAGAAAACACCCAGTTTATTCCGTGCGTCAACACTAGTCTAGGGGCCAACCCCAAAAAGAGGCCTAGAAAGTGGTTTTCTTTGGACCAATAGTCCAGAAAGATTCCGATGGTACAGTGAGTTAGGGTAACCATTGGGGCTTTATTTTATGGTGGATGCCAGAACTGAAAGTGGTGCAGATTTTTTCCAGGGGCAGATAACTCTACCCACCCAAATATGAAATAAACAGTTTTTTAGTTGACCATGAATCGAAATTGTCGTCAAAATTTTTTCTGTGACTTTTTTCCTCAATAACTTTATGTTTTAATTGAAATATTATGTATGCCAAAAAATAATTAGTAATAATAAAGTCGGTTTTTAAAACACATTTACCGTAATTGCCCTAATAAATGTTCATTCACCAAAATAGAAAAATCACTCTAAAATAATTAAGAAAAGTTTTTTCAAACTTTATTATCTTTTTAAACGTTGATGATAGAAAAGTTTAGACACCATAGGGATATTTTGAAGTCAATTAGGTTTCGTTCCAGGATGACTTTTGCAACAAATGTCGGTGTGATTTTTTTCTGGGGGCAGACAACTCTTACCACCAATAAGGGCATGTTCAAAGAAAGGCTTTATGACAAAACATGTTTACAATCTAGTTCTCTCAAAAGTAAACCAATATTCATTAAACTAAATCAGAACAAGTATGATAATAGGTTCTTCAATGAGTTTGATTATTGGCCAGATCGGACCAGAAAGTCCTGAGTTATCTGCCCTTGAACATCAAAAATAGCTATTTTAGACTTTGTTTACCATCTAGGATCCACAAATATTGACCAATGAAAATGAAACTTCTACATAATGATAAGGACCATAAGATCTCAAATGAGTGTGATTTTCGGCCTGATCTGACAAGAAAATTATGAGTTATTTGCCCTTGAATTTGACAAAATTGCCGTTTTTGACTGTTTTCGACTTTGTTTACACTCTAGCATTTATAAATATTGACCAATCAAGTTGAAACCTGGACATTATGTTGCTGACTATGAGATCTCTGAGGCGTTTAATTCTCAGAATGATCAGAATAGAACATCGCGAGTTATATGCCCTTGAATTTAACAGATTTGCCATGTTCGACTATTTTCGACTTGATTTACACTCTAGAATCTTCAAGTATTGATCAATCCAAATAAAACTTATGCATAACGATTGGAACCAAAAGATCTCAGATGAGTACAATTTTCAGAATGATCGGGACTTAAATTCATGAGTTACTTGCCCTTGAAATTTACAAATCAATTTGAAACTTGGTCATAATATTGTTGACCATGAGATCACGACTGAGTACAGTTTTCAGAATAATAGGGACATAAAGTCATGAGTTATATGCCCTTGAATTGTACAAGATAGCCATTTTCAACTATTTTCAACTCCGTTTACACTCTAGAGTGTATAATTATTGACCAATCCAAATGAAACTCATACATAAGGATTTGGACTATAATATCTCGATTGAGTACAATTTTCAGAATGATCGGGACATAAAGTCATGAGTTATATGCCCTTGAATTTTACAAAATTGCCATTTTCGACTATTTTCGACTCCGTTTACACTCTAGCATGTATAATTATTGACCAAATCCAAATGAAACTTGTACATAAGGATTCACAGTATGGTAGGTACGCAGTTGCCTCCCTTTACTGTACACAGACATGCATTCCAAGATGGCGGCAGGAAACAGCACAGCACGGTAGGTGGTCGATTCACGAGACTATATCGTTTCTGTATCTGCATGTAGGACGCTGACGTGACGTTGTCCCAGTCACATACATGTCTGTCTTTCATTCGCTACATGTCGTCTGCTCGACCAGTTCCTACATTTCATAAACTTTGGTGTCGAATCCAATGGCCACAACGACGAGCCATTTCAAGCGAGACTCGGCTCGATTTCGTTTGATTTCTAGCGTTTTTACTTTATGATTTGCTAATTATTTGGCAGATTTGCAGAGTTTGAAGCACTGAATTTCGATATTTATCAACATGTTTGTTGAAATTGAGGTTTTTCTGGCCAAATTTCGATGTTGAAATTTTCGCTACTGTACATAGACATGCAAGGCATGAAAACAACACTGTACATAGAGATGTACGGTAAAAAGTGTACATAGAGATGCTCAAGATTCAAACCAAACACTGTACACAGAGATCATTAATAATTTGTACATAGTCTCAACCTCATTCACAAAAGAAAGAAACTTTCTTAATAAAGGCAATTCAAAAGCATTTGTTTTTAAATGATATAGGATATCTAAAACTCGGGATCTATGATTCTGGCGCTTATGACGAATCCTATGTCAAATGTGATTAACAATAGACAAAACGCTGTTTCAAAAGGAAACAGACAATCGTACAAGTGCACAGAACTCTCAGACTAAGAACTACAAAAACTATGAGCATTGGTAATTTTGGCTAATTGTCCTGTCTTAGTTTGCTTAGCGCAAGTGGTAGAGCTTATATGTTCTGAGTTAGGATCCCACGGGAACCATAGGTATTTTTATTTATTGCAGATTTTAAAACAGGTTTCGTTTTGCAAAACACATAACCAGTGATTACAATTTTAGAATAAATGTTCAAAGACAATAATCTGGTCTGCAAGTTTGAATATACCCCATTAACCAGCAGAACACGAGATGTCTTATTTCGGATTTCATGTTCTTATGACCAAGTGAACGTAAAAACCACCGTGACGAACTTCATGAAATTATATATATTTATACGAAATATAATATATAGGATCTGAATTCACCCTGTCCCGACTATACGTGGAGGCTGCACACATAGTCAGGGCATGCGGACTACAGAACATGGGTGCGTTTCACAAACGGTCGTAAATTAACGTTCGACGTAAAGTGTTTCAAATTATCGCTGAGATAAACGTTACCGGAATGCTTATTTTGGTTTGAAGACATTTCTGAGTCATTGGGGGAGCCAGGAGCCAAAGACTCTGAGATATCTTCAAACCAAAGGTTGTAATCTTTCTATCAATAGTTATAGCATTGCTTGAAATTAAGTTACGTCGATCGTAACTTTACGACCGTTTGTGAAACGCGCCCCAGAACATTGACATACACACACGTGCATCGTTCAATCATACACATATCAAAAGACATTACAATAAGAATTTTTTCTCATATATCCCCAAAACGTACACTTATATTGATTGGGTGGTCAGTGTTTAGTAACAAACCTCAATGTTTCACCACCTTGTACAATCGTGTTCATGAACCAATTCTTCAGAGAGGTAAAACATTGACTTTGTATGACTTGTCGGTGCCAATGTTTATTCACTCGTCATAACCGTCTCTCAAGACGATTTTAACGAGTACTCAAACATTTACTTTAATTATCAAATCAGAATGTACTAACATGCTAACAGAAACAGTTTTGATTTTCAAAGATCTTTATCCATAGGGAATGAAAAATGATAAAAATAACAAAAAATAAAATAACAAAAATAATAACATAATTTGTTCCGTTTAACCATACTGATACGCAAAATAAAATGTGTGGTTGGTTACATGAAATTTGTTTACCTATTTAAGCAAACTTTTGACATACTTGGTATCAAAATTAACAAAAAATGTATTGACTGCACGATAGTTTACTTCTGACTGAAAATTGATTATCAATATATTTTGCTTTACGTGTTAAGTAACGGAGGGATAAAATGTAATATTTGCAGATTAATAATTATTTGTAAATGCTTGTTTCCTCTTAGAGACTTGTCAAGTTACGTTACGTTAGGTCCATGCAGTCTAGAACACTTGCGTTGATTCGTAAACGAGGAGGGCACAGCAGATACTATTACTGAGTAATTATTCCGTAACTTGACAAGTCTCCAAAAAGAAATAAGCATTTTCAAAACAGCATTAGTCTGCATCCTTTACAATTGACCCCTCCGTTATTTTACACGTAAAATAAAATCTAATGATGATCAAAATTTAATCAAAAGTAAACTATCGCGTAGTCAATACATTTTTGTAATTTTTGATACCAAATATGCCCAAAGTTTGCTTACATTTATATAAAAAAATGGTTATAACCAAATGCACAGTTTGTTTTGCGTGTCAGTATATATTGGGCGATTACAATTTTTAACGCGTGCGGGTACGGGTATGTGCAAGCTGTCCAATAGATAAAACTTTTTTCAGACAAATTTTCTCCTTACAACATGGCATAATACTATGATATTCAAGATGTAACTCTAATCAATTTTGGCATGATATTCTAGTTAATGTAAGATCTGGATCTACTCTGTTCCATAGGACATTACAGGTAAAAACGGATAAAGGGTTTAGTTCTAGGATAGTATGCCACTTGATTCAACTATGAATCAACTTTCTATGCTCCCCGAAGGGAGAGGATATAGCGGCCGCTTTGTGTGTCCGTCCGTCCGTCTGACCGTCCATCATTCCGCCAGTTCGTCCGGAACTATTTCTCCATAACCCTTGGACCGAATTAAATGAAACCTATAATGTGAACTTCTTATGATATTGTGTGGATGTACTTTTCCTGTTTTTTTTTTTTTTTTGGATTTGAGGCCTGGTCACGGGAAAGGGGACTTAGGGGAAAATACAGTTTTTTCTCTAATTTCTCCTACTCTAATGGTCAGTATTTAATAAAATATCATATTTGAGTAGCAAACCAGATGCCCTTAAGGATAAACTATTAGAAATAAGTGTATGTCATGGAAAAAGGCGCTTAATGTTGTTAGCTTTACGTTAGCCCCGACTTAGAGAAATCGAAAGAAAAGCTGCCCCACATTTACTGCACACAACTTGTCTGTGCATAGAGTCGTGATGGTTTTTACGTTCACTTGGCCATGTGAAGCATTGGTCACAATCTTCACATTTGTATGGCCGACGGACCTGGACATCAGGTTGCTCGCATTTCTGTACAAGATTTTTGAAGGACCTTATATTTATGTAAGTCTTTCTGCATCGGTCGCAAACTAATTTGTCTGCAGCACGGCATGACCTTAAATGGTTTTCCAAATCTTGCCTTTTTATATACTTCTTGTCGCACTGTGTACAGACATGTGACTGTTCATTTGTATGTATCTGAACATGTCTTTTCAGAATAATCTGACTCTTGAAGGTCTTTCCACATGTATGACACAGCCGTTCGTCAAGTTCATGCAAAGAAGCCTCCATCGCCTCGATGACCTCAGAACTGAAATGCAATAAATACAAGGGGTGTAACCTATTGGTCAAAAATCGGTAGTCCTTTTTGTCGTTTATCTGTGCATTTCAAGCACAACAGAATTTATTTTAATAATCATCGTTGTACCTTAGCAATTCATATTAATTATCCACATATATGGTTTTATTAGATTGAGACTATGTAGTTAAATGATCTCTGTGTACAGTGTTTGGTTTAAATTCTGAGCATCTCTATGTACACTTTTTATCGTACATCTATATGTACAGTATGGTTTTCATGCCTTGCATGTCTATGTACAGTAGCGAAAATTTCAACATCAAAATTTGGCCATAAAAAACTCAATTTCAACAAACATGTTGATAAATATCGAAATTTAGTGCTTCAAACTTTGCAAATCTGCCAAATAATTAGCAAATCATAAAGTGAAAACGCTTAAAATCAAACGAAATCGAGCCGAGTCTCGCTTGAAAATGGCTCGTCGTTGTGGCCATTGGATTCGACACCAAAGTTTATGAAATGTAGGCACTGATCGAGCAGACGACATGTGGCGGATGAAAGACATACATGTATGTGACTTGGACAACGTCACTTCAACGTCCTATATGCAGATACAAAAACGATATAGTCTCGTGAATCGACTACCTACCGTGCTGTGCTGTCTCCTGCCGCCATCTTGGAATGCATGTCTGTGTACGGTAAAGGGAGGCAACTGCGTACCTACCATACTGTGGGATTGGGACTATGATATCTCGAGTGAATACAATTTTCAGAATGATCGGGACATTAAGTTATGAGTTATATGCCCTTGAATTTTACAAAATTGCCGTTTTCGAATATTTTGACTTGGTTTACAATCTAGCATTTACACTTATTAATTAATCCAAATGAGAATTTTATACAATGTTGGTGACCATAAGATCTAGGACGAGTATAATTTTCAGAATGATCGGGACTGGAAGTCATGAAACATGCCCTTGAATTTTACAAAATTGCTGTTATAGACCATTTTCGACCTGGTTTACACTCTAGCATCTACAATTAATGACCAATCCAAATGAAACTTGGACACGATCTTGGTGACCATAAGATATAGAATGATTTTAATTTCATTCCGGCAGGATCAGAAAGCTGTGTTTTTGTGCCATTGAATTTGATAAAAACTGATGTATTTTACTTTGGTTTTACTCTAACAACCACAAATTTTGGCCAGTCGAGACAAAAAACTAAAACATAATGTTGGTGACCATTCTTATAAGATGAATACAAATTTCGACATAATTGGACCAGAAGTTGTTAAGTTATCTTCCGTCGAATTGAACAAAATTTCCATTTTGACTTTATTTTCAGTCAAATAACCAGCTAGATGGACAAGTCAAATAACCAGCTAGATGGACAAGTCAAGACAATATTTGATGGGTAGAATGGTTCCGACGTTGTTTTTACTCTAAAAACCACACATAGTAAACAATCAAGACAAAACTTGGACACCAAGATAACAACTACGAGAGTTTGAATTAGTTTGGCATTCAGTTATATAGTCAGGATAGAAAGTCTAGAGTTATTTGCTCTTGAATTCTGTAAAATTGACTTTTTCGACCCTGTTGTCACCCTAGCTACCACAAACATTGACCAAGCTAGACAAATCACAGTCTGTTACTGTGAGATATAGCTTATAGTGTTAGTGTGAATCTGACATCCTGAGTTAAAAGCCTTTAATTTTGACAAAATGACCATTTTTGACTTTGTTTTCATTGCAAAAGACACACAATGTTGATTGGTCGATACAAAACGTGGACAAAATGTAAGTGACCACAAGATTTGGTTCAGTTTTCAGCCTGATCATGATCCAACTATTTCAATTGCTTTCCCTTGAACTTGACAAAACTGCTGTTTATGAGTTTCAGTTTTGCAGTCACAAATATTAATTGATTTGAATAAAACTTGGGCTCATATTATCTTGGTTCAGGTGAGCGATTTAGGACCATCATGGTCCTCATGTTATTTATTAAGAATATCTGACAATCAAAACTCTTTTTCAAGGATTTGCGTTAAATGTCATTTGAAAACGCGAAATTCGTTAAGTTACAGATAAATATCGATTACGTTTTAAGCACACAAAGTTTGGGCGACGAAAGACGTACAAACGATCGGACGGACAAAATGGACAGTAGAATTCATTAACATATTCTAAATTGTCTCCTTCTTGATTACTTCTATCAGTCTTTTTCGATGATTTGGGTGCAAAATTGTGACTTATCTGAATTATCTGCCAATAAATAACCTATCAGCCATTTCCGACAGAAAACTTCAAATTTTCAAAAAATATATCAACTTGCGGACATGGATTAAACATGTTTTTATCAAATGAAATGTCATGTTAGAAGTTTAAAAACATTTCCGGGTACTTGGAAATGCATTTTCACAGTTTTAAGCAGATCTATGAGTTTTTGGCTTTTTAACGACATCATGAAGTAGAAGGGGGTAGACATAGCTTAAATTGGTGGGTGGGGTAAGGACAATTGTAGATTTCTTAGAATTCAAGATGATTTTTGGTATAAGAAAATTACAAGCACGAAGACTATTCAAATGTGATTTCTTTCCATCAAAATAATTTATCAATTAGATAAAAATGGTAGTATAAAAACAATTTCTGACGACTACTATTTAACCTTATTTTCAAGTGGGTGGGGTAAGAAAAGTGCTTGTAAAAAAAAATTGCACCACTTTTGATTATGGCATCCACCCTATTCTAACGCCCCATTGAACTAACAATCACCTGGTACCAACAGATTTTTTCTGGACGATTGGTGTAATAAAAATTCATTTTGCGGGACGGGCCCCTAGACTACACAATTTGACTAAAAAATTTGACGTAGGTCGAAAAACAGAATCTGTTTCGATCAGTTTGGTCCAATATTCGAATGTTGTGAAGCCCATGCGATTTATTAGAGGTCTCCGTTGCGGCCTTAAGATTATCCCGTAGGTGGGGTTAACGTTGTGATACGGTCCTGCCTTGACGTCATATCTCTTGCATATCCGCTTCGTGCTCGATCGGTTGTGGTCCCATTTAGAGCCAACAACGTATACAGTCGAAACTGTGTCAATTTGTTGCCCCATCAATGTCTTACGACAAAATTTTGACTTTTTCCACCTAACAACACCCGTACTGCAGCTTGGCGCTGGTTTTGGCGTAGCCGTGCTATGCGTAGGGTAGTGAGAGGTGTGTGAACTCTTTCGCCTCTTCTTTGTCTATGTTCAAGCTTGTGTTTGATCAAAATTTGTTTTGATAGTAGTCATTTAGAAGACACGACAGGGGATAATCAGTTTTTAACCATTTACTATGTATCTTGTGATGAATTTACGACATCTGAAGAAAATGACACTGTATTGATGCGTATGGATGCAGGTATATTAAAAATGTACTCAATAGCCATTAAAAACATATTTTGTCGAAAATATTATGAAAAATCGGGGTTGCGTATCTTTTTTGTCCTAGTATATATTCTTTATGCTTTCGAATGAAACAGACTTACACAAACTAAGGTTTGTAAAACGTGATTCACACCAGAGTTTATGGTGGGGAGTGGTGAAAGTTTTAACATTAGCACATTTTTATCAACAACAACTTTCGAACGAGCATAACGCTTTCCACTTTTTGCATAATATTTGTAGCATAGTTTTAGTATAACATGGTAAGTGAGAGAACAAAGACCAAGACGTTTGTGCAATATAAAATTTGTATGTGTTATATAAAATGAATAAACAAATACCAGGATCGTTTTGTATAGACCTACTCCTCTTGTTGACAAGGAAGTTAATTTCGTCCATTGATTTATGTCTATATGGTCTATAAGTGTACCATCTCGTATATCACATTGGCAAAGCTTACAAAATATACTGATCCTCAGAAATAACGCACCACTTTTTTCTTGTTTTATATTTTTTCAACAAAATCATTCATTTTGTCGACACATTATTATTTGATATCGTCCGGACACTAGGTATGAACACAACACTTTCGTAAGCACAAAACCCATTCATTCGTGACGCTAACCGTCCAAAATTGGTAAACAGGTCTTATGCACGTGCCGCAGTATTGACCTCGTGCACGAACCAGCTAATCGGTTCATAGGGTACATGCAGTCGGTGGCAGAAAGAAAACTTCAAAACTTTTCATCGGTTGGAAGTTGTCGATGCTTTTAACAATGTCAAGACTTTCCACTGACGAACGTAATCGTGCTATTGGGTTGCTGCAGGCAGTGATGACGTCACGGGCTTTTGCACACATGATGGGATTTCATCACAAAACTATTTTCCGACTTAGAGAACAATTCCAACAAACTGGGACAGTGCTGGACAGCCCGGTAGGGGTGCGCCAAACGTCCCAAGTAAAGCTCAAAACAGGTAAACATGTTAAAGTTCGAAGTGATACAGGGAGAGTAGAGAGTCATGCCAAAGGCCAGAATCCAGAGTGTGATCAGTTCCATGCGTCGACCAAGCACAGATTGTATTGCTCTGCAAAATGGTCACACGCAATATTGAATTTGTGACTTTCACTTTATAGGGTAGTCACGTTTGCGCGCTCGTCACGCTTGATTGCTTTAAGATAGCGCGACAATTTTTTGACCAGAAACGAAAAGACTGATGTCAGTTCGGGATGTGATTGTACAGTCTGAAAAAAGTAACATAATAAAAATATAATGAACATTGTAAATGGTGCGTTATTTCTGAAGTTCAGTATATAAGTCTTTAACATGACAGAAACACAAATGTTGAACAGAATTGTCGATTTTGTAGATACTACATGTAGTCTACTGCAGGGTGATTATCCCAAATGACTTTTTGGAAGCGTACACACGAATAAAATCGCTCGCTTCTATGATGATCTAGGTTTGTTCTAATTATGCAGCTTATACTCAGTAGATTTTGATGAGATAAAGTGCCCCATACAAGTCTTTTCTACACGCTTAAGATTTTCCTAAAAATAAAAAAGCCACATTTCCTTTCATACAAGTACTTATATACTTACATACTTACATATACATGTATATCCGTGTACTTACTTTCAAATCTCTATTCGGTGTATGTTAGAAGGTCAGTGACATGTCAAATAAAAGCAGTAATAAATTTCACAACAGTTGTCTCCCTTGAGAACTGAAACTTTTTCAACCAAATAGATCTAGTAGAATTTCAAATAATTCTGCAGACTACAAAAAGATACATGCTGATAAAGGCTTAGAACCCCCTTCCTCCCAACCCGAAATTTTCTTTATTTTACACTGAAAAATTGGGGGGAAATCCAATTAGCCCCTCCGATATTCAGAAACTGACCTGGACAGAGGCTTGGCCTCCTTTCCACGCACCAATATGAAATTGCTTCCTACGGGCCTGCCTCGTGAATGCCATTTTGATTTTTTTTCTTTTTTTTGTGTGTGTAATTTACGTCCTTGATCAGTACGATAAAAGTAAACAAAGGAGGAAGATTTCAACTAATTAATATTGCTTAGAAAATTGGCATAGTAAATTAATCTTTTACCCTAAAAATAGATTTAATGCGACGATTTTTCCTTACTAGGCTATTCCCCTCATACACTGTATATATATTTTCATTTCTATGAATGGATCTTTTTATCGATAATAATGAAGATTTAGTGTTATGGTTTAGGAGTAGATCTATTAAGTTCACACGGTGATAAGCATTTTCGATCTATTTGCAATTATACATACATCAGAAATAATAATTTTGCTATCACCCCGATTATAAAGTATCAAGGCATATTAAAAACAATTATAAGTAATAGATATTAAGTCAAAAACAAAATAGAAATTACCTGACAGTGTGTCGTTTCACTTTGCACTGACCAGGAAGTTAATTACCACTATCAGTTTGTTTCCAATACACAATTTCGAAAGGTCTGAGCCGCGGCATGTGATAAGCTTTCGTTTTTTTGAATTTCTTGATATAACAGATGTAACGTTACTTTGCTTGTTTAAATGTGACAACGTTAAGATGCAGGTGACAATAGCTTAAGAATCAACACTGGTACAAATTAAAAGCTGCTACAGTCCATATCGAAATGAGCGTTCATAAAGATAGGAAATAGGTTTTAAGTGTCCGCTGATTGGCAGAATTAAACTCTTGTGTCGAAAAAACACCTTTCTAATGACCAAATATCGAAGTTTATACAATTTTCAAACATAAGAAGTGTTTTATTTCGTCTTTTAAATTGGATACTTTGGTCTTTTCCGATCTTTACCGAAGAAAAAACGCTAAACTTCCGATTTGATGTTATGACGTCATGGCGGGAAAAACGGGAAGTCATGTGTCATTTCCCGGAAAGCCTGAGCTTTCTGACAAAGTTAAATGTCCGACTTTTCTGTCATAAAGCGACTTCCCCAATCGATACTCAAAACACGTCCATAGTACATGTTAGAAAAAATGGTAAAATAGTCAAAGAATATGTCGATAGTGAGTGAAAGAATGTGCCAAAGAACGGTTTAAGTTTGTCTGTATTACTCTGCCGATCAAGAAACGGATAAAAACTGAGAATTCGCTTTATGACAGAAAAGCCGCATACCATTTCTTTGTCAGAAACCTCATGCTCTAGATAAAGGCGGAGTTAAGCCATTGTATGACGTCACTCCGTGGCGATTTTACGGAAATTACCGATCTTTATTTTCTCGAAATTCAGTATTAACGACATAAAGAACTTAAGCAAACAAATCTTTTAAATCAACCTAGTTTGGCGGACCTTTTTTTTTATAAAACACGTTAATTTAATGATTTTCTTCCAATATGCGGCGAAATCAACTGCCTTTCTTGGTAGCCTTTAAAGTGACATTTCAGAATTATTCTTACATAAATTTTATTTACATTCTATCTGAAAGAGCATCTTTTCTTATGAAAATTCTGAAAATTTCAAGCCAAAATATAGAACTGTTTACGAAAAAAAATAATATATTTTTGTGCTAAAATTAAACAAATTGTTGTGGACAACAGTTCAGATTTATATAGAAATTTGTCATTTCTGTCTCAACTTCAAAGGCGTATTTTTGGCTTATGAATAACAACTTCAAAAAACTGATATCATTTCTACGCATTAGAATAAACAATCTTTGCATCAAGACATACTTTTGAAAATTGAAATAAATGTGAAATTTCGCTGTAAAGAAGCAAGGGTAATACTAGTATTGAGTCAAAATAAGAAAATGATAGTTATCGGCGTTATATTCATTTGCCTCAATGAAGAATGAACAACTTTTGATTAAATACTTTGTTTGTATCTAAAAGTACTCCACGTCCTGAAACCAACCAACAAACGACTGAAATCTACACACAAAGGATTAAAACAGTTGAAACCATAACGAAAATTTCATATTATAGATTTAAAAAAATAAATAAATAAATGAGCCGCGTCATGAAAAAACCTGCCTTAATGACATTGATGACGTTATCGGGAAATCCACTTTTAAAAGTGACGTCACTTTTTTATAGAGTTAAACCAGGAAGTGTAAACATAAGATCGTGTTTGAATCCACATTTCGTTTACGTGCTTATTTTTAATTTGGAATGAATTAAGGATCAGGAATTAGAGGTGAGTAGATCTACTATTATTCATTTTATTTCATTTTTTTTGCTCTATGCAATTTAAATTTGTTTACATACGCATAGAAATCGGCGAATCGTCGAAGTCTAATATTATGACGTACAGTCAAGGGACATAATTGTTCATCCACTCCACAAATTTGTAATGTTCTAGTTAAATCCCTTCAACTTTGTTCTAAAAATAAACATTATTGGAAAAATATCATGTGACAAATTTGGTATCACATGATAGCTTGTTTTATGCTGATGACGTCATCACACTTTTTGATGATGTCATGGTTATTGAAAATGGAACAAAAATAGAATGTAAACATGGAGACCAAAAGATCAGAAATCATTACTGAAATCAGGAATTTGATAATAAAAAGTCACCAAGAGGGAAATTCTCAGTACAAATTGGCAGAAATATTCCAGATACCACGTTCAACAATTCAAAGTATTATAAGGAAATATAAACATTATGGATCTGTAGAAAATAGGACAGGAAGAGGTAGGAAGTGTTTGTTTACTAAAAGAGATGAAAGTCAACTTTCACGGATTGTTAAAACCAACAGAAGACGATCGCTTCAGGATGTAACATCCATGATTAATGAGGGTAGGGACCACTCTTTCTCAAGTAAAACTGTTAAGAGAAAACTCACAGATTTGGGGTTCAAGCGACGAGCAATAAAGAAGAAGGTGGTTGTCAGGGAGGTGAATAGGAAAAAACGGGTTTTGTGGTGTAAAGAGAGAAAGAATTGGACAGTGGATGAACACTGGCAGAGCTGGATATTTAGTGATGAGTCTCAGATCGTGATAGATGCGAATAGTAAAGTTCACATTTGGAGAAAAGATGATGAAAAGGACAAGCCCCATCTAGTTTGTCCCCATGCAAGTAGGCGGGTCAGTATTATGATCTGGGGTTGCTTGTGCTACCAAGGTATGGGAACTTTGACTGCTGTTGAAGGAAATATTTATGCTGCTAAATACATTGACATATTAGACAATCACCTATGGCCTGTAATAGCCCAGCATTTTGGTAACCAAAACTACATATTCATGGATGATAATGCACCAGTTCATAGGGCAAGAATCGTTACCGAATTTAAGGAAAACCACAATATTTTTGATACAGAATGGCCAGCACAATCCCCTGATTTAAATATAATAGAAAACATTTGGCTTAAAATAAAGAGAGCTATCCAACCACAGGCAACACATATAAACACTCCAAAACAACTGATGGATGCAATCAGACAGGTCTGGGAAAACATCCCCGTAAACTATGTTAAAGACTTATACAACACAATCCCAATACGAATACAAGAAGTAATTAGAATGAAAGGCAACTTGACCAAATTTTAAGGTAGGAAGCACAATAGTTACAAAGTTACATGGTTTTGAAATGTTAGTTAGTTTTGTTGTTGTGACGTTGACGTTACGTAGTGGATGAACAATTATGTCCCTTGACTGTAGATCTAGTGAATGGCATTAAACCGAAAGAACAGATTGAAAAAGTCTTCAAAACCCACTTCTATCTTGAATTTGAGAAATATGTAATATTAAAACAATATATTTTCCATTTAGATCTATATAGATTCTTTATTTGCAATGTTTTCTGTGAGAAAAATGACGATATCTTTACTCTATTAATTTCGCAATTACCCGATATTTATGAAATAATAACAAGTTTAGCGGTCTTTATTGCGCAAATAAAACCCGATGTGCGACGGACTACATGTGTAGGTAAAAACCGAGGCGCACAGCGCCGAGGTATTTGCCTTAACATGTAGTCCAGAGCACAGAGGTTTTTATTGCGCAATAAAGACCGCTTAACTTGTTATTATCTCCATTATAACACTCTAAATAACAAAACGCACATCGGAAATGTGTTATTTTGTGAAATTCTGCCATGAACTAGTTTTCGGCGTAGGAAACGCATTGGCGGTTAAGTGACGTCATCAATAAGTGACGTCATTGATGACGTCATTTGACGTTACATTGACGGCACGTGACGTTTTGACGCATACACAAAGCATAATTACATAGAGTATTTATTGCATGAATAAAACCCGCTGCAGTTCTTCTTTCGCTATATATGGATTTTTACGGAAACGTGTTATAATGATTTCATATACTTTATAATCATCAACATAAATTGACGAATACATAGCGCAGACGGTAGAGCCGCAGTCTTATAATACTTTTCTCCCGGAGAGCATGGGTTCGAATCTCCGCCAAACCAATCTTTTATTTTTTTAATTCATTATGTTTTCCTGATTTTCCTAAATATGTTGTTTTCTAGTCACTCACGAGTTAAAAATTATAATAATAAAAAAAGTCGGGTAAATTCGACAGTCGTCAAAATTTGACACCCTTCTATAATTTTTACAATAAATGACACACAATTCGTGATAATAGCATTCTAATACTGAACACCTTATGACGGGGCAATAACTGACGTATAAAAATATTTCATACCCTCCAAACACCCACCCTTTCCCCGAAAAAATCGCAGAAGAAAAAGGTCGTCGAATTTTCTGATGAGCAAAAATGACCATTACAGATTATCGTAAGAAAGTGGATCTAAACAAAGACATTTGAAAAATCAAAGCGCTGAATGCGCTGAAGGCCTGTGAGTTGTACTAAATCAATTATTAGAGTAATGCTTTTATCGATTTTTGGGTTGTGGGAAGATATTGTTAGGTGCACCAGTCTGTGAAATATATTTGAAATTTGTTGAGTTTGACCAAAAAGACTTAAAACAAGGGCCGTCAGAGACGGACAATGCTCCCCGAATAAGGCATTGTCACAATAAATGTATGCCATTGAGAGCACTTTATTGTCAAGGGCATCTGATTTGCTACTTAAATATGAAATTTCATCAAATTCTGACCATTAGAGTAGGAGAAATAAGAGAAAAATGCATTTTACCTTTAGTCCCCTTTTCCAATGACGAGGCCTCAAATCCAAAAACCGGGAAAAGTACATCGGCATTTTGTCATAGGGAGTTCACATGGTAAGTTTCATTTGATTTGGCCCAAGGGTTATGGATAAATCATTTCGGACGGACGGACAAAGCGGCGACTATATGCTCTCCCTTCGGGGAGCATAATAATGTATCTTGTGTCGTTAATAGCTGACCTTTGTAATTAGAACCACGAACATGGTGAACATGTGCATACAAATGCTATAATTTGTTGTTGTTAGTATATGTTGAAAACAGGCGTTCTACTCGCTATTCTTTTAATTTTCTGTATACTTTAATAACAGGTTTCAATAACAAAATATATCTGGTCCAGTGTTCATCTTCCCGACCAACCAATCGTAAAATTGTTCGATCATACTAACAATTTTAAAATGGGGATATGCCAATTTTAAAATTGTTCGAATTGCCAAACGGGTTATAACAAAGCCGATTTACGCGTATTAATATATGTTGCAATCGATTGTAGATATTTTACAATTTCACTTCACTACTCTCAACGTATATTTTTACTTCTTTTGTAATGTACATGGGTCACAAAATCTGCTTGAAGTCGTATAGATCTAATCCAGTTCCGACCTACTTTTCATCGCGCAAGAATAACTGCGTTGGATGTTTTCCCAATATTAATTCTACCTACCCCCAGAAAAACCGTATGTTAATATTGGCCTTCACAGGCCAATTATGAAAATCATTTTAATATGATATATGTTTCAATACTATGCCGGAAATTTATATATTAAATAATTTTCATAAATCGTTTGATAAAAAGCATCTCTCCGTTTATTTTCAACTTGAGAAAGGGTGACGAATTTATACGACAAAATATTTCAAGATCGTATAATTTCGACATGCCCTAAAACGTGATTAATTGTTTGAATTTGAATGTTCCTACATCGACAGAAACAGACTACAGTTTGGTTGTTGCGCTTATTTTGAACAGTAGAAATGGCGCTGATGCCCTTTTCATCAACCAAAAAACAATTTTAATCTTAAAATGACATTACGGAATTTTTTGTCATAAATTTTACATTTATTTTTATCTGAAAGAGCATAATTTTATTTCCTTATGAAAATTCTGAAAATTTCAAGCCAAAATATTGCGCCGTTTACGAGAAATTTATATTTTTGTGTTTAAATTGAACAAATTGTTGTGGACAACAGTTCGGATTTATATGCAATTTATCGATTATGTCTCAATTTTAAATGCATGTTTCTCGCTTATCGGCAACAACTTCAATAAACTAATAGTATTTATACTCATTAGAATAACCAATCTTGGGATCAAGACATACTTTAAAAAATTGAAATTGGAATGAAATGTCCGCATATACGCATTATTAACAAATTCCACATCAATTTGCATCTGAAACGTTTCACGCGGAAAACTATTCCATAAGATTCATATTCTGAGGTCAGTCAAAGTTCTCGGCTGTAGTAGATAAATATATTAAATATGACGAGTCTTACTTTGTAAGAAACATCCTTATTAATCCACCGCAATAGTTAACAATCCAACGCATAAAAATTAAATATCACTCAAAGATTTTACCTTTGTTTGAAGGTGCACAAATTCCTTATTTAGCGACAATCAAAAAACCCGAATGCGGTTCTTTTAATTCACGTGGCACCGCCTTGTAAATCCACTGAGTAAATTGTGTTTGATTGATTGGTCGGAACAGTTTGTCAGTCTCCGCCCATTCGATCATTTATATGCTTGATTGACAGGGATATCCACGTGCTGATTTCTCATTGCTTTGTCGGAACAAAATGACGTCATACAATCGTCATACCACTAACCGTCTACGGGAGAGTTTCAAACATCAAACAAAGCCGCGAAGCCACGCGCGGAACACCTGTTATTGAACAGTTTCCGAAAATAGAAATAGACTCATTCCCATACAGTAATTAAAAGGGAACAGTTGTTGAAATTTCGGGCTGCGCATGTTAAGTTAAGATTAATTTGGTCATGAATTAATTGAACCATTAATTGGAATATTTCAGCGACAAGGTATTACTTTTACATTTCATTCGAGGAGACAGTTAACTTTCTAAACATTGTTGTTTGGCGACCGCGGTTGTTTAAATGAAGAAGGAATATTTCGTAGATGCTTTAAGGGAATATTTGTGGTTTAGGATATGACTGCGCGGATGAACATTTTAAAAAAAAATCACATTTCGCAAATTGATCTGTCTCCGAATCGTGGGTGAGAATGAAAATCTCAATAAAGAAAAATCAAGTGCATCGTTATAATCAGTATATTCACCGAGTTTTGACGTCCCTATTAGAAAAGGTTTGGGAAAACATTGAGGCAAAAGAAGAAAATGCTGATAATTAGCATTTTCTCCTTTTGTACCAATAATTTCTATGCTATATTGTACAGAAATAATATTTCACCAACATCTATTTTGTCATCTGCAGCAGCTTTCAAATTGGACTACACAACACAACAAACAACATAACAGTTAACTTATATGAAATGCATGGAGTTACATACACGAGTTTCAAATCTTATTCTTTATCAAACTTGTAACTTAAACCTGCGAAATATTTCTTTTGGTATGTGTTATTATGATTAATAACTGTAATCCATATTTTCAGGAAATTTCAGTATTTCCGGTTCGCAGCAGACGAGCCTGGAGTGGTAACTGTAAAGGGAAATTATGAAGGACAAAAAAAGAAGATGTGTTTGCTGAAAGACCCCGCCTTTCGATTTGAGAACATTGAAAGACCATATCGTGTCGGTTGTCAAGGTCTAACTATTGAAAGGCAGCGATATCTCCAACGTTTTGTGAGACCATACGTCAGACCAACCAACCAAAATAATTTCTGTTCAGAGCCAGCTGCACATTAATGTACAAGTTATGACGTTACAGGAATCACCGACTCGTGCTTTGTTGTTCATGTTGCTTTGATTACTTTACTGTTCTACAAAAATTACATTATCATTACAACAGAAATGCAACATATATTTTATTCACACTAATAAAGTAACGAATAAGTGTAACCAGTTTTTTTTTTGTGTGTGTGGTTCACAGCTTCTGGTGAGACGTCGTATCAATGGTTTCCATGGTTGCTATGCATTTATATGATAACCATAACACTGGTTGCTAGGCAACAAAAATAGAAATTGCACTTTACATGAAGATATCAATGTCTTTATTTCAACTGCATAATTACAATATATCTGAATTAGCGATAAGAAAACAGTCTGGTGAGAATTCACAAATATTTCAACGAGTTTTTACCGACGTCGCAATTCGTTTTCATGGCGTTCTCTATGCTCTTTACTCCTACGTCCTATAAAATGCTGTAACTCAGTGAAAAATCAATATTTTTCAATACTGTTTTCGATTTTGTTATCCTAAATAAATGATCTTTACAAAAACGTAAAAATCTGAAAATGTGAAAATTTGTCATCAAGGCAGGTTTTTCCATGACGCGGCTCAAATAAAAATAAAACAGTCACTCTGTCTCAATATTTCTGTCCTTTTAGTTTTTCACAGTGAAATAGGGCACAACTGTCTATTTTACATTATCAAATGTAACTGTCCCATAAATAGCACTAAGGCCCATATTCAAGATCAAAACTGAAAATTTGTAAATCTTTTGGCGTAGGTATTTTATTTCCAAATATGCTTATTCAACTAGGTATAGCGGACGAGAATTGACCTGGCAGAGCTTTCCATTCCTTTAGCATGGCCTGCTCTGCCAGGTCATTTCTCGTCAGGTATAAAATATCTTAAACACTTTGAATAGACAAATTGATCTATAAATATAGCACTTATCCAAACTCGTCAAAAATTACATCCGTCTTATTTTGTTATTTCAAAAGGCATGTTGCAGACAAAATCATTGATGGGAACCAGCACATATTTTTGTTACGGGAATAAATTAACCCTTTCCTAAGCCAGACATGGTTTTGGCGTCCCTAAAAGATCAAGCGTGGGAAAATAGATTTTATCCTTTTGTTAGCTCACTTGATCACGAATTCTACTTTCTCTAATTTTTCGCAAAATGCCGTTTTCAGCTTGTGCGACAAAACTTATTATTTTGTGGAAATGGGTTAAAGAGTTAGAGCGAGAAATCACTGGATATTTTTCCAACACGAGTCCTCAAGCGATTTTTTTGGATGTTTAAAAACGACTTCGATAAAGTCCATTCTAATTTTTCAGAACAATTAGCCTACATATAACAACCTCTTGCCATTTTTTCTCCCATTTTTTCCTGTGTAGTTTCCGCAGAAAGTGATGTGCAGTTTCCATAGAAACTGAATTTTGCGAAAGAATCAAATCGAACCTTAACCCTTTTCCAAACGACACAATTTTAGGGTGATCCACTTCAAAAATTGTGAAAAATGACAAAATGGATGTTATTAAAGATAGGATTCGTGTAAATATGGCACAGAAAATATTGAGGCAAAAGGAGAAACTGCTGGATATCAGCAGTTTCTTCTTTTGTTTAAATGTTTTCCCAAGCCATTTCTATAAGGGACGTCAAAAGCAGGCCTTGTTTAGGAAAGGGTTAAGCCATCCTCTATTTGACGACCTCACTGGACAGTAGTACCAAAAGCCCAGGCAGGAAAGGAAAAAAAAATACCAGTATTTCTCATTTTCCATCAATGTATTCTGTGATATAGAATGAACAATTCTACATGAACGTCAATCAATAAAGTATTGTATCGTCTGCAACACCTTTAAGTTATATCGGTATGTAATTTTTTTATTTAGGAAAGGAATAAGCAGACTCTTTCTGACAACCCTACTGGACTTTGGCTAAAAAGTCTTGCAGAAAATCGTAGAGGCTAAGAACGTGTATTTTCTCCAATTTCTACAAGGTTTTCTAAGCTTTAACAGTATTATTTTGTATGAATTAGTATTGGTTTTGTTTTTGCAAATCCTGTCAAATTAACCCTTTCCCAAACGTCAACATTTAAATATATTGAGGCAAAAGGAGAAAATGTTGATTATCAACATTTTCTTCTTTTACCTCACTGATTTCGCAAGTCCTTTCTAATAAGAAGGTCAAAACCAGGTCTTGTTTGGGAAAGAGTTAAAGAAGTCTTTATGTTGTCGTTTGAGAAAGGATTAAGCCTAACATTAAGCCGAGATTCATATTTGATGACCACATTGGATATCGGGTAAGAAACCATTGTAAAAAAAGAAGAAAATACTGATAAACACAAATCCTTTGTTTAACCCATTTCGCTAATAAGACCTGGTTTTGACTCCCCTTACACTAAATGCACCGTTCCGCTACTGATAGTTTCATCCAATCAGAGCGCGTCATTTATTCACCGCCGATAAGCTTGTTGCCCCGCTTCCCAAACACTACCTAGCAACGTATATACGCTCTAGTTAAGGCCGCCGGTTAAATACGAAATTTGTACACATTTCTAGCATTTCGATGCAAAAATGCGATTTGTGAAACTTTTGCATGGATTAAGGTATCCAAAACGAATGAAAGGGGCATGGTTCATTACATTTCACAAGCCCCAAGCAAAGCAAAAGAGCTGTTTACGCTTGATTGTAACGCATTTGACCCCTTTCATTTATCAAATTTAAAGGCTTTGAAGACAGCAGATTAGATTTTGATAGAAAACCCAGCATAGAAACTATTGGGACAAAAGGAAGAATTGTGGATTTTCAACGTGGATTTCTTCTTTTGTCTCAATATTTAGCAAAACTTGTTTTATTAGGGACGTCAAAACGGGCTTGTTTGGGAAAAGGTGAAACACTTTCTCTGTTACGATGCTGCAACTGGTTAACTCAAAATCATTCTCCTTGCATTTTCCATACAGGTACGAACATAACATCCAATCCAAGCCTCCAGCTGCTCATCCCGAGTAGAAATCAAGTTGAATGTTAGTTGTAAATCAGTGGCGGATCCAGAGGGGGTTCGGGGGAGGGGGGTTCAAACGAACCCCCCCTCTGAAGCCTAATTCTTTCATTTTCATGCAGAAATTCAGTAAAATTGTATATTAATAGGAAAACGAACCCCCCTAAATGTAAATTCGACCCCCCTTTTAGAAATCATGGATCCGCCACTGTAAATGGACGCGGGGCATAAAATTACTGAGAGTGTTAGATCTACTAAGTGTAGTAAGTTGGATGTAGATCTAAATCTACCAACATGAATAGCCTTCAAAGAAAAGTAGAAAACAGGTTGGGTATCAGCATGTTCTTCTTTTCTCTCTATGCCTTTCAAAATGACATTTATTCAGAATCAGGTATTATTTTGGAAAGGATTAACAAAAAAGGTTTAAGCCAAGGGCGGATCCAGATTTTTTCAAGGGGGTCAAAGCCCAAATAATGGCTTAAATATGTGTTAAATATGTTTTATATAGTCAAAATTCAATTTTTGACCAATTCAAGAGGGGGTCATGGCCCCCTGACCCCATCCCTAGATCCGCCCTTGGTTTAAGCTGTGTGATAATTTTGACATTGATTCAAGTACCACCACCATTGCTTTTTCATACACTTGTTTTATTTTTTGAAATAAAAATGCACAAAACAATTCAAGTCAATGTGCTTCATTTCACTGTTTGGTCTACTTGATAAATTGGTTAAACCTTCATTCAACTCCTTTTGATAGAAGATCAATCTGAAAAAAACAACAACATAAAACAGTTAGTATGAGTGTTAATTCATTAAAAAGTCACTAAACTTTCTAACTTTTGACCCTTTTCAGAATAATACTTGCAAATAAACATACTCAAAAAGTATATTTATTTGTAAACAAGAACTGCTTTGAACACACTGGGGCCATTTAATCCCAAATTTTGATGATAAAACAACTGATACATGTGGCAAACACAGCAATGCATATGATGAACAGCAAAAATACATTTGTAATTATAAAAATCTTTTGTTATTTCAAATCCTAAGTCATATGATTTGGGGTCAGGAGCATGGGGTTTAATGTTTTGTGTCATGCTTTCAACATCAAAATAAATTGACAAAGCACCACAAACTCCTTTGTAGCTTTATGGGTAATTTGGTCACCTACCTTAATAGAATATTTTGGGAAAATGATTTAAATCAGGTTATATCAAAGGTCATTAAGGTACTACATTCCCAATGAGATTCATACATATCCAAACTTATTTGGTCCAGGTTGTAAACATTCGGAGGAACCTTCACTGCTGAAAATTTACGTTGACCGAATAAGTTTGGATATGTAATGAATGTGTCGCGCGAAAAAATCTGATGTCACATATATATCTTATTCGGGGTGTACTACCTTAAATTAATATTTAGCTCACAAATAGCATTTTTCCTTCAACTGTAATTTTGTTCATGCTTTTATGCACTGACACCAAAATGTAGAACCTTATGTTGGCCATATCTTGCTTCCTACAAAGAGACTTTCATCAAGATAATATTAATATTAATGTTTACAACTTACCAATGAAACAATAGATTCTCAGGAAGAACTGGAAATCCATAAATGTGTTTCCGAGAAATGGGCATGAGAGTGTCTTGAATTCTTCAGCATGGATTCACCTGTTATTTGAAAGATAATTCTTAATATACATGGTATTTGTGCATGCAAATGCTTTCCACATTATGCTATCAAAAAATACTATTTGAGTATTTATCTAGTCACAATATCCTAACTTATTATGACAATGGCAATAAATATCATTGAAAAAAGATAAATCCTGACCTCAAATAACAAAGATTTGAAAAAATACTCCTAGAATTGCATGAAGATTGAATATTATAACATATAATTCTAATCACTTATCCCTATCCCAAACAACAATCAAACTAACTGATCCAGGTTGAAAGACCAGAGTGCATTCACATTTAAAACTATTGAATTAAAGAAATCTCTTCTTTTCACTAAATGATTTTTAAAGGCAGTGGCTATTTGTCTGGTTCAGACTATAAGTCATTCATATTATCTGTCAAGAACCGGATAACTAGCCATATAGAGCTGTTAATATTATTTGTACGGAAACATACAAGCCGATATAAATGATGCATTGGAGATATTTGTGCATTCTTACTGGTGGATGTGTTGTAAATTTATCCATTTATCCATAAAAAATATCTTCATTGAATATAAATGAGGTTACTAAACTGTCTGAACAGAATATCATTTAACCTGTAGATATAGCTGTTTGTCATTTGGAAATAAATGACAATTTTGTGCTGAGCTGTTAACTAAGTTTTTTTATTTTGTTACCTTTCGGCTAAGCGGGACCTTCTGGTGAGTCCATAAACCCAGAAATGGATCTGATTTTAATTAGTAGATGACAACCAGATGTCTATTTTTTGGGACCAAAGACAAAGTAGGCAAGGGATTTTCTATGTTGTAACTTGTTTTCTCATTAACCCCATGGAATAGCTACAAAAGTAGCAAAGGGTTGATACCCAAATGGAAGGAAAAAATCCCCAAGCCCCCATACACCTTTAAGGAAACCCCTGAATTATAGTATTAATGGCTAATTGTTTGGTTCTGAACAAACAAAACTCAGCTGTGTATAGGTAATCTGTCCGGGACCGGATAAATTTATAGCTTTTAGCAGAGTACAGGCAATTAGTCCGGTAACATGTATGTATATATACAAATAGACACTTTTATTCTTAAAAAACATCGTGCATACTACTCATGCAAGCTAGGAATTGTTTGGGAAAGGGGTAAATAACTGATTAATCTCATTTGGCAATAAGTACTCAGGCCCGTAGGAAGCAATTTCATATTGGGGGGGCTAAAGCCAAAGTCCTGAATATTGGGGGGGCTAATTTGGATTTTCCCAAAATTTTCAGAGTAAAATTAAGAAAAATCGGCATTTTTGGCCAACATTGGGGGGCTTAGCCCCCCCTAGCCCCCCCTGTTCCTACGGGCCTGAGTACAAACAATGATCAGCCTCTTTTGTGAATATGATCTCTATCTTCTTTACATCTCGTAGAATAAAACACAGAAAATGTTGACAATTTGCTACCTTGGCTTGGATGGAAGGAAAGTTCATTGAAACCTACTTTCACTTTCACTTTATCATATTGGCGTTGGAAAGACTTGGTTAAAACTGCTTAGATGTAAACTCTATAGTTCTGAGATTTAAAATGAAATCACTTACCATACTTAACAAGTACAACGTGACTGTACGACCTCCTCATCCCTCATTTCACTGGGAAAGGATGCATATCCTACTTTCATTTTGAGCTTCGCACTAGCGACACTTTCACGCCTGGATTTCCGGATTAATCTTGATGTAATGAATATAACCTTGATTGTAGTAATTCTGTCCTGATTTTAAAATTCGATCAGCATGTTTTTTGTGGTCAGGTAGATTAAATATAGAAATATTCTCCGAAATAGAAGATAAACAATCGGTCAATTCAGCATCCGCGGCGGCCATATTGGATTTTGTTTGTGAACAATAGCAACAATCACTAGGGGACTGATTTATCGCGGAACGGTGCATGCTTTGGGAAACATTGAGGCAAAAGAATGCCGATAACCAGCATGTTCTCCTTTTGTCTTTAAGTTAAGGACCTTAAGTTAATATTTTCTGTACAACAATACACACAAATTCCTTATTTATCAACATCCATTTTGTCGTCTGCAGCTGCTTTCAAATCGGAACAGTCCAGTTTTGACTGTTTGGGAAGGGGTTAAACTACTCGTTTGTAATTCCAACGGGTGATATAGTTTAAAGATAACATGGAGGGGAATGTTCTCAATTCTCAATCCAAGTTAGCGTAAATAAGGAGAGATTTTATCCAGTCAATCGTGACGTCAACACCGACGATTTATCAAAGCATGACAGTAAACTAAGTCTATTCTTAGCACAAATTCCTTGCTAGTTAGTCTGGTTCCCGCAAATGAAATCTACTACGGATTTAGGTACGCCAATAGCTACTCTCACGGTCACTGATACTGCCTTGACTGATTCTCTACTTTAATCTACAACGTGGATTTATTTCAACACGAATGAGTACCAGTCTAGGTCAGGAGGAGCAACCCTGTAAACGGGCACCTGTTAGTGACTTAGATTAGCGTCCCTTGGTAAAAGCGTGCCAAAACGTATTGTTTACACTTTTGTAACATGAGCTCTGATTAGTTGAATGCCTCGGACCGTTTCATTGGTCGTATCTATTGACTTTTCATAGGTTAGGTTGCAGTAGCTGTTCCCAGTCGTTAATTCAGTCTACACGAATGGGTACGAGTCTAGCAGACAGTCTGATATAGGAAGATGTTGGTCTCGAATGCTATGTAAGGGACACTGTCCGAGGCATTGGCTGAGGCTGATCACCAGGAATAAATAAGACAAATTTCAACGCCGGATTAATTATTTTATTTTATTATTAACAATGATCAACGATAATAAAGTAAACAGAACAATACAAAATATGTGTGCTAATAACGCCAGTAAATAATAATATTGTCATAAATACGGATTGTTTAAACCATTTCACAAACGACAAAACATCGTGCGGGTCCAATTTGAAAGCTGCCACAAGCGAAAAAAAATGAATGTTTGATTGGTCACGTGATTGGCCAAAACGGACATTCCTTTTAAGTTCTCGATGCTTTGAAGAGATAATACGTTTTAGCCATATTTGGACATATCACAAATCAAAGAAATTGGTGGACAGTGATAATTTAACTCGGTCGTGGACAAGAAGGAAAAATCGAGGTAGCGAGGATAACGATAAATTCAAATAACGACAAAGAAAATAGAGGCCCGTCAAAAGTGAGTGTCATTTTGAACAAAGTTAACACTTTACTGTACCAAGATACTTTAGTTAAGGTAGTCCACCCCTAATGAGATTCGTGCGTCGTTGGAACTATTCGGGCGACGTCGAAAACATTCGGCAGTGGAACTTTCCACCGCCGAATGTTTACGACCGCGCCGGAATATGTTCGGATACGTAGCGGTGCCGCTCGAAAAAAGCCGATGTTTTATGAATCTCAAAATAGCCACATTACGGGTATTCTACCTTGAAGATACTGACACCCCAGATACATTGAACGATAGCGTATTTATATCGTCTAGTAACAGTGATAGTGATAGTAACATGGCGTCTGGTCAGGTCAAGAATCCGAATACCAGCAAGCCCACTAACGGTGAATTGCTGGTCTTCCTAAAGAAAATAGATGGGCGATTAAATAACATTTGGAACATTTGAAAAAAAAAAAAAAAAAACGTTAAGATGACCAAGAAACATTAAAACATACAGTTTCAAATCTAAATTAAGATATGAAAAAAAACTTTCGGCCCGAGTAGACGACAATTTTACCGTTGCACCTGAACGCGTCAAAACAAAGGTGGATACATCATCTCAGACTAGATCCAGTACTCAGTACTTATTTCTCCTTTAACGAGGCTTAGGCTCATAAGTGAAAGTAATACTGGTCAACACTTTGTGGTCACTTTATTCTTTCATTCTTAAACCTGAATTACTGAAAGACTAAGTGGGATGTGTTTCTTTTGGTATGTATACCACACATGATCTCAAAACAATGAAGACGCGTAAAGATGTTTTAAAGTTAACCCCTGATTAATGAATAATTTCATACTTGTTTAATTTTGGTATAATCTAAAACTAATTTGATGCTACCAGTCCCCTGCTACTGGTTGACAAAGATATAATAACTTCATATAAACTATAAAAGGCTCGGGAAAACATTGAGACAAAAGAAGACAATGCTGACAATCAGGATTTTCTTCTTTTGTCTCAATGTTTTGTGTGATTATTATACACATATTCTATTTATAAATGGACTTTTAGTGAAATATGCCGTTTTATGCCGACAAAACCATCATCCTTCACGTCTGTAGCTCAGATGTCCTGTTACGATACCTTTGTACAAATACTAACATTGTTGCCTTCAATGGGTTTCAAATTGGAACCATTTCATCTTAGTTAGTCAATTGGTGTAACTCTTTCAAAATACTCTCCTTTTCTAACAGCGCATTTTTTGTTCTTGTAGTTAAGCTTTGAGTAACATTACAGTATCGTTTTAATATCAAACATGTCACGAGTTATTTTCCGGAATCCACAACGATTCAAGCCGTTCTTTATTTTGTCATTACAAGAAAGAATCAAGTCTTTATTTGTATTTATGCTTATATGCTTATATAAATATAACTCTTCAACCCAGAAAGTCAATGTTTGCCTCAACAATGTTTCCAGTGAGAAGCTCAGTCCAAGTTGCCTTTATTTCCGTACCACCGAACTTTAACTTAAGTTCAAATTCCCTGTCCTCTCGAGGTACAGATGTGTTTGTTATCGGAGCCGTTATTTCCCCAAGTTTGATACATCTGGAATCGTCTTCATATGTAGGTATGTCATCCTCCTCATCTACAGCGTAAATGTGTGCAGATATTTCGGTCTGATCCTCGTACACTGGATAACTGATTCCACAGGATATCTCTTCAACAGCAGGGAGCTCCTGACCCACCTTCACGATCGGTTCAAATATATTTACTCGCTTTACCCCGTCTTTCCCAACCCACGCTTTACTTTCATCATGAATGTTCGCATCAATTTTTCTGCATTACAATCTCCATAGGTAAATCTGGCAATCCTTGTTTGTACCACATATTCATCATGTCCATAAATCACAGCGCCTTTAACAACCGCCAGACTGGGTTCTTGGATTGTGACGACTTGTCTATCTGGGAAGATTTGTCTGACAACATCTTGAATAATGGGAGATTCAGAGAAACCACCCACCATTAGAACTGTTTCAACACCACTTAACTGTGACTGATATGAAGCCTTCATCAAGACAGATCGGAATCGCTCTACTACGTCTCCATACACATAGTTTCGCAAGCATTCCGCGTTTATTCTTATCTTGTTCCCTCTTAAAACTTTAACGTCATCTTGTAACATTGCTGATAAGAGGGTATCTTGTACATTCATGTGTCTTTGTGCTTGTAGAATATTCACAAGTTCGGAGGGCAATGAGAATGTTACGGGATCACCGCCTTGTGTTTTCATCTCTCGTTTCTTGACTTCGAAACTCCGAAACAAGGACAGAACATCGCCTCCATTGTTTTGTTTGAATTCACGCCAGACTGACTGACCGAATATCATCATAAGGAACTGTTCAAAAGCTTGATCAACATCTGCGCCACCAATTGCTTCACCATCAGATCTGTAGAGCTCTTGTAGTTTATGGTCTTCTAGGATTCGGTGACAACATATATCTGTTGTTCCCCCTGAAATATTTCAACATGAGATGTATCAGGATAAACAAGAGCCGTCATAGACGGATTATGCTCCCCAAATAAGCGTTTGTCATATTTATCACATAAGTACAAAATTTCATTAAATTCTGCCCACTGGATGAAGAGAAATTAGAGAAAAACTAATTTTTACATTAAGACCCCTTTTTCATGACGCAAAATCAAATTAAGAAACGAGAAAAAGTCCCTAGGAATTATCCCAGTGAGTTCACATGTGAAGTTTCATTGAATTTGGTCCAAGGGTTGCTGAGATCTGGCTGTGGACGGACGGACGAACACACGGACATCCGGACAGATGGACGGACAGCGTGGCGACTATACTTCCCCGAATTTTTTTCGGGGAGCATAATGAGCGCAGAGTTTATGATCTTCTAGGATTCGGTGACAACATATATCTGTTGTTCCCCCTGAAATATTTCAACATGAGATGTCTGTCTGACGACTTTCCCGAGATTTCCTGAGATTTTACCATTATCTGACCAAAATTTCACCTCTGAATTTACTGTATAAATGTTTCCCCAGCCCAGCTTGTTACTGATTGACATCAATTATTTTCATCTTAAGACCTGGTGCAGCAGGCCCATTTATTTTAATAGCTAGAATCCTGAACACCCTAATTAATGTTACATTGCTTTATTTTAAAATTGTGTTGAGCAGGAAAGGTATAATTTTCAGAGAAACACACCCTAGATTTTGACCTGTAGTTTTTTTTTTTTTTTTTTTGAATTTGTAAACAGCTAGAGTTCAGCTAATCGAAGAATGATAAAAAAGATAATTTATTATGTTTATGAAACACAAATCATGAAATACCCTTGAAATGGCCAATGTTACGTTTTCGGACAGATAGACAGACAGACGGACACAGGTAAAGCAATATACCCTCTTTCTTGCGACACAGGGGATGAAAATAATGGGAAAAAATTAAACTACATGTAGTTTCTTAATTTTTCCATGGGACCAGTCTAAAATTTATTTTCGAATACTGTTATGTTTTAAACATTAGGCCATTAACCGAAAACAAAATTGTAGACTTGTCAAAATTCATGCATAATTATGGCAATTTCCAGTGAATGCACTTTTACATATTATTTTTATCTTTTCGGGTAGAAAGCATCGTAAGAAAAGGAAACATTGCATGCCACAAGAAATTCCTTCATTTTCCACAATGTATTACAAAGTCTTTATCCAATGGGGTGTCAAAAAGTGCTATTATTTTGGATTGGTGTATGCCTAATTAACAGAAAAACATGTAGGCCTGCACACCAGTCTAAAATTTGTTTTGAAATGACAAAATGTATTAAACATTAACAGAAATGAATGTACGCCATTCTTTATTTCAACCAAAATCAAATCCTAAATTTTAGTCATGCGTCCTGAATTATTTATCTATTGCAATAACTTAAAAATTTGATAAATCTGCAACTCTTATTTTTCAAACCTTTTTCGAACAAGAGTTAGTTTTAACGTCTATGACAAAGCCAAAATATTGAAACAAAAGAAGAAAATGCTTATTATATACATCAATTTCTCTTTTGTCTAAACATTTTGTGCTATATTGTACATTTATCATATCCTTAGCATAATCAATTTAGTAATCTGCATCAGCAGACATGTTTGAACAGTCAAAGTTTTAGTCGTTTCAGAAAGGGACAAAGAACAGTGAGTGATTAGGAGGTCATTGGAGCCAGTCGTGTAATAAATTGCCCCTAATGTGTAATCAATTAGACAAACCGGACAAGGTGCCTGATTTACCACGATTTTGATTATTCCTAAATTTGAGGATTCCATCTCGGGAAAGTCTTCTGATAGATGTGTCAGGATTAACAAGTTTGTTGGTTTTCTTTTGGTAGGACCAATGTGTTTTAAGTTGTTTCTATACATTATTACTTATATCTACCCGATTTTTCTCTTTTTTTGGTTATCGGTCTAGCCCCTCATTAGTAAAAGATTTTGAATTGAATATATAATACACCTATTGCGTTACGCACTCTGTCCCTCATCCAAACAATCAATAATTATCCAATGAAAGTGATTTTCGGATTATGTCGATTCAATTTTTGATGTATCTCAATATCTACCGATAGAGGCCGCTTGGATATATTACCATCTATCTGGTTTTGGCATTCTGGATTAACTACTTTCAAGATGTCAGCGCCCCTAAAATGCATGCACATAGTGCATACAGTCACGCAGTACATTTGCCTCACACGCTTGCATCAAGTAAAATAAATAATCTGATTTGAATTAATCATTTTATTCGATAAAATTGAGACGAAAAGTAAACTTTATTTTGTAGTAAATAAAGTTTTTATTGCAATTTTCTGCTTGCAACTTCTTGGCGACTGGATATCAGTGTTATGCGCACTGCGTAATCCAAAATAGGATGTTCGACTGGAAAAATTTAGACTGGTGGCTAGACAATGGATGTATCTGAAACTATAATGACGACAAATTGAGATTTCAGCCGATAAAGATTTGTATCAGATTTTTAAAATGTTATGCCAATTATAGCCAATTGTAATGCGCTTTAAGGCTAAATATTGGACAATGAAATCTCAACAAGGCCCCGAGATTAGACGAGATTCGCTATTGTTATAACGGAACTCGATCGAGAGTAGGCATATACAGACATATCTTGAATAAAACGGTCTAATATCTAAAGATACAATTTCAATAAAATATATTACCTCCGCAGTCAATCAGGATATAAACTGACCCTACATCTAAAGTACGCATATGTCCACTAAATGATCTCTCTAGGGGAAGATGTTGACAAAAAATCGAGGCACTTTCTGGCTCCAAAACGATCGTTAAATTTCGGTCTCTAATACCAGCCTGTGGATGAATATTTAAAAAACAAGACTTAAGTAGATAATTCAGAAAGCAGTCATAAAATAATGGCTTATAACATCAATAACTTTTGTTTGTCATCAAGCGAGCCCCTTACGGTCATAACACCAAACCGTAGCCTCGGTTCTAATCTGATATTTAACTTTGCCTTATCAAATATCTTAAACTGCTACGCAATATCTATAATTGGTTTCGACGTTTTTGAAGCGTTATCTTATCGACCGAATTGAATATTGACGACCTGACCCAATCTACTCGTAGATAGCTTATCTCCAAGGAATATATTGCCCACCTGTATTCATTTGCATGAACACATAAAACAGTTACAGTTATGTTAAGTAAGCAATGACTGAGCTTACAAGAATTTCCATATAACTGATAAAACTTAGGTCTTTTGCTTATTAATATTAGCTTTCTATTTTAATTTTCATTCTACAAAATCATAATAGATTCTGAAAATGAAAACGATAGTGGTTACATCATATATATACATACATCATATTATAAAAGGGAGATAATTGTTGCAATTCAACAGCATACTTTCTAAGTTTGGGATAGCTTACAGGTTTACCTGTAAGGTATGCGTGTTCTGTATAAAGTGAATATTATATATGAAAGAGATATGTACAGAACTAACCACAACAAACACAGACTCCATAACCCGATATTACGGCACGACGCCTAGCTATTCATATCATACACATCAATACATAGAAGCATCCAAAACCTCATAGAGGAATTTTCAACTGTCTATAAAATATGATGTAATTTTATGAATAACATATCTACGGGTTAGGATATTTACATACAACATTCAGTTTGTATCTACAATGGATAGGCGCCATATATATGTATATATGGTCAATCATCTATCATTGTGACACATTCAATCATTTATAAGCGTTCGAGAAAGTGCTGGATCTGTAAGATTCAGAATTGCATATTTTTACATATATTATTAAAGGGAGATAATTGTTGCAATTCAACAGCATACTTTCTAAGTGTGGGATAGCTTACAGGTTTACCTGTAAGGTATGCATGTTCTGTATAAAGTGAATATTATATATGAAAGAGATGTGTACAGAACTAACCACAACAAACACAGACTCCATAACCCGAGATTACGACACGACGCCTAGCTATTCATATCATATACATCAATACATAGAAGCATCCAAAACCTCATAGCGGAATGTTCAACTGTCTATAATATTTGATGTAATTTTATGAATAACATATCTACGGGTTAGGATATTTACAAACAACATTCAGTTTGTATCTACAATGGATAGGCGCCATATTTATATGGTCAATCATATATCATTGTGACGCATTCACTCATTTATAAGCGTTCGAGAAAGTGCTGGATCTGTAAGATTCAGAATTGCATATTTTTACATATATTATTAAAGGGAGATAATTGTTGCAATTCAACAGCATACTTTCTAAGTGTGAGATAGCTTACAGGTTTACCTGTAAGGTATGCGTGTTCTGTATAAAGTGAATATTAGACGAGTGATGATCCAAAAGTAATGTCACAAACGTTGTTTTCGGTGATTTCATGAACGTATCGCTATGCAATTCCACGTGCCGACAGATTAACACTCGTTTAATACATACACAAATTTTCATAAAATTTGGTGAAATATTACAAAAATAAACCACATTTTTAAATAGCGCATCGATGTCCAGCGCCGCACAACAAACAACGTCATTGACGTCAAGGTCTGCTCCTACTCAAAAAATCGCCCTCCGTGTTTAATGCAATGTTCGTGGCGTTCGACCCACTTCATAAATGCATTTACAAAAAACTCCTTCAGCAATTCCTTGAATGCATTCCTTGAATCAGTTTATTCTCTGTCGGTTAAGGTCGACGTGATGAATTCCTCTTAGAGATTCAGCTTAAGATGCGGAAATAGCGTAAAATCCCATTAACGTTGACGTCATTCCGCTACTCCACATGTCCTCCGGCTCTTTTTTCATCTTCAAACGATTCATCCTCATTCCGAAAAACGCTTGCATCAAAGGTAGACGAGGCTCCTATTAACAATCCGTTCTTTTAGGTAGAATTTATTGTTTCTGTTGCTTCGATCGGCTATTTTCCTAGCCTTTAGCAAAAGTTCAGAATTGCACGTAAAGGGCTTTTATACGATTTTGAGATTTCCCCCGAATGCGAGTTATGAATTCAATGAGGCTTATTTAGTCTTCCAATGCATCGATTTTATTGAAACGTTCTAAAATTGCTGAGCAATATCACGACGATGCGTCATTGAAATATCAGCTTATTTCACGCGTTAGTTCCCTTAATATAATGATAGAACATAAAGTTATAACAATATTCAAACGAATAGTCTTGGACGTGCGGCGCACATGCTAGATACGGATCTTTTTTAGCGTTTTATTTTCTCGGATATATAAACAATATTAAAATAATTCAGAAAAGTATGTTTCAAATAGGACAGGCTTTAACGATAAGTCTTTATTTGTACACGAATACGTCGAATCACCAAACTAAAGGCACTGTGACATTACTTTTGGATCATCCCTCGTATATGCGAGTTCTGTATAAAGTGAATATTGTAGATACAAACTAAATGTTGTATGTAAATATCCTAACCCGTAGATATGTTATTCATAAAATTACATCATATATTATAGACAGTTGAAATTTCCTTTATGAGGTTTTTGATGCTTCTATGTATTGATGTGTATGATATGAATAGCTAGGTGTCGTGTCGTAATCTCGGGTTATGGAGTCTGTGTTTGTTGTGGTTAGTTCTGTACATATCTCTTTCATACATACATCATATTATATATTTACATCATTCTTTTTCATGTATGTATTATATACTCCTCACAAAAAGTTAAGCAACAAAAGTAATTCTCTCAATATTCTTTTTATACACGCGGGAATTTTTTCACAGATTTGTTATTTGGACAGCCATATCTATGCTTAAACAGATTTAAAAGAATACTCAATGTTATCGTCTCCAAAAACAGCTATCACGTGATTAGAACACACTAACCCCCAAAACATGCATGCAACATGTGTCCCATATACAGATTTCAAACTTGGCATAAGCTCCGAATGTGCTTAGAACGCGTCAATTTGACAACTGTGATATATACTCTTTATATATATACTCTTTATTTCCTCCTTTCAGAGATTTACAATCATGACATTATAATACAAATTCAACACAATCAAACTAATTATAGAACATATGTATATGAAAGACGGGAGAGAGCGTGTGAGAGGGAGGAGAGAAGAAGAAGAAGAAAGGGAGAAATGGTTGACAATAGACAGAAATGAATGACGAATAGAAAGATAAATAGACAGAAGACAGCAAGAATAGTAACTATCAGATATTCATTAACAGTTATTCACAAAAGTAATGATCAGTACAGCTTTTTTTTGTCTCGCGACCCATGATAGAGCTCTTTACCGAAACGAAATGAAAGTGCTCCGTAGGGTTAGGGATAAAGGCTGTGACACTTCGAGCATTGCAACTCAGTGTGAAAATACTTCATAAAAGTGATTTTTGACTTGAATTGCGCTGCTCGCGAAAGAAAAAGCTCTGTATCAAATTGACTGCAACAAAAATATTTGTCATCTGCTATTAACATTGAATTGTATGACTGTTGTAAATTATTTGTAGACTTTCATATATTTACAATGTTTTGCATCAATATTTCACAATAATTATGATCTATGTATCAAGCTTGTTTCCTTGTATGCTTTCATTCGAAGATTTCCGCTCTACGTCGGGTCATATGAACACATTGTGAGTGTAATTCATGTATTCATATGTTCTGATGCAGGACGCTATGTACGAAACTACAACAAAGGGGTGCGTAAATATGCTGGTCAACCTTAAATCTAACGCCGGTTTCCTCAGAAAAAGTCTTGTGACAATATTGGTTGAATCAGAGTCTTTCACATACGTATAAAGTTCAGTTCCAAAGAGTTCTTTCACACTGTTAAGGAAGTAATATCGCTGACGTCGAAAGGCTGGACACGTCACAAGGAAATGTTCTTCGACACTATCAGTTGTTGCGAGACATTTTTCACATATCTGCTCTTTTTTTCTATGACAAGTTACTATCAGGCGCGCTGTTGAGATAGCTGCTGTTATTTGATTGTTAGTTGTAGCAGTTTGCCATAGAATAGATGGTTTAAAGTCCGGATTTATTGTTCGAAAGGTATCGAAATCTGGATCACTGTTTGTATTTAGATACCGCTCGTTTTCGTAAAATGTTCGTAGCCTATTACAGATAAGTCTTCTCCAGGCTGATTTGGAAGGAAATATTGCTGTATTAAGGTAAGTATCTAAGAAGTGTACACAGTCATATTTAACTAATAATGCGTAAACATCGGGTATGAAGCCTTTTTGATCGGTACGTTGTCTAATATCAAACAAATGCAATCTGTATTCGAAAAGTTTCTTAACAAGCAAATTAGAATTCATGCCACATAATGTTTGTAGGAATAGAAGCTTTCTCTTGTCTATTTGATACTGGATTGGGTGCCATGAAACCATACCTAACGCCATATCAGTTCTGGTTCGCGCTGGAAAATGCTGACAACTTTTCGCGGCAAGACGTATAAAACGTTCAACTTTAAAGTGTCCGATGATTGGCAAAATTAAAGTTTTGTGCCGAAAGAACACCTTACTATTAACCAAATATCAAAGTTTCTACAATTTTCCAACATTAGAAGTGTTTTTATTTCGTCTTTTAAATTGGATATTTTGGTCTTTTCCGATCTTTGCCGAAGAAAATACGCTAATTTTCCGACTTGAAATTATGACGTCATACTGGCCACTGAATGACGTCATGGCGGGAAAAACGGGCAGTCATGGGTCATTTCCCGGAAAGTCTGAAATTTCTTAAAAAGTTAAATGTCCGACTTTTCTGTCATAAAGCGACTTCCCCAATCGATACTCAAAACACGGAATTCGTCCTCAGTAAATGTTAGAAAAAAATGTTAAAACAGTCAAAGAATAGGTCGTAAGTGAATTAAGGAATGTGCCAAAGAACGGTTTTAGTTTGTCTGTATTACTCTTACGATCGAGAAATGGATAAAAACTGAGACTTCGCTATATGACAGAAAAGTCGAACACATTATCTTTGTCAGACACCTCATGCTCTAGATTGGGGGCGGAGTCAAGCCATTGATGACGTCAATCCGTGGCAATTTTACGGAAATTGCCGATCTTTATTTTCTCGAAAATCAGTTTTTCAACGATGTAAAGAAAAGCAAATAAAACTTTTAAAACAACCGAGTTTGGCGGATCTTTTATAAAACACGTTAATTTAATGATTTTCTTCCAATATACGGTGCAATAAACTGCCAAGCTTGGTAGCCTTTAAGTTTATCTGGGTTAGTCATATCAGTCCACAATTCGCATCCGTACAATAATGACGGTGCGCACACTTTTTGTACTATATCAGCTAACAATAAGGGGTTCACATCACCTTTTTGTCTTTCAACACTGAGAATTGAAAATAACGATGCTCTTGCTTTTTGTATTTGCGCTTCGATCGTCGAATTGCATTTCATATTCTTGTTAACAATTATCCCTACATGGGTCGCCGAATCTTCTGAACGAAGCACAGTGTTACCTATCATTATTGTGAATGTTCTATTAGTCTTGATACCAAACACAACGAATTTACATTTTTCCTCATTTAGCGAGTATCCCCCATTTGTCTGCGTATTGAGTAACTGTATTAATTTGCTCTTGTAGGGAATTTCTGGTCGGAGATATAAGCGTAAAATCGTCTGCTAGAGTTGGATATCCGGTTTTTATGGGGCCCACACACGTTCCATGGGGACTATCTTCTAATTTCACAAGGAGATTGTCTATAAAGAGGAGATAGAACCATGTCGACAACACTCCGCCTTGTCTGACGCCCTGAAGAACCGGAAGTGACGTAGAAGATTGTACTCCGTTAATAACGACTATGCTTTTCAAATTTTCGTAGCATTTGATTAGTGTTCGTAACGTTTTGCCAGTTATTCCAAACTGATGTAGTTTATAGAACAATGCATAGTGACGGACGTTATCGAACGCTGCTGACGTGTCAAGGAACGTAACGTAGGATGCAGATCCGTTTACAGCATAGTGTGATATACGAGGAATGATCCAAAAGTAATGTCACAGTGTCTATAGTTTGGTTATTCGACGTATTCTTGTACAAATAAAGACTTATCATTCAAGCTTATCCTATTGGAAACATGCTTTTCTGAATTATTTGAATATTGTTTATCTATCCGAGAAAATAAAATGCCCAAAAGAATACATGTCGTGCATATGCGCTGCACGCCCTAGACTATTCTTTTGAAGATTAATATTACTTTATGTTCTCTCATTATATAAAAGAAAAATCAAGACAATTAAGCTGATATTTAAATGCCGCTATGTCATGATATTTCTAAGCAATTTTAGAACGTTTCAATAAAATCGGTGCGTTGAAATACCAAATAAGTCTTATTGAATTCATCAATCGCATTCGGGATAATGGCAGAATCGGATAAATGCCCGCAACGTGCAATTCTAAACTTTGGCTAAAGGCTTGCAAAATAGCCGATTGAAGCATCAGAAACAATAAATTCAACCTAAAAGAACGGACATTTAATGATAGAGACGTCCACCGTAAGTGCAATCTTTTTTGAGAGTGAATATGAGCCGTTTGAAGATCAAAACGAGCCGGAAGACATGTGGAGCTGGGGAGTAACGCCAACGTCCATGTTACTTTGCGCTATTTCCGCATCTTAAGCCGAATTTAAGAAGAATTTATCATGTCGACATAAATCAATTGAGAACAAATTGATTCAAGGAATGCATTCAAAGAATTGCTGAACGAGTTGTTTAAAATGCATTTATGATCGGGTCGAACGCCACGAATGTTGCATTAATTGAACACAGAGGGCGATATTTTGAGTAGGAGTAGAATGACGTCAATGACGTCGTGTGTTGTGCGGCGCTGGACACCGATGCGCTATGTAAAAATGTGGTTTATTTTTGTAATTTTACACGAAACTTTATGAAAATTCGTGCATGTATTAAACGAATGTTATTCTTTCGGCATCTAAAGTTGCACGAGAATACGTTAAAAAAATCACCGAAAACAACGTTTGTGACATTACTTTTGGATCATCCCTCGTAGTTTCCTGTAGGATAAAGGAAGTGGTAATTGCGCCCAAGTTTTGTTGATAAGCGTTTTGTTGTATGTTAGGAAACTGTTTGTTGTGATACTTGCACCATCGATTAAGTCTCTTTTGCAATAATGTTTCGAACAACTTGTAGATTACTGGCAAAAGTGTAATAGGTCGTTAACTCTTTGGTACATTTTGGGCTTATTATCTTTGTGTATGGGAATTATAAGTCCTATTTGACAGGCTGATGGGATATAACTGGTGCACAACATTGAGTCGTACAACTTGCATAAATAGTCTATATAGTACGGTGCGTTGTGTAATTCTGTTTGATGTAAATGAAAGAGGTTTAAATCAAATGTATTCGTAAAAAGGATAAATAGACATCACCAAAAAAGTTTGATGGACAGCCGTGGGCCTAAAAATGAACTTTATATACTCAGCAAAAGAACTAACGCGTCACTTTTTAAAATTGTATAACTTCTTTATTGTCAAAGATTTAGATTTATAATTTGGCAAATGTTTATCCCACAAGTTTCTGCACTCATTCATAAAACTACTTCTTAGCTTTCTTTCTTATGTGACCGTGTCATACGAAAGAGGGCCAAAGCAGTTTTTCGGCTCGTGTAACTTGTGATCTTTTTCAATCATTTTTGTTTGAATTGATTTTGAAAGCTGGTTTATTGTGAAATTAAAGTCTGAAAAAATTAATTTTCTATCTAACATAACAAGGGCTGTTCTGGAACAACGTAGCTCGCATAGACGCACCTTTTTGAAAGAAAATGTAAATTTTTCAATGTCAAGGTCACAAGGTCAAATTTTATAGTGTCAGGTGGAAGATCTTGCTGGGGCCTGTCTATGTGTGAAATATCAAGACTACATCTTATACAGTTCATAAGATATAGAAAGATACGTTTTTGTCTACGTAACCTACGTCGCCGTCGACGCCATCAATTTACCTACGGCACTAGTGATGTAAAAATGCCTCTGTGGGAATACATTACGCGCCCATAAAAAAGTTAAAGCCGTCGGTTTGTTTTTTGAAGGATAACTTTTATAAACAGAAACTCTTTCAGCCTATACAAAAGGTTTGGAAGTTATGCGTGAATTTTCCATTTTAATCAAAGGATGGGTTGCAATAAGGGTTCAAAAAATAGATTTTCTTTAAATTCTGTGAATTGATAGGGTTACATAATATCTTTATAAGGACAGAATATTTTCGGAATGATTAATCATGTACATATCAGTTTGTTGATTTTCTGTATTCGTCCTTCTGTCGATCTCAGATTTTACTTATTTTTGATGCACTAACTTTACAAAACTATCTCTACAAACTTTATTTTTGTATGAATTGACATGATATTTTGTGAACATGATTCTTTATAATGTAGCTCGATATGTGTAAACTTTGGGTCAAATCCATTGCATAGAACCAAAGTTATTTGACCTTGACCTTCAAAGGTAATTCTAAAAAGTCACTTTTTATATTTTTCAGCTATATCTTGATATAAAAATGGTCTTATAAAGTATATTTCAATAAATAAAGTCAAAGGTATAATATTCTTACTGTTTTAAGTTTGTTCAATGTAAATTTTAAAGTATAACTTGACCTTGACATACAGAACAATAATGACTTTTGAAAAGGAAATTGTCCACTTGCCCTTTACAAATCCTTGTTATTATGTGCAAAAAGGTCAGCATCAATCGTGAATTTTCCACTGAACTAAGTAATTACAACGAGGATATAATGAAAATAACTTTATTTGCTTAAAATTCACTTCATATACCAATTTTCATGATAAATTTTCTTTCAAAATCTTAAAATTTAATATTTTAGAATAACCTTTGAAGGTCAAGGTCAAATAACGTTGATTCTATGCAATGGATTTGACCAAAAGTTTACACATATCTAGCTACATCATAAAGGATCATGTTCACAAAATATCATGTCAATTCATACAAAAATAAAGTTTGTAGAGATAGTTTCGTAAAGTTAGTGCATCAAAAATAAGCAAAATCTGAGATCGACAGAAGGACGAATACAGAAAATCAACAAACTGATATACATGATTAATTATTCCGAAAATATTCTGTCCTTAGTACATTGAAAGTACGTGCAAAATTTCACTTCGATCTGATCCATACAGAAAAAGTTATTTAACTTCAAAGTAAAAAAATGTTTCTCGTGTCAATTTACCCCACCCACTTTGTTAGCCATTATCTCCAAAAATAAGCCCTCATCAGAATTTTTACACATACAAATTAAAGATTTTATGTAACCCTATCAATTCACAGAATTTAAAGAAAATCTATTTTTTGAACCCTTATTGCAACCCATCCTTTCAGACTTTATGAATTTTAGAATCAAGGGTGTCCTTATTAAAAGTTCAATATCTTACAAGATACGGTAACATACACTATGAAATTTCATAGTTGTCTTATCAAATGGTGGTAGTCAGCATGTGCAAATTTTGAAGGTATTCTGTACATTCGTTAAAAAATATTGACATAGATCTGAGTGATGCGTTAGCAGTTTTGCCGAGTATATATGACGTCATAAAAGATACGTTTTTATTTAACACGTTTTTCTTTAGTTTTCCCATATAATTTCGTGTTCACCTAATTATCACATCAATGGAAACTTTTATGATATGTTGTCCGTATCTGATCTCCCCATATGACATATTTTTTGATTGATTGAAGCAGAAAATCCTGAGTTATCTGCCCTTGAATGTAAAAAATAAGTGTTTTGTCTTTTTGTTCACTTTAACATCTACAAATTTTGAAACATCTTGACAAAACCTTGATAAAACATTGGTCATGACAAGACCTTGCATGGATGTATCTTTCACATCTAGAGTTATGTGCCCTTGAAATTGACAAAAACTACCGTTTTTCACTCTATCTTCACCATAATAGCAACAAATGTTGACCAATTATAGCAAAACTTTTTCACAAAATGTCGGTGACTGTAGAACTTTGCTTCAGATAATTTTTTTGTTCAATTGCAATTTCATGTCTAGATCTCGAGTTATGTGCGACAAAATTTCCATTTTTGACTTAATTTTCCCTCTTTCAGCCACAAATATTGACCAATTGAAACAAAACTTAGACAAAACATTTGTGACTATAAGACCTTGCATAGGTGGAATATTTAGCTTGATCGGAGTCTTACATCCATAGTTATGGGCCCTGGAATTGGACAAAATTTCCTTTTCAATCATGTTTTCTCTATTATTACCACAAATATTGATCAATTATGACAAAACTTAAACAAAATGTTGTTGACTCTAAGACTTTATATATGTGATTTTATTTAGCTTGATCGGACGCAAACAATCGGGGTTATGTGCACTTGAATTTATCAAATAAATATATATCCACAATTATGGACGAATTGAGCGAAATTTTGGACAGAAATTTGGGTACTATAAGATCTTGCATCAGTGTGATTTTTAGCTTGATCGAAACGTAATATCCTTAGTTATAAACCCTTGAATTTGACTAAATTCGCTTTTCGGCCTTGTTGTTACTATAACAGCCAACACTATTGACTAATTAAGACGAAATTTGAAAGAAATATTTGTGACCATGGGATCTTGCTTAAGAGCGATTTTTAGCTTGATTGGAATCAAGCATTCAGAGTTATGTGCCTTGGTTTAGACAAAATTGCATATACGGCTTTATTTTAGCTACAAATATTGGTCAATTATATAAAACTTAACTTTAAGATCTTTCAAACATGTGATTCTTTAGCTTAATTGGAACATCACAGCTAGAGTTATGAGCCATTAAATTTGACAAAATTGCCTTTTCGAGCCACAAATATTTACCAATTTAGATGAAACTTATAAGAAATGGGAAGCTTGCGTTAGGGCGATTGTTAGCTTGATCGGAATCAAACATTTAAATTAGAATAATTTGCTCTTGAAATTTCACAAAATTGCATTTTCAGCATTTTTTTAGTGTAACAGCCACGAATATTGACTAATAAAAAGAAAACGTATACATTATGTTGATGACTATAAAAGCTTGCATCAGTGAAATTTTCATCTGAACAGCAAATGTCACGTCTAGAGTAATGTGCCATTGAATTTTTCAAAATTGCCGCTTTCAACAAAATTTTGACAAAATGTTGGGGACCATCTGATCTTGCATATACATGTGCATTTTTCAATTGATCAGGATCACACATCTTAAGTTAATATAGAATTTGAAATTGCCTTTTTTACTTTTCTTTCACTATAATAGCTACAAATATAAACCAATCAAAACAAAAAATTTACTGAATTGTTTGTGCATGTTTTGTCATTGACCTTTTTAATGTTCTGATTCATAAAGTTCAGTTTATTGAATAAGTATAATGGGCAAACGTTATATAAACTAATGAAACACAATTATTTACCCCACCCACCACTTTTTCCTCTGTGATTTGGTCATGCGCATTTTTTAATGTCATGAGATTTAGTTTTTCATCAAGGTCTAGCCTTTGTCTTATATTTTATGGGACCTAGATTATTATTAATGCAATATCTTGAGCTCTACGTGAATTTTTTTTTTCGTCTGATAGAATAAAACACCACGATATCCCCACCCACCAATCTTTTTCTCTCTATTGCAGCCTTAGTACAATACACAATGTCACGAATTTTTGTTTTTCTATATTGTCCGGCCTTTGGCTAATATTCTGTGACAATTCAATTATTTCAAATGCAATATCTCGAGCTCAAACTCGAATTAGAGCTTTTTGAGCTTTGCTTATAGAGCAACCTCTAAATATGAAAATTGCCGAAAAATAATTATGACAATCGGTGTGTTCTATTCCTGTAAATGTACATGTTAAATTGTGTAAAGGTATGATGATTATTAAAAAAGTTATGCCCATTTGTAAAATTACGGGTTCGAAATTTTGTAAATTTAAGTCACCATTTTTCCAATTATTTTTAATTTCACAGCTGTCCATCAAAGTTAAATGATTAGAGAAATGTCTTAAGATCATGAAAACGTATGATGGAAACCTCTTTCACTTACATCAAGCAGAACCTAAAAAATGGACATAACGCACCGTACTAATAAGCGTATTCCCTCCATTGATTATATGCTCATTTACCACAGCGTCATGCCCTGGAGCTTTGCGCACTTTCAGGTTTTTACAATACAGTCTAACTCACACGTATGGACTTTTTCATTCAATATATGATCATCTTTATTATCATTTGAACTTAAAAAGTTTTTTATGAAATTTTCAACACCTGATTGGAATTCGTGATCAAATTTTTGGGTCTTTTTTTTGGCGTTAATAAGTCTTCGTAGTATTGTCTAAATAGACTGGTAATCGTGTTCGGGTCATTAGACTGGAAACCATTGTAAATGAGTTCGTTTACTGTAGACTTTTGGCTTTTTGTTTTAGACCGAATTGACCTCCAGAATGTCCGAATATCTGTCGAGGCCATATCTCGAAGGTCTTCATAAAACTGGTTGTTGATCTGTTGTATGGCATTCTTTTGCTCATTAATAAAGACTCGCTTCTTTTGCTTATAATTCATGTAGAAAATATCGCTTTGGTCTCTAGTTCTTCCATTTGTTATCCATTCAATACGCGCGTAACGCTGTTCAGCGTGTGCTTTATTTACATCTCTATTCCAGTATGGTTTTGAGTGATTGTTGAATTTGCTTTTCGGTAGCGCTTTTTCGGCTGAATGTACACAAGAAACTATGTGATTATATAATTGTTCTATCTCTTCTGGTTTTGATATATTCTCGTCGGTAAGCGGTAGAAACTTGAGATAAGCACTTAATAACTCTTCGTAGTTAGTCTTATCCTGATCTGTACACTTGTTCCAAGCTATGAAGGGAGGACGTACGATATCGTGTTTAACAAGGTCAATTTTCATGTATGAGAGTATGGGCAAGTGATCGGAAACGCAACAACAGTCTTCACACAATATTTCGTTATTCTCAAATAGAAGGGTGTTACAGTCTCTTGTAATAATATAGTCTAGAGTTTTTTTGGTAGGTCTAAATGTAAATGTTTGTCCACTGGTAGTAACTATGCTGTAGTTGTTACGTCGCAGAAAGTTGTCTAGTAAGGTGGATCTTGGATTGTTCCGAAAATTTGTGTTTTGTAACGAAATATCAGCGTTCATGTCGCCACAGAATACCACAGTCCCTTCTTGATCATATTTATCAATCATTCCCTGGAGCAGATCTAAGCACTCGGAGTATTCCTCTACTGTATAATTGACTGACGGCATATAAATCGCGAATAGGTATACTGGCACAGAGTTTTTGCCGGATAAATTAACGCCTAAGATCCGACTAGAGTTACAGCTGTTGAGCGTGTTGACGCGGAATGAGAGAGATTTCTTATACAAAATACTAACGCCACCTTTCCCGTGTTGACCGGACGTATCACATATAGTCTCTGCTGTATAAGCAGTATGTACAGAGTTCAAGAATTGTCTCGTCCTATAGGTAAGTTTGTGCTCCATGACGAGAGCAATATCAATCTGATGCTGATCAAGAAGATAACTTAGACTTCCCGATGATGACATAGCCCCGCGTATGTTCCAGGTAAGTATTTTGCATATGTTATTGTTTATTGTATCCATTGTTATGTATAGGAGAGCGTATAATATCACGTATTGTATTCTCACTGTCATGTTATTCCACATCTCCAGATATATGCTTTTGTTTTCATCCTGTTGATTGTAGTTTGGTTGATCGTATGTATAGAATTTGGACTCCCACTCTTGTTGAGAATACCAGCGGCGACAGTATATTTTGTTAGGCCAGAATTGGTTATTTTCTATCGTATCCCAGTCATTCTGGTAAAACGAGATTTTCGCTGCCAGGCTTCCTCTTTTTGTGTCTATCAGTTTCACAGTGTTTGGAATAACATTTTGGCTTTTGAGGAATGCGATTATTCCTGCTCGATTAGAATATGTAGCGATATTTCCAACATAATAGCGGCGCGTTTTTCTTGATTTCACACTTTTAAATAGTGATTCATTTTGATGCGTTTTATCGGCTAATGTGATCTTGGATGCGCCATAATAACTGTTTTTGTGGTTATTGTCGTCGGTGTTTTCGTTGTTGTTATTATTATTAGAGTTGTTTTTGTTGTTGTTATTGTTGTTGCTAGCTTGTTGTACATTACGGTACACAAATTCAACACTATTTTGGTTATTACTACCGGCTTCTTTCTCTATTTCTTTGGTTCTTGTTGACCTTAGTGCATCCGCTTAGGAAGTGTTGTTACTACGATTTTCATGATCTTGTGACGTTTTGGCTTTTTTGGCAATGTATATTTCACTTATATCGTTCGTGCTTTCAGGTCTTTTTTCGTTTTCAGATATTCCGACTTTTTCTGGAGCTTGTTTATCAGGTATCGGAATTTGTTTATTTTGGATTGTTCTTTGATTCTGTAATTCTTTTTCTCTGATTGATTGAAACAGGGACGGTATTCTATTAGTATTGCTCTTTTCACTAGTTTCTTTTTCGCTTTCTTTATTCATAGCACTTTTTTTGATAACCACTTTGTCTTTCTTCAGTGAACACTTTTTTCATAAGTATGCTTAATTGTTCTCCCTGATCCATTTGCCGTTTAGTAAAACTGTATATTGAGCATGTACTGCGTATTTTCAATACATTTAGCTCATTTCGGAGTTGTCTAATTGCCTCATTGTCTTGTGATTGTGCGTGCTTAAGCTCACTCACTTCTTTCACCAATAGCTGGATTTTTGCTTTAACCTCTGCTAGTTCTTGCTGTGTTGATTTAGTCATATGTTCAGTTTCGTGATATGCACTGAAGCTTTCGCATCTGTTTCCAACTCGGCTCTTTTGAAAGATATCTTGTATAATTTTGGCATCATTATTGTCAATAAAGTTCTGCAATGCGTAAATATCTTGAGCAAAGCGGGTACAGCTGTCATCCTTCTTTGTTGTGCGTCTATGTACAAGTTGATCTTTCGGGCATTGCTCATTTTCTTGTGCTCTTTTCAGGAGTATGTTCCTATACATGTTAATATCATCTTCCTTGTGTTTTGTTAGTGATACTAATTTTTCAACATATATATCTTTTGAGAGGTTGAATAGGATGTCGTCTAGAGTTGAGAAAAACTGTTGGTTACATATTGTCTGAGAATCTTCATTGTCGTGCTCATCTGCGTACTCGCCAAAATCATTTAATGTCATATTGTCGTGGGTATCATTTAGAAGCTGAAACGATTGGCTGATATCGGATGTAGGCCAATCTGTCGGACGTTTTGTACAGAGAGGGGTTAACAAAACCGTGTCGTTGTTTACAGTTGTTTCAGCGCTTTCACAGTTACGTACAGGTGTAGCACAAGGCCCTAAGGGCTGTGAAGGGCTTAGTGCGTCGATTGAAGCCATTCTTTTGAGATTGGAATCCGTTAATAACTCAGATCACTGGGGATATTTGTGATCGGATTAGTGATCGGTAGTGTTCAATCATGCGTGACAACATAATTCTTCACTATGGGTGGGAAATTTGATTTTTTTCCTTGTTGTACCCCACCCACTTTTATAAGCTGGCAAAAGTTCTGCGACGATATATCGTTTTCAGCAATTGTTATTCTATTCAAAAGTCATACCATCTGAATCCTCTTAGGAATGCGAACAACTAGCATAGTTTTTAATCCATAATTTAATGTATTAACTCCAATTTTCATATATTTTTCTCACAGATATAACAACTATTCCTCCCGCCAGGGGAGATCACTCACGTGATCTTAGAGATTCAGCTTAAGATGCGGAAATAGCGTAAAATCCCATTAACGTTGACGTCATTCCGCTACTCCACATGTCCTCCGGCTCTTTTTTCATCTTCAAACGATTCATCCTCATTCCGAAAAACGCTTGCATCAAAGGTAGACGAGGCTCCTATTAACAATCCGTTCTTTTAGGTAGAATTTATTGTTTCTGTTGCTTCGATCGGCTATTTTCCTAACCTTTAGCAAAAGTTCAGAATTGCACGTAAAGGGCTTTTATACGATTTTGAGATTTCCCCCGAATGCGAGTGATGAATTCAATGAGGCTTATTTGGTCTTCCAATGCATCGATTTTATTGAAACGTTCTAAAATTGCTGAGCAATATCACGACGATGCGTCATTGAAATATCAGCTTATTTCACGCGTTAGTTCCCTTAATATAATGATAGAACATAAAGTTATAACAATATTCAAACGAATAGTCTTGGACGTGCGGCGCACATGCTAGATACGGATCTTTTTTAGCGTTTTATTTTCTCGGATATATAAACAATATTAAAATAATTCAGAAAAGTATGTTTCAAATAGGACAGGCTTTAACGATAAGTCTTTATTTGTACACGAATACGTCGAATCACCAAACTAAAGGCACTGTGACATTACTTTTGGATCATCCCTCGTATATGCGTGTTCTGTATAAAGTGAATATTGTAGATACAAACTAAATGTTGTATGTAAATATCCTAACCCGTAGATATGTTATTCATAAGATTACATCATATATTATAGACAGTTGAAAATTCCTCTATGAGGTTTTGGATGCTTCTATGTATTGATGTGTATGATATGAATAGCTAGGTGTCGTGTCGTAATCTCGGGTTATGGAGTCTGTGTTTGTTGTGGTTAGTTCTGTACATATCTCTTTCATACATACATCATATTATATATTTACATCATTCTTTTTCATATATGTATTATATATACTCCTCACAAAAAGTTAAGCAACAAAAGTAATTCTCTCAATATTCTTTTTATACACGCGGGAATTTTTTCACAGATTTGTTATTTGGACAGCCATATCTATGCTTAAACAGATTTAAAAGAATACTCAATGTTATCGTCTCCAAAAACAGCTATCACGTGATTAGAACACACTAACCCCCAAAACATGCATGCAAAATGTGTCCCATATACAGATTTCAAACTTGGCATAAGCTCCGAATGTGCTTAGAACGCGTCAATTTGACAACTGTGATGACATCAACATTTGAATCATGCCAAGACGCCACTTGACTCCAATTGAAGAGGCTCAAATTGTTGGAATGCTACAGGGTGGGGCAACCAAGACTGCTGCTGCCATTCACTTTAATTTTCATCGCAGTAATCTCTCAAGAGCAATAACCCGATACAATCAAACTGGTCTGATGACAGAGAGACCACGTTCATGTCGTCTAAGAGTTCAACACCTTGTGAAGACCGAAACGTTGCAACCTTAAGTCGTAGGAACTGGCTAACAAAGGTCAGATCGCTGCAAAATAACCTTCAGAGGCTGTCAGGAAACAGAGTCTGCACCAAAACCGTGAGGAACATGCTTCACACAGAAGGTTTAAGGTCCAGGATACCACTTCAACGGATCCAACTTCCCTAAAAACATCGACGGCAAAGATTAATATTAGTACATCAACATCGGAACTGAGTGTCACTCGTTGGCGTCACAAACTCTTAAAGGTATCGTCAAGATTCTGCCTTGACTCTAATGAGGGCATGACACGTGTGTGGAGAAACGGTAATGAACGGTTTGCCGACTGTAACATCGCTGAACACGACTAGTATGGACGTGGGAGTTTGATGGTCTGAAGAGGTATCAGTGTTTGCCTCAGAACAGAGCTGGTTGTCATCAGACGAGGTACCGGGACTGTTGTAAGGTGCATGTACGAGATCATCACGCCTGTTATCATCCTTCTGGCACAGTAAACAGATCCAACTGTTATGTTAATGTATGGTAATGCCCGTCCCCATCGTTCTGGCATTGTGACTGAAGTTCTGTGGACCAAAAACATAAGACATATAAATTGGCGTGCTACGTCTCTAGACCTTAATTCGATAGAACATACATGGGACATTCTTTGAGGGTGTGTCTATGGTCAGCATGTTCGTCCACAGACTTTGGATGAGCTGCAACAGGTCTAACACACAGAATGGAGGATTATTCCACAACGGACATTAGACAGACGAATCTGCCTGATGCCAAGGTGTGTTCGGGCATGTTTTGAAGATCGTAGGGGCCATACCAGGTACTTGATGCTCGATCATTGCCTGAAGTGTCCGGAAAACAACTTTTTACGCATTTTGAACTGCTGGCGAGTGACGTTTTGCACCATTGTTTCGTCGGGACGGTTTTCAATGATCTGTAACTTTGTTATTGTTTGATGATTTTCCCAATCATTTAACATAATTTGTGTAATAAGATCCCAACTTTATATTGTATAAAACATAGGTCAGTAGTTGTGATAAAACACATTTGAGAAAGAAAAGCATCTTTGTTGCTTAACTTTTTGTGAGGAGTATATATGTATTGTCCTCCATGCATATTGACCATTGTGTTTTGTAAAATTTGTACAGTTGGCTCATGTTTGTGCCATCGTGCACATTGGGCATTTATTTTGAAATAAACTTGAAACTTGTTACAATAATGCTTATCGTGGATTGAAGAAAGTGGCAGAGGATCAGACGTTCTAGGAAAATTGGCGGACATTGCCATTTATTATCTAAAATTGATATTCAAGAAGAAAATGAAACCAGATCAGGCCTAGTTCCTTGCAGATGAAAAGTAAAGCGTATGAGGTTTAACATACCCTTATAGCTGCCTCTCTCATGAACTTTTTAGCCCTTTCACTCCAGATGGTTGGAACAGTTATTGTCCAGTGAATATCTTCTACTGTCAAACCACCAACAATTTTATCTCCAATTTCTTTCATTAAGTCATCCTTGAGGTAGCCAATGGCTAACTGGAATACGAGGATTGCTGGAAGCTGTTTACCGTCATCTGTTTCTAGTGTCATCGTTCTGGAAATGTGCTATATATAGAGAGATGTAGTATCTAGTTTCATTAGATAAAATATATACTACCCAAAGTTTTCTAAGCACCAAAAGTTTGAATGTTATACTAGTATTTTCCATTCTTAACGACATTTTCAGATAAAATATGTGTGATACTAGTATGTAGATCGAATACATATCCAAACAAATTAATAACAAATGACAAATTAATAAGATCCCATAAGATGAAGGGAATTTCTAAAGATAGAGTAATTTTCCATATTTTTTTCGAACGTAAATTTTCACATGTTTGTACCTCAGTATCGTGCTTAATATCAATGAAACCATATAACGGCTTAGGAAGGTAGTTCTGCGCCCAAATTGAGGTTTAAACCACCTTGGATGTGGGTGGGGTAAGTTACGTGGTCTCTCGGTGTCGAATTTTCATAACCCAAGTTATGCATTAGCTATCCTGACCTGCTACCAACCATCGAATGGCCTTCAAACTTAGAACAATGTAGCGACATGAGCAGTCTTTAGTGGACTCTTTGGATGTAAAGTGAAATCATGAAAATCGGACAAGTGTTTTGTCGACTCTCGTTACATGTGGTCTATATGTCACATTGATCGACAGGGTCACAATTGGTACACTTGGCGAGTTGTGAAGTACATGCTAGTCGCCAAAACCAATGGAATTCAATATGACTGCACAGGTGACCGTAATTGCGTTCAAACTAGACAACCTTCAAAGTTTAAAGCACTTCAGGTTTACAGCCCCTTATTAAAAACACCACTTTCTAGCAATACGAAATGCATCAAATCACACACACTTATAAATGCACTATACATAATTCTATTAAGTTGATTCACCATGCCGGATTTCAAGAGTATGCTTCAAGAAGAAAATAATCTACTAACATTCTTTTACTCTCTATTCATATGCAATGCACGTAATTTTGATGACTTTTGTCAAATATTTCCAATAATATGCTTTAATTCAAAATTCTAAACCGTAAAAAATACTTATGTTTGTATTTGGAATGGAATGCAACACAGTTTTGGGAATTTTTGGGACTTTTCATATTTCGCCTCTTGCTCTTTGGTGTTAATTAGGGATTGGATACCTTTAAACGTCAAGAATGTATATTTTGGATGTCGCTAGAAGATGGTGAAAAGCCAAGAAAAAGAGAGTTGTAGTTCAAGGCCTCAAAAGGCATGGTATGACGGACCCAATGCGCTTTCGGGAGACAATAGATACTGGGGAATATTTCATTGTGGAAATCTTGATAGTCAATATTGTTTGAATAAACGATGAATAAGCGATACCATAATGGCTTGATTCATGGACCTTACTCTTACTTATCTGAAGTTATCTCAACTAGAAATGCACGAGTTTCTTACATTTTATCGTGTAATCAGCACGATATTTTATTAGATTTCGCTCTTGAGGACAGGTTGGTATTCAGAGACATAAGGAGGGTTTTCGAAGCGTCTAAACTAAGGGAGGATTTCTCGAGGACCTTGAGATAAACTCTTGCTTATTTCTCCTACATTTTACATATTTTTAGAAAATTTGCTGGAATTTATTCTTTTGAAACATATTCTTTCGTAAAAATAAGTTATTGTAATATAAAAGTATTTTTTTCAGTTTTTGAAAACGCTTTTCCAGACGCTTCTTCTTGTGTCACATTTTTCATTCTTATTTTATTTGTTTAACTTTATACAAGTCCTGTTTCAAATGTGCTGCAACTAACATTATGAATAAGACAAAATGGTATCGGAAAAGACATTGTTGATAATAAGCAGTTTTTCCTCTTCCTCTATATATTCTATGCTATAACGTTATCATTTTCTATTTAATGCATCAAGTATTATGTCGTCTGTACATAACAACTTATCGGTGGAGCTGTGAGGTCCGGCTATTATGTGAAAACATTATAAGAAAAGGCGCGTATTTTAAATCCGTATAATATTTCTTTTCTTACGAAGTTTTCAGAAGCACAGTTCTTTTCCAGAGGATTAAAATTTCGTATTTTGTCTGAACGAATTTAATAACATGATGACATTAATAACCATTCGTAAAAAAGGTTTAACAATGAAAATCACTTTCAAAAAAATCCTTCGATGAAACGGGTATGAATGGTTCTTAAAAATTTAATCAAATTAATAAAAGTGTTAAGAAACATTTCCTCTATAGAGAAAAAAAGATTTTGACTGCGAATGCTACTTTGTTACTAAGTCTTTCTGGTCCGGGGATCCCATGCTAACGACGTAATCAGTAACTTCAGGCGTTAGAGGCAAGGAAATGTCTATCCCTACAAAAGTTTATTGCTAGTGTTGGCTTAATCTTTGGTTCTCTAGACGTAAAAAGCTTAAGTAACGTCTAGTGTAAGCCGTAAACCAATATCCCATGCAAAATTTCATAAACAAAACGTCATACGGTATATACTGTGTATAATGGTAGCAACTTGGTCCCAGGCAATGGTTTATTTAGTTTAAAAACTTCTTCAACATTGGCATTTGATTTAACACTATTATTGTACTCCATTAAGTCGCTGACCAAACAAAAAGAAGCAGCACAATCTTTTTTCACCGGAAATGAAAAAAAACATTTACCTAACCCATTTACAAACACCAACTCATTTTCATGGGTTATTGATGGATTTCCCTCCCAACAACACACTTCAAAATGATGCGTAATGTACAAAATCATTTGATTCATGTATCAAATAAGCAATCATCAAATACATTTCCATTGATTATAAGATGTGCATCAAAATAGTATCACCAAAAACTGTTGGTGCTTAGCAAACGTTGAGTAGAATATAATTGGAACAAATCGATGCTGAAAAGTTCAATTAGAATTCACTTCATTTTCTTATTTTGACTGATTCATTTCCTTTAACCACAACGTCAAAGTGCATTCATTTTGAAAATTCGCTACAGGGAAATTGACAATAAACTGCTCTGACGGACAAAAATGCTAAATTGACATTTTTGTCAACCGCAATTGTGAACTAGCCAAAAATGAATATGTTTTTATATTCGCCCGTCTTTAGACGGGACATATTATGGGATCACCCGTGGCGTCCGTCCGGGCGTCCAGGTGTTTTGGCTAGCAGGCGGGCGGCGTACATGTACACTTCTTTGACTGTAGCATATCTCTGTCACCTTCCGATGGACTTGACATTTGGTAGTTATATTCTTCTCATGATAACGGACCTTTAACCATAACTCTACCTGGCTTATGTTTTGAGTTATTGCCTTTTATTTTGTTGTTTTTAATACATGAATCTTGTCCGGAGTTTATCTCTAAAAGTAAAATAGCTAGGATCATTAAAGTCCATGGGTGTATGTACCTCATTCAGGGAAAGTGCAGTGTATAAGAACCATAACTCTGCATTATTTTCTGAGTTATTGCCCTTTGTTGTTTTTCATACATGTACTTCGATTTTGTACGGGGCATTATTATGTCCATTTGTCCGTCCGCGCGTCCGTCCGGTACCAATTTCTTTTGCGCGCAACTCCGCTTACAGTTTTGATCGGAATTTGATTAAACTTGCAATGTGACAGTGAATCTCCATGGTGTTTAGTTGTGAACCCCGCTGAATGAATTCAGATATCTGCCGTTCAATTTGAAAATATGCCTATTTTCTCGTGTGTGCAACTCCTGGTTTCATCCAGAATTTAATCAAACTTGCCACAATGAATTTCTATGGCGTCTGGTTGTACAAACCGCTCACAAATTTTATATAACTCTTTTCATATTTGAATTATCTGCCCTTAAATAAAAAAAATACCAATTTTACTGACAAGCCCCTCTCGGGCGTAAATGCGCCGCTTTGCGAAGCTCTTCCTCATAGCATATCTCTTATGGGGGGTTTACACGGTGTGCTTTTTCACATGTGTTTTTTCACATGTGCTAAAACATACCGTGTAAACCCCATAAAACCCCCAGATAATGGGCCTTATGCTAGCATATGTGAAAAAGCATACGGTTTAGAGCATGTCCTATTTCATATGAAAAAGCACATGGAAATTGACCAATCAGCTCTCTGATTCCGGAGATATGACCCGGTAAAATAAACAAATACTGCTCGGCCCCTCATTAATCATTATGAACCCACTGATTCTCTACAGGTAACTGTTAACCCATTACTAGACAACAAAATTTTAGACTTATCTAAAATCAAAGAAAATGAATAAAATTATCATTTTTTTGTCTTTTAATTCGGAAAACATTGTGGGAAAGGAAAAAAATTGCTTGTCTAAGTAATTTCTTCATTTTCCACTATGTTTTCTTATGCATTTATCCTTTTTGAAGTCAAAAAGAGTCAATGTGTGGGAATGGGTTAACAAGAATGTTTTTATCCTATATATATATATTGCCGTATTCTATGGTCATGGAGTTAGTGTTTGTCATAGTTAGTCCTGTACGCATTTCTATCCTATATACTATTTACACCCTAACAGGACATGCATACTTATACGGTATCCTATAAATAGTAAGTCTGCTATTAATTGCTCATTATCTCCCTTTAATTATAAATCACGCAATTCCGTATCTTGTAGATCTAGCGGCTTTCTCAGAACGCATAAATGGGTGAATGTATCACAAACGAATAGAGATATAGACCGTAATGGCTTCTATCCGTTGTAGGTACAATATGTGAGTGTTGTATCCTGATCATTAGAAATGTAAGTGGTTATTTGGTGCAGTATATAATAGAGAAATGAATTGTCTTTTTTTGGGCCCGGGTTCGATACCCGGCCGCGGCAAATACCCTTACTGACAAAAATGTCACCCATCAGTGGTTTGATATCGTGAACCTATGTGGGGGAGCAGCTGGGGGCTCGGTAAGGGTGTTGTGGTAGTACTGGTATGAGAAACGCCAGGAATCCATGGTTAGGTGCTCCAGCCGCCGCGATATGACCCTGGTAGTTGAAAACGGCGTAAAACCCCAATAAACTCAAACTCTTTTTTTGGGGATGAGGATTTTCTCTGTTATTCTGCATCAGGTGCCATTTGCTAGGCGATGTTGCCGTATTCTATGGTCATGGAGTTAGTGTTTGTCATAGTTAGTCCTGTACGCATTTCTATCCTATATACTATTTACACCCTAACAGGACATGCATACTTATACGGTATCCTATAAATAGTAAGTCTGCTATTAATTGCTCATTATCTCCCTTTAATTATAAATCACGCAATTCCGTATCTTGTAGATCTAGCGGCTTTCTCAGAACGCATAAATGGGTGAATGTATCACAAACGAATAGAGATATAGACCGTAATGGCTTCTATCCGTTGTAGGTACAATATGTGAGTGTTGTATCCTGATCATTAGAAATGTAAGTGGTTATTTGGTGCAGTATATAATAGAGAAATGAATTGTCTTTTTTGGGGGATGAGGATTTTCTCTGTTATTCTGCATCAGGTGCCATTTGCTAGGCGATGTTGCCGTATTCTATGGTCATGGAGTTAGTGTTTGTCATAGTTAGTCCTGTACGCATTTCTATCATATATATATATATATCCTTAAAGTATTGTAACGAATCACAATACGGATATAAATACAGGGAAAAAAGAAATAGTCGAAGGATTCTGCCAATTTACATATTTGTTTAATTATCTAACTCAACCGATTTCACATGTTAAACATGATTTTCAAGAAAAAAAAAACGTTAACACTCTTGAAAATCATGTTTAACATGTGAAATCGGTTGAGTTAGATAATTAAACAAATATGTAAATTGGCAGAATCCTTCGACTATTTCTTTTTTCCCTATATATAATATATATATATATATATATATATATATATATTTTGTGTGTGTGTGTGTTTTTTTTGTTAGCCTTTTCCCAAACGAAAGAATTTTAAATCTGGTCTAATCTTAAAGTTATTGCATTGGACAAAATAGATCTTTATTGGGGTAGAATTTGTTTCAATATGGCATAGAAAACATTGAAGCAAAATGAGAAAATGTTATCAGCATTTTCTTCTTTTGCCTTAAAGTTTTACAAAACTTATTGTATTTTAGGGATGTAAAATCAGGTCTTGATTTCGGAAATGGTAAAATCATCATTTTATACTAAAAGGAGACTCTTAATGTCATTAACATTTTTATTTCTTTTTTAACAAAAATATAAAAGAGAATTATGCAATAACGTTTGTCATGCTAAGCCAATGAACTTAAGCCCATTATCAGAAAATGGCTCATTTTGACTTCCTACAAAATAATGGCTTTAGAAAACATTGCGGAAAATGAAAAAATTGTTTGTTGCAAGCAATGTTTTCATTTCCCACAATGGTTTCTTTCTTATTTTATTTCTTAACCCATTGCCACACAATGACTCTTTTTGACTCCCTACAAGATACTGGCTTTGGAAAATATTATGGAAAATGAAGAAATTGCTTGTGACAAGCAATTTCTTCATTTCCCACAATGTTTTCCATCCAAAAAGACCTAAAAGTAAAAAGATACATTCACATGAAATTGTCGTCTGCAGGATCTTTCAATTTGGGCCACCCTAAAATTTTGTCGTTTTGGTAATAGGTTAAGTATTGGCGATAAGCTATGGATAAAGCACATGGGATATAATATTTTATCCTCGGAATGCAATGTACGACTGGCCAGTAAACAGTTTGACCTAGGTCAGCTAAGTTCACCAAAAGCACATGTGCTAAAACATACCGTGTGAACGCAAAAAAACATGTGTGCTAAAAACATATACGAAAAAGCACACGTGCTAAAACACACCGTGTAAACCGCCCTTTACAGTGTAATAGACAGGGCAATGTAACTTTCCCCCCAGTCGATATCAAGCGGTGTACCAGGCGAATGTAGGACGTTTTGGCCCCGGACGTTTTGGCCCGGACGTTTAGGCCTGGATGTTTCGGCCTTGGATGTTTCGGCCTTGGACGTTTTGGCCCTGGACGTTTTGGCCTCCATACATTTTGGCCCTGGCATTATTTTAACATTAATTTCTACCTTATTTCTATGACATTGTGCTATATTTTTTTTACATTTTTTCATACCATAATCCATAGACACTCCCAAAGACATATTCTTTAAATCATTAAGCAGGCTACAGGGTAATCCCTTTGTAACCCAAACTGTCTTTTCTATTTGTTTATCTTTGTTGTAAATTTGTTTTCTTTGTATTATCTGACCACATTAAACTAATACTGATTAATTTCCGTGGGCTAAGTCCGTTAGATGAGCGTCTTAACAAAACATCGCTGAAGTGGGGTCATTACAAATGCAGATGTACCGGGTTAATCTTGCTGGACAATATTGTTGTAAATGTAAATATTTTAGAGGTTCACAGGGAAGACTGGGTTAATTCCAACATGTAGCCTCGTTAAATAAAGTCTTTATTACTATTATCATCATTACAATCATTACAACAGAATTTATGTAAATGAAGATAGGATTAGTGTTAAATGAAATATAAGGCTAGTAAATAAATAATTGAGACAAAAGGAGACAATGCTGATCAGCATTGTATTATCTGCAGTAGGTAGATATCTTCTTTGCTTTTGATAAAAACAAAACAGGTAATATTTTTAAACAGAATTAAACAAGAGCCGTCACATACGGATTATGCTCCCCGAATAAGTGTTTGTCACAAAATAAAAACTATCATACATTAAGCCCCCTTTTCCCATGACAGCTTTTTTGTACACACATTATTTATAGAATATGGTCTAGAACATACTATTTATTACATGAGCACAAAATTTCATTAAATTCTGCCCATTAGATGAAGAGAAATAAGAGAAAAACTAATTTTTACACTAAGGCCCCTTTTTCCATGACGCAGCCTTAAATTTACAAACGGAGAAAAAATTCCCTAGGTATTGACCCAGAAAAGTCACATGTGAAGTTTCATTGAATTTGGTCCAAGGGTTGCTGAGATATGGCTGTGGACGGACGGACGGACGGTAGGACACACGGACACACGGACGGACGGACGGACGGACAGCGTGGCGACTATATGCTCCCCCGAAATTTTTTCGGGGAGCATGATAAAGACAATTTTGTGATATGTCAAACATGAGTTACATTTTCATGTAATAACCTCTAACTGAAGTACAAACATTATTGATATAAGAAAATTGATTTTCAGAAATGCACACAAATTAAAAAAAAAAACAAAAAAAAAAAAAAAAAAAAAAAAAAACAGAAAATAAAATAAAGTTTATCAAATACATTGACAAAAGAAAACTTCGGTTTTTGTTGTTAGTATAAAAAAAAGTATCTGATAGTCAGGCCAAAACGTCCTACTCTGCCCCTTTTCAGGGCCAAAACGTCCGGGGCCAAAACGTCCGGGCCAAAACGTCTTGGGCCAAAACGTCCGTCCACCGTGCCAGGCGTATCTTGTGACAGTTTGACACCTATTTTCATATCATTTTGTTTTTACTTTTTTTATTTCTCAATTGTTTTTTCTCTCGATATTTTGAAAAAGCGATCCTTTATTGTCAGACCGTTAGAAATTTGCAGACTATCCTTGTCGATACTCTGGGCATTAAAAATCATTAAGAAATCACAAAAGATGAGGTGCGATAATGGCTCAAAAATCAGATTTTCTTCAAAGTCTGTGATATATGATATCTCTAATGTGTTTGTGTAATATTTGAAAAAAATGATCCGAGAAGCAAAATTTTACTTCAAAATGGAAATTGAATGTGCGTGCACTTTCAATGGAGCGAGCCCAAAACAGTGTATGAATCATTAATATAATTATATAATTATTTAGTTTATTGATTGTCTGTATTTTTTCTTCTGTCAATCTCAGATTTTTATATACGTACCGTACGAAATTATTTTCATTTTTGTCATGATATCACCTGAACACGATCCTTTCTTAATTCTGATGAAGCTGAATATGTGGAAAAAGTAAAAGTAAGTAAATATCTGTAAATCTACCCCACCCATTTTATCAGCTACTATCTCTAAAGATACATGTAAGCCCTTATCAGCCTTTTACACGTGTAAATTAAAGATATAATAGAACCCTTTCAACCCAAAGAATTTGAAAAAAAAACCAACACTATTTTGAGCCCTTGTCGCAACCCATCCTTTGATATGAACAGGAAAAATGTTAACACGAAACGACAATTCTACGGTTTCTTGATTCCATGAAACTGTTTTTTCTTTCCTAGTACTAACCTTCTGATTATAGAGCTTCATTTTAAACCTGTAGAAGAAGTAATAATTTCCATGATTATCCTCTTCCGTCAAAGTTATGTACTTGTTCTCTGCGTCATACCCGAAAGCTTCTAGAGTTTTCCCGTCCGGTCGTATAAGGACTGCAGTAGGTGTCTTCGAGGACATAGACTCGCCACTGTTCCAGTTCTTCGAGAACACTTTGGTTGGTTCCCTCTCGTAGTCATCACGAAACGAGTAAGCCAATCCAGAAAATGTGGTACCAAAATCTATAGCCGCTACTGCAAGGTGATCTCTGTATGCCATCTTCTAAATTGACCAATCAACCCTGTCAAAATGTGAAGGTACATAACAACTTGTCATTCAAATGACCCATTAACCCCTTCCCAAACAACAAAATTTTAGTGTGATTTACTTAAAAAACTGCAATAAATTGAAAAAATGGATGTTATTAAAGAAAGGATTTCAGTGAAATATGACACAGAAAATATTGAGACAAAAGGAGAAACTGCTGGTTATCAGCAGTTTCTTCTTTTGTGTCAATGTTTCACAAGCCTGATATTCTATTAGGGACGTCAAAACCAGGTCTTGTTTGGGAAAGGGTTAAGTGGCGCTTGAATCGGCGCGTTACCAGTATTTTAACCTTTTCCCATCAATGTTTTAAGCAATTATTTTTTCTCTTACTAGTAACAGATGGTATAATTGTCACAAGTGCGTTTACAGAACAACAGAAATAGCAGAAACAGGAGTTTAAGGTATATGGCAGTTTTGTGTTAAATCTTGATTAAAAAAAACACCAATTTGCTTATAGAGGATAGTTTCATTTTCTCAAAAGCATGAGTACATTTTACAAACCTTCGACAGCAGCATCATTAGTAGAAAAGAGATGTAGATGTTACATTACGCTCACGCCATATGAAAGCCCACTCCCCCGTCTTCATTTTTAGCTCCACTGGCCAAAGGCCAGCGAGCTATTGTCATGGCGTTGTGTCCGTCGTGCTTGCGTCCGTGCGTCCGTGCGTAAACTTTTCTTTAAAAAATTTCTTCTCTCAAACCAGTCGGCCAATTTTGTTCAAACTTGGAAGAAATGTTCCTTGGGTGGTGCTACACTTAAATTGCGAAAAGAATTTTGATTGGTCCATAAATGTGGGCGTGGCAGGGCGGGGCTTATCAGACTTAAAGAAATCACGAAATAATTCTTTAAAAATAAACCATTTGGCCAATTTAGATATAATTTGGCATAAATGTTCCTTGGGTGGACTTTTATCTACATTAATTTATTGTAAAATCATGTTTGGTCAATAAATGTGGGCGTGGCAGGGCGGGGCTTTTCAGACGTAGGAAATCACAAAATAATTCTTTAAAAATCTTCTCCTCTCAAACCATAGTGCCAATTTTGATTAAACTTGGCAGCGATGCTCTCTCGGTTGTGTTTCACTTAAATTGCGAATAAAACTTTGATTGGTCAATAAATGTTGTTTGGCAAGGCGGGGCTCATCCGACTTGGAGAAATCACGAAATATTTTTTTTTCAGAAATCAACCAATGGGTCAATTTAGGCGAAACTTTACAAGAATATTTTTGGTGGCCCCTTTACTTAAATGGGACAAGAAAAATTTATGAGGGTTTGTTAGGGTGGGGCTTATCAAACTTTGAGAAATCATAAAATAATTCATTAAAATAACAACCATTTGACCGAAATTAATAGAAATGTTCCTTAGGTGGCCCTTTACTAAAATTGTTCATGACATTTTGATTGCTCCATAATTTTGGATGTGGTAAGGCGGGGTTTATCGGACTTACAGATATTGCAAAATAATTCTTTTAAAGTCAACCATTGAGTCAATTCAGACCAAACTTAGTCAGAAAACAGGATATGGCAGTCGGAGGTTTGCAAGAAATCATTTAATAATTCTTTTAATCAATTAGCCAGTGGAGCGATTCAGGCCCTCTTGGGCCTCTTGTTCAAATACTCAAGCTAAAATGAGCCCTTTTAGAGCGACATGGTCCAGAGTATCTGATAGCAACATCATCTTCACGTGCCAAGGGTTCTACCTCCTCTGGGTTCCTTACGTTCGATAACAATTATAGGCCAGTCCAAGCCGCGGCCTTAACGCAGATGGTAGCACATCTGCCACTCACACGAGATGTCCCGGGTTCGATACCCAGCCGCGGCAAATACCCTTTGTGACAAAAATGTCACCCATCGATGGTTTGATATCGTGAACTTATGTGGGCGAGTAGCTAGAGCCTCGGTTAGGGTGTCGTGGTAGAACTGGTATGAGAAACAACAGGAATCCATGGTTAGGTGCTCCAGTCTCCGCGATATGACCATAGCAGTTGAAAACAGGGTAAAATCCCAATAAAGTAAACTAAACTGTGCTAGCCCAAATGGAAAGGTAAAGCGGACTGCTAACAGAAAATTATTGTTAGAAATTCATATCTTTATACGTATATTTAGGTATCCAACCCCTTCTTAGCACCAAAGACCCAGATGCGAAATTTGAAAAGTGCCAGTAATTCATAAACTGTGTTATATTTCAATTCGAAATACAAAAAGAAGCATTTTGAACGGTTTAGAATTTTGAATTAATGCATATTCATGGAAATATTTGACAAAAAAAATGTCCAAAATGACCTCCCTTGCATATGAATATACACTTAAAGTGACATTTCACTATTATTTTTACATAAATTTTACTTTTATTCTATCTGAATTATCATCTTTTCTTAAGAAAGTGCTGAAAATTTCAATTCAAAATGTTGAACCGTTTACGAGAAAGATGTATTTTTGTGCTAAAATTAAACAAATTGTTGTGGACAACAACTCGGATTTAAATAGAATTTGTCATTTCCGTCTCAACTTTAAAGGCGTATTTTTCACTTATGAATAACAACTTAAAAAACAGAAAGCAATTCTACGCATTACAATAAACAAACTTTACATAAAGACATACTTTTAAAAATTGAAATAAATGTGAAATGTCACTTTAAATACTCTTCCAACACAACACTTACATTTTCATCATAATTGAATAAATGATGCAGAATGTTTTGTAAAATTTTCAGCAAATATAAATCAACTACGTGTTCATGTTTTCTGTAAATTTAATCAAAATCGATTGATCCGAACATAAACAGTATAAAGGTTTCTCACTAAGACTAAAAAAACCCTTGGCAATTGCGAAATTCAATAGCATTGAAAAATGGCTGAGATAGTTTGCGAAATTATTATGTAGTATGATTAAATTTTTCAACCTCTTGAAAAGGCCAATTTTGCCGAAATATCAAATCGAGTGATTTATTATAGTGTAGTTTTATATATTCCCCGAGGAATAATTTTTTGATAAAGTGTTATTTCCACCCCTTGAAGAGCAAAAATGGATCCACTACGGAACATACAGAATGTAGTGAGTAAAGAACGTCGTTATAGAAGCCATACTGATTTTTCTGAAAAAAAAAAAAATGCCTGGAAAAAATGGCTGAGATAGTTTGCGAAATTATTATGTAGTGTGATTAAATTTTTCAACCTCTTGGAAAAAGCAAATTTTGCCGAAATATCGAATCGAGTGATTAATTTTAGTGTATTATTATATTCCCTGAGGAATAATTTTGTGATAAAGATGAATATATATGATTTGTGTATTATGATAACACAGACGATATTGAGGCAAAAAGGAAAATGCTGGTGTACAGCATTTTCTTCTTTTTCTTCAGTTTTCCCCAAGGCATTTCTATAAGGGATGTCAAAACCAGGCCTTGTTTTGGATAGGATTATACCTACTCTGATACCCTGAACCCATCACCAAAATTCAGAATTTAGAAAGATTGTGCAGACGACGATGTCAGGTAAATGTAATTTTACGTAATTTTGTCTTTCTGTGTAGAAAACATTGTGGAAAATGTGGGAAATTTCTTCATTTTCCACAATGTTTTTCAAAGCCTTTATTTTGTAGGGAGTCAAAAAGAGTAATTGTGTGTTAATGACAATTTTCAAAACGAAAGTTTTGTAATTACTTGAGTTGACGAAATTCGATTTTTACAAATAAAATTAGCTGTCGCAGAGAGACAAGGGTTAGCCCTTTTCCAAATATCCAGTAAAGACAGCTGTAACTCGTTGAAGGCTGTTACAGAAAAATCAAACCCTTGCAGGTGACACGACGGGTGCTGGTAAAGATTTGACTTGTATATTGCGACAAAAAGAATTTACTTGTTTTCAGCATGTTTCTCATTTGCCTCAAATTTTTCTAAAACCTTTTAAGTAAATTAAAATGTAAAAACGCCGTCTAGAATGTAAGACTATTTTGGACAGGGAAATAAGTTACTCCCCGCTAGAGAATACATTAAGTCAACATTTAAAATGGTTATTCTTATCAGAATAATGTAACAAAGTTGATCCAATTATATAGGCTATAATATAGCTATAGCCCTTATCGTCTTGACGTCATCGATGATCCCTATCAAGATCACGTGATAACAACAGCGATAAAGTCGTACAATCATCAGGATGTGGAAAATAGAGGAACATAATGATAACCAGCACATATGCTTTCTCCTTTTGTCTCAATATTTTTGTACTTTATTGTATACCAATGGTACAGTTTGCAACATCCATTTTGTCATCAGTTTGGTCCTTTGTGATTTTTTTCTCTCCAAAACAGAGATCGAAACAACTTGTTCTATAACTTGAAAATATTTTTATACGCTACGAGCATTGTTTTTCTCGTCTGAATCTTTCCTATCGATCAACCTGAACTATTGCTTGAAAGGGGTTAACAAGACTAAATAAGAAAAAATGTTAGAGACGATAATGACCAGATAATTTCTGTAGCAAATATTGGTTAAAATGATAAAAAAAAGTAGAAGACGGTGGTAGACAGTATGTTCTAAGATTCCATTTTAACATAAAATCTTTGCCCATGGTGTAATATTGTTTCCGAAAAATAAATTATACTTTTTACATCTCGAATAGAGAATACTTTGAAAAAAAAAACATTTAGGGAAAGGAAAAAAAACATGCTTATGACCAGCTTCTTCCCTATTAACCATCTTTTTATTGTTGTCACTGTTAGAATTATACATTTTGAAATTATTTGTATTGTGTATTTGTGATTTTGTTTGACGGTGATGGACCGCTGTCTCCAAACCTTATTTGTAATAAACTCTTGATGTTGTTAAACAAAAAATGGTGGTACAATTTGAAACCTGCTACAAATGAAAAAAATGTAACTAATGAAAAGAGTTGTGAACACTTAAAGTACAGAACATATTACGATTGTTAGTATATCATTATTTCTTCATTTGTTTCGATATTTCCCAAATATAATCTAGGATATCGAAATCATAATATGTTTAGAATAGGGTAAGTCGAGTTAAATATTCAATTGTTTTCCTATAAAACATAGGGAAATGCGTATGTAGAAGACAATGCTATTGATATTTTCAACAAATTTAAATTTAATAATTTGTAATATCACAAAATAAGCGGATGGATATGTTTTGATTATCTTTTTATGAAAGATAAAAAAATGAAAATGTTCTGTAATCTTAGTTATGATGGGGGTAACAATGATAGGTATATCAAAAACTTCTCAAGATGTGAACGAGTAAGTTGACTCAGCTTTGGATAAAAATCTTAAAGCAGTTAACAATAGCTCTGACGGTTTTTAAAAGAAATAAAGTTCTTTTTGTTTAAAATGTGTTGTTTTGCATTGCCTTTCCGTATTTTCCCTATTGTTTTCTATTATGGTGGACAGTTTGTACTACCAAGATTGTACGACCGGATTGCGATTGCGCAATCGCGATATCTATTTTAAGTGCTTGTCTCAGAGAAAATCATGCAAAATCCAGAAAATAGTCCACAAGCACTTTTCACCGATTTTGATGATTTTTGGCATGGTGAACCACCTATATGTGAAATGTCCATTTGCAAAATATTTTGGCCATATCTCCATAGATACCTGTTTTATGGAGCGCCATCTATGTCAGGGACATTTAATATAAGGACCAGACATTTTGACCAAAATTCCTGTCATTTTTAGCCATTTTCAGCCAAGGAAATCAGATATATCCCTATATAACAGTAAAATACCATACCATCTACTGAAAGTAACTACTCCCTTCTTCTAATTAAAAGAAACAAAATAAGAAAATTACCTAATATACTGGAGTGATGTCCCCTATGTTGTAGGTACCCAATGCAATTTTGCTGAATAAGTACTTTTTGACTGTTTTCAAGGCCTTAAATCTTCTAAGGTAGTGTTTATTGACAGTAATTATTTACATTTATGGATAGTCCTGCCTTTAGTTAACAAGTTAAAAAATATCTAGCTTGGCCCGCCATAATCGTTACCATGGCAACGCATAGAATATGGGCATTGAGGGGAAATTTTGAAATTCATTTTATTTCCTCACAAAACCACCCAAATAGTGTAACAAAATATTTAACAACCAATTTTGACAGCCAATGATGTGTTTTATCACATACAAAAAAGTAAGCTCAAATAAGATTTACACAAGCGGGTTATTTCCAAGATGGCCGCCAAAATCATTGAATTTGCCATAACTTTTGTACTGATGGTAACAGCAGAGTAAATTTGGTGTCTAACCCTATGTTTGTGGGGTCTAGGAATCTAATTCAGACATCCTTAATTAGATAAAACAAATATTAATTCAAATAAAGTGAGAACAAGAGGTCTATGATGGCCTTCGGCTGCTCAACTGAGTGAGAAAAGTCAAATTATTTGCCTTATTTAGCCATTTTTAGCCAAGGAAATCAGACTTATCCCTATATGCCAGGATAATACTTTACCATTTTCTTAAAGTAAACACCCAATTCGTCTAATTTTAAGGAAAAAAATCAAGAAAAAATACTTTTATACTCGAGTGATGTCCCCTATGTTGTAGGTACCCAATGCAATATTGATGAATAAGCATTTTTTGTATGTTTTCAAGGCCTTAAATCTTCTAAGGTAGGGATAATTGATAGTAATTACTTACATTTATGGAAAGTCCTGCCTTTGGTTTACAAGTTGAAGAGAAAATCTAGCTTGGCCTGCCAAAATTGTTACCATGGCAACGCATAGAATATGAGCATTGAGGGGAAATTTTGAAAATCATTTTATTTCCTCACAAAACCATCCAAATATTGTAACAAAATATTTAAAAATCAATTTTGACCGCCAATGATGTGTGTTATCACGTACAACAAAGTTAGTTAAAAAATGATGTACACAAGCGGGTTATTTCCAAGATGGCTGCCAAAATGGCCGACAAAAATCACTGATTTTCCCATAACTTTTGTACTGATAGTACCAGCAGAGTAAATTTGGTGTCTAACCCTATGTTTATGGGGTCTAGGAATCTAATTCAGACATCCTAAATTATATAAAACAAATATTTATTCAAATAAAGTGAGAACAAGAGGTCTATGATGGCCTTCGGCTGCTCAACTGAGTGAGAAAAGTCAAATTATTTAAGTCATTTTCAGCCAAGGAAATCAGACTTATCCCTATATGACAGTATAACACCATAACATTTTCTGAAAGAAACTACTCCTTTCTTCTAATTAAAAGAAACAAATCAAGAAAATTACCTAATATACTCGAGTGATGTCCCCTATGTTGTAGGTACCCAATGCAATATTGCTGAATAAGCACTTTTTGGCTGTTTTCAAGGCCTTAAATCTTCTAAGGAAGGGTTAATTGACAGCATTTATTTACATTTATGGATAGTCCTGCCTACGGTTACCAAGTTAGAAAAATGTCTCGTTTGAGGCGCCAAAATCGTTACCATGGCAACACATTGAAAAGGGGCAGTGTTGGGATACTTTGAAATTCATTTTATTTCCTCACAAAACCACCAAATTTTTGTAACAAAATATTTAACAATCAATTTTGACAGCCAATGATGTGTTTAATCACATACAAAAAATAAGCTTAATTTGATGTACAGAAACGGGTTATTTTCAAGATGGCCGCCAATATGGCCGCCAAAATCACTGAATTTCCCATAACTTTTGTATTGATAGTACTAGCAGTGCAAATTTGGTGTCTTACCCAATGTTTTTTTGGTCTAGGAATCTAATTCAGACATCCTAATTGATATAAAACAAAGATTTATCAAAATAAAGTGAGAACAAAAGTTATGGGAAATTCAGTGATTTGGGCGGCCATCTTGGAAATAACCCGTTTCTGTACATCATATTGGGCTAATTTTTTGTATGTGATAAAACATGTCATTTACTGTCATAATTGATTGTTAAATATTTTGTTACAAAATTTGGGTGGTTTTGTGAGGAAATAAAATGAATTTCAAAATATCCCAACACTACCCCCTTTCAATTTGTTGCCATGGTAACGATTTTGGCGCCCAAAACGAGACATATTTCTAACTTGGTAACCGAAGGCAGGACTATCCATGAATGTAAATAAATACTGTCAATTAACCCTTCCTTAGAAGATTTAAGGCCTTGAAAACAGCCAAAAAGTGCTTATTCAGCAATATTGCATTGGGTACCTACAACATAGGGGACATCACTCGAGTAGATTAGGTAATTTTCTTGATTTGGTTCTTTTAATTAGAAGAAGGGAGTAGTTACTTTCAGAAAATGGTGCGGTGTTATACTGTCATGTGGGAAAAGTCTGATTTCCTTGGCTGAAAATGGCTAAATAATTTGACTTTTCTCACTAAGTTGAGCAGCCGAAGGCCATCGTAGACCTCTTGTTCTCACTTTATTTGAATAAATATTTGTTTTATCTAATTAAGGATGTCCGAATAAAATTCCTAGACCCTATAAACATAGGGTTAGACACCAAATTTACTCTGCTGGTACTATCAGTACAAAAGTTATGGCAAATTCAGTGATTTTGGCGGCCATTTTGGCAGCCATCTTGGAAATAATCCGCTTGTGTACATCATTTTTTAAAACTAACTTTGTTGTACGTGATAAAACACATCATTCGCTGTCAAAATTGATTTTTAAATATTTTGTTACAATATTTGGGTGGTTTTGTGAGGAAATAAAATGAGTTTCAATATTTCCCCACAATGCCCCTATTCTATGCGTTGCCATGGTAACGATTTTGGCGGGCCAAGCTAGATTTTCTTTTCAACTGGTTAATCAAAGGCAGGACTATCCATAAATGTAAATAATTACGATCAATTATCCCTACCTTAGAAGATTTAAGGCCTTGAAAACATACAAAAAATGCTTATTCAGCAATATTGCATTGGGTACCTACAGCATAGGGGACATCACTCGAGTATACATGTTAGTAAATTTTCTTTTTTTTCTTAAAATTAGAAGAATGGAGTGTTTACTTTCAGAAAATGGTAAAGTATTATCCTGGCATATAGGGATAAGTCTGATTTCATTGGCTAAAAATGGCTAAATAAGGCAAATAATTTGACTTTTCTCACTCAGTTGAGCAGCCGAAGGCCATTATAGACCTCTTGTTCTCACTTTATTTGAATAAATATTTGTTTTATCTAATTAAGGATGTCTGAATTAGATTCCTAGACCCCACAAACATAGGGTTAGACACCAAATTTACTCTGCTGTTACCATCAGTACAAAAGTAATGGCAAATTCAATGATTTTGGCGGCCATTTTGGCGGCCATCTTGGAAATAACCCGTTTGTGTACATCTTATTTGAGCTTACTTTTTTGTATGTGATAAAACACATCATTGGCTGTCAAAATTGGTTGTTAAATATTTTGTTAACATATTTGGGTGGTTTTGTGAGGAAATAAAATGAATTTCAAAATGTCCCCTCAATGCCCATATTCTATGCGTTGCCATGGTAACGATTATGGCGGGCCAAGCTAGATATTTTTTTTAACTTATTAACCAAAGTCAGGACTATCCATAAATGTAAATAATTACTGTCAATAAACACTACCTTAGAAGATTTAAGGCCTTGAAAACAGTCAAAAAGTGCTTATTCAGCAAAATTGCATTGGGTACCTACAACATAGGGGACATCACTCCAGTATATTAGGTAATTTTCTTATTTTGTTTCTTTTAATTAGAAGAAGGGAGTAGTTACTTTCAGTAGGTGGTATGGTATTATACTGTCATATAGGGATAAGTCTGAATTCCTTGGCTGAAAATGGGTAAAAATGACAGGAATTTTGGTCAAAATGTCAGGTCCTTATATTTAAGGTCCCTGACATAGATGGCGCTCCATAAAACAGGTATCCATGGAGATATGGACAAAATATTTTGCAAATGGACATTTCACATATAGGTGGTTCACCATGCCAAAAATCATCAAACTCGGTGAAAAGTGCTTGTGGACTGTTTTGCATGGTTTTCTCTGAGACAAGCACTTAAGTAATTTACCTGTTCAGACGATAAGGCCTAATAAACAAGACGGTAGACTTTTAGACTTGTCCAACTTCAAAGATGGTGCAGAAGACAATTTCAAGTAAATAAATGTTACATTAATAGCTCTTTTTTGGAAGGAAATATTGTGGGGATTGAAGAAATTCATTGTCAAAAACAATGTCTTCATTTTCCACTGTGTTTCCCAAAGCATTTATCTTGTGAAACCAAAAAGCGTCAGAATATGGGAATGAATTATGCGCACACATTGTATAAAGGTATAAGGTATAGGATAAGGGTAAAAACACCACAACACTTGTCAAGTGTATAGCAGCAGCATCCCCGGAAACCCCGCGGTCATAGCTACGCTACATGACCCCTGGGGCACTTGGCCGGGAAAACTTCGAATTAACCGCCGGAAATCGATACGAGACGCGTGAGCGCAAGACCCAATCAAATAACGGCTCTCATAAGTCAATGCTTTGTCAATTACAACCAAGATAGCTGCGCTCATGATAAGTTGTAATTTGTGCTACATCGAAATAAAAATTACGGATCGCTGACATCTTATACGGCTTTAAAAAAGAAAGATAGAGAGAGTTTCTTTTAAAAGTCCTTCAAACTCGAAAAACTAATTTTTTCACACGCTATACGATAGTAATCCTCCTTATTGACAACTTACCTGAAGCGATTTGCCAATCTCCTACGCAGTTATCTATCCTGAATCAGGATTAAATTACGTATATCTGACGTCATCACTGTTTAGAGGTTGGCGATTTGTATCGGCTAGTTTGATTGGTCTACACGACCATCATGAAATGATGATGGAACCAATGAAACGGCTGCATTTGGGAGCGGCTAATACAAAGTTTTCCTAGCCGATTGCCCCAGGGGTCATGTAGCGTAGCTATGACCGCGGGGTTTCCGAGGATAAGCAGCAGGGCCCCTAGCTGTATATGTTAGACTGATTACATTTACGTAGTCCGGGAAAAACTACAACTGTGACCATCTTATGCTACTGATATGAGTAGGTAGCTACCGATATGAAAAAAGTAAAGACAATCTAAATATGTTATTTGAAATCAAACCTTAAAGTAATGATGTTTATTTAAATTACCTGGGAGAGACAGTTCCATCTGGTACCAACAACATTGGATATCATTAACATTAGGAGCCGCTTTGCATTCTGAAGAGCAATTTGTCCCTCTTATCTGCAGCTGGTTCCCTAGTAATTCTATCATTTACCCAATGATAATGTTCAAATTATTGCGGAAATATTAATGTTGCAGTTTTTAGATTGTTGGAAAGAAGTTAGATTCAATCTAATTAGATAAGACCCATCCATACTCGTCTTTGGAATGGAAAAAAATAACTTATTATGCAATGTTTTCCTGCAGAAAAGTAGTTATGCAATTGATGTGTGTGTACTCTAGTTGTTTACGGTAAGTGTTAAAATGTAACTATGGATTGGATTCTCTTTAAGTAGTATAAAACCAGGCAGTTTAAAAACCCAATAACTTTTCGACTTCAAACAAAGCAATTCAAGAGACATAAAAACTACCTGTGTCTTTGTACTAATTATCCGGGAAGTAAATGCAATTATGCAACCTAATAAACAAAAATAGGCCCGATATGACCTACCTGATAAAGTTAAGTTGTTATCAGCATGTCATACATATACACAATTTGTATAATCTGTCACCCCATCAACTGATTCAAATTCACATTTTCATGATACAATTAGATAAGTTAATATTTTTTCCAGTATTGATATATCACATATCGCGTATGGTTTTATTTTCTTCCAAGTTTTTGCCGCCAATAACTATAAGAATCTGATAAGCTTAGCTTGACTCCTACTGTTTCCAGCATTACAGAAATTCACAATAAATGGTCGATGCTTTGAACTACCGATTTCTCTAGTCTGAGTACTCTATCAATGAACATACTGGTAGTTCTAATGGTGGTCTAAATGATTATAGACCAGACCATTGATAGTTTGGAAAGAGTGTTCCTCCTTTTTAAATATCATTCGAAATACCAATTATTTCATCCATATCTTGCTTTGATACCTACGGATCTGAATGCTAATTTTTTCGACAACCGAACACGGCATATGCCTATACAGCTTTTGACTCACGCTCATTAACGATTGCTCTATTTAGCATAAAAACTAGCGTTTTTTTCCAGGCGTATATATAGCTCTTCAAATAACATTTATTTGATCCGTCTTGAAAGCCTCTAAAATTGGAACAGTCTTTAATTTGAATTTGAGAAAAACCGAAAGGTAGGTAGCGAATCCTTTTTACGACCCAAGTGGGTTTTGGCTAATGCAGAAAAATGCTGATGAAAACAACTTTTTTTCCATTTTCTTCAATGTTATCTACATCTATTAGCATGAAAAAGATAGTGGTATTATCTTTGCCGTCAGAAACGCCTTTCAAACCAGGATAATATTTGTCATTCGAGAAATGTTTTATAATGTATACAAGTATTTATTAGGGCATCTTAATTATATAATAAAGAAAATGTCTCGATTTTAACCAGACGAAGTATATATCTAACAGAAGAATGTCGATGGATGCGAAAACTGTGGAAGTTCTATTGGGTGAGTTCGTTTATTGAAGTCCATTAAATACGTTTAACCCTTTCTCAAACGGCGAAAAGTTACACCTCTCCAAATTGGAAGGAATTGTAAAAGACGAAATTCTTAGAAATTATTGATATCAAAAGCAGAAAATGTGTATACTATAGCGTAGAAAACATTGAGGGAAAAGGAGAAATCACCGTTCATCAGCAATTTCCTCTTTTCTCTCAATATTTTCCAAAGCCCTTTCTATTTGGGACGTCAACACCAGGTATTGCTAGGGAATGGGTTAGACCAAAATGTAGTCTGATAATGGTTTAACCCATTACCAAACGGCAAAATTTTAGACTGGTGCAAATTCAAAGATGTTTCAGCCGACAATTTCAAAAAATAACAAATAAAATTCTTTCGCATTTTGGGATAGAAAACATTGTGGGAAATGAAAAAATTGCTTGCAACAAGCATTTTCTACATTTCCCACAAAGTTTTCAAGAGCAATTATCTTTAAGGGAGTCAAAAAGGAATCAACGTGTGACAACGTTTTAATCCTTTCCCAAACAAGAACTACTTTTTACGTCCCCAATAGAAAAGGATAGGGGAAAACATTGAGACAAAAGAAGAAAATGCTGATAATCAGCAGTTTCTCCTTTTGTCTCAATATTTTCTGAGCTATATAATGTAATACACAAACTTTATCTCTATAATCATTCAAAATGCCGTCTGCAGTAGATTTATAACTGGTTCCTCCTTAAAATTGTCATTTGGGAAAGGGTTAAACTAGTCACATGCAATTGTAATGGATAAAGTAGTTGAACTATAACAAGTGAATATGTCAAACAGAATGCTGATATGCGCACACACAGTCTGATATGGGTCGATGTTGGACCCGAATAGTCTAAGGGCCACTTTTCCATGTATTGTGTGACGGAGAATCACGTGCCAGAATGATAACAACATCAACAACGCCTTCAAACAAACTTGAATAATTCTTTCGATACTCGACCAATTTAAATTTCGTTTGAAAAGAGGTCGACAAATGTCAAGGATTTGTAAGACGTAGTTGATCTTTCAAATATCTCCTGATGAAAAGTTATTGACGACTAGTTACAATGTTGTTTGCTAATCAATAACTCTTTGTCCGCTGCTTCCGAAAGACCTTATCCAGCAAATCCCTATTATTCTTCCGACTTTTGATTCTGAAATAATTTTCAAATTAGTCGGGTATTTACATAATTATTGAAGGGTTTCTTCAATTGTCTTTGGTGTGTTATGTGATTTCCAATCGTGCTTTAAACAAGGACGGATAACCGAGAATATTTTTTAGGATAAAAAATCCGACGTCGGATTAACTATTTTTGTAAATTAAATGTATTTACAATGATAAGGATCAAAGACAACAAAACAAACAATAAAATACAGTTTTGTTTGTGTCCCACTTACTCGTATATTGTCATTTATAAGGCTTGTTTAACAATTTCCCAAACGGCAAAATATCTGGTAGCTGCTTCAGATGATACAATTTTTTTGCTAACAATACGTGTACATTACGCTCACAAAATATTGAGGTAAAGGAAGAAAATGCTGACCATTTCCTTCTTTTGGCTGAATGTTTCCAAATCATTTTCTAACTAGGACGGCAATACCATGCCTTGATACATTGTATGGAAATGGTTTACACACATTAACTCTTTTTGACTCCCGAAAAGACAAAGACTCTAGAAAGCATTGTGGGAAATGAAGAAATTGCTTGTGACAAGCAATTTCTTCATTTCCCACAATGCTTTCTACACAAAAAGATATAAAATTTTGAAATGTCATCACATTGAAAGATCTGCAACTTCTTTCAACTTGAACTACCCTAGAATTTTGTTGTTTGGTAATGGGTTAATATGAAATAAAAATAGCTTTGTCAACCAACATCAAGGGACCGATTGCATAAAATAATTTTAAAGTATACCATGGTTTAACAATAATGAAAAGATTCAAAACATCTTTATGTGTCTTCATTGTGGGATCATGGTTAATATGTCAAGAGAAGCAGATCTAACTTGGTATTGGAGTAAGGTAGAAGTTCCACTGAAAGAATAAATTGATTGCATAGTGTTGACCAGTTGCTCGTTCACTTTTTAGCCAAGACCTCGTTGAAAAAGAAATGAAGTTACACAAAAAAGTCTTGAATCACACATATCGACTTTTCACATTCAGGGACTGTCAATTCGAAAACTAGACAGAAATTATTCATGAATTGCAACAGCATTAACAGCAGCATCAATAATAATAATGATAATAATAACAACAACAGCAACAAAAATTATACCATACAACACTTTTACATTTCAATCTAAAAAGTGTTTCAGAATATTGAATGTATCAAAGCTTCATTACGAGTTTGAAACCAATGCAGTGTAATTGAATAGATAAAAAATAAAATAAAACTAAAAATATCACAAAGGATATGCCCGTTTCTCATTGATTCATGGATTTTCATTGACTCCCACACCCTATTACCGGCTATCACTACAGCAGTTGCTAACCTTGGGCAGTATCATCTATAAATAGCGGGTGTACTGGGTAGGTCATACTTTTTCCATCTTTGCTTTTGTGTTAAAGCCTTTCTCAGCTATATTTGTAGTGCACTTGGCTGGCCATACATTTGAGCACCTACATGATAAATATTAGCCCAAAGAATCCCTAAACAACAAAATTATTCAGCGACAAAGTCGTAACTTCACATTTTTTTACGTAAAATCCAACTTTCAGTCCATATAATAAGAAAATGATAAGACGACCATTAGAATTAATATAACTATTAAAATAGTCAATAAATTTTCTTACACTGTGTAAATTTAGAGAACTGTCTGAATTGAATTAACTTCAGACTGACCGATTAAAACTAAACACTGATGCCGTTTTGGCTATCACGAACAGTATATTGAAAATTTGAATGGCAAACCCGGACATAAGTTGATGGCAACACAGAACAATATGTCTTGTTGGAAAAGCGGCATCTCTTTCAACAAGAAGTTGCCTGAAAGGAGCATAAATAATGAATTAACACCATTTCTTGATAGACTAGCCAATTTCTGAATTATAGACATAGAAATCATCTAGATATGGTTGAAGCTGAGTAACACAAAATTGAAGGACGTATGCAACCATGCAACCATTAGTTGTAGATGATAGTTTGTCGGTTAAGGTATACATCCCATCATTAAAAACACCACTTTTTAGCCGTACGAAATGCATCAAATTACACACATTTGTACATACACTTCTTATAAGTTGATTCAACGTGCTGGATTTCAAGATTATGCTTCAAAAGGAAAATAATTTACAAATATTACTTTACTCTATATTCATATGCAGCGAAGGTAATTTTGAACATTTCTGTCAAATATTTCCGTAAGTATGCATTGATTCAAAATTCTAAACCGTTCAAAATGGTTATGTTTAGAATGGAAATGTAACACAGTTTAGGAATTACTGGCACTTATCAAATTCACCTCTGGCTCTTTAGTGCTAATGATGGGTTGCAAACCTTAAAAAAACTACACATACTTTACAGTGAAAATTGTGGATTTTACATCATGTCGTCGCTGTTTCAGGCACACAATATGACTGTAATATTATAAATGGGGTTAAATTTCATTTAGTCAGACTTAACTTAAATAGATGGAACCCACGCAAATATATGTAAATGAATCCTGCTATTTCAAAGTCGGTCAATGAATCTTCAAACATTTCGATCGAATGTTTTGCGCGGTACAAATTTGTATTTTTCATTGCGAAACGATTTGGTTTATTGGGGTTTTACGCCGTTTTCAACTGCCATGGTTATATCGCAGCACCTTGAGCGCCTAACCATGGATTCCTGTTGTTTCTCATACAAGTACTAACACAATAGACTAACCGAGCCTCCAGCTGCTCGCCCACATAGGTTAACAATATCAAACCATTGGTGGGTAACATTAGTTAGAAAAGATATTTGCCACGGCCGGGGATCGAACCCGGGTTCTCTCGAATGAGAGACAGATGCGCTATCAATGTTCAGCGTTTTGGCCTCATTGCGAAACGAAGAAGAGATATCGGAGATAACGGATTATCAAGCAAGAATCTGTTGATATCGATAAAACATCATGATTGTCTACATAAAGCACATGATTGCAACTAGCCTAGGTAAGTGAATACAGAAACTAGTGAAGGATCAAAGATTAGTCAGCTAGGTAAGGATCTCTATGGATAAGGCGAGAAATCTCCCTAAACGTCTGAAATGGAAAACTCAATTTTCAAAACATGAAAATTGATAAATATCTCGAGCTGTATTGTTAGATCTATACCTAAATCATATGAAAATTGATTTTGTACAATCAAAACGATCCGACATGTACAGATAACTCCGTAAAAAGAGGCATTTTTTTGAAATGGTTAAAAATGTTTATTACTTTATTCTGTGTAATGTTTCACCTTGCATGGTGAAGTAAAGCCGATTGGTCATTGGACAAATATACCTCTAAATAAAAGTACCCAGCATCCAGCTGCGCTCTCACATAGATGATTCACACCCATTGGTGAGAGACAAATGACTTTTGTCAAATGTAAGAATAGATACTGGTCGGCCTGGGGTTCGAACTCGCGACCCCTGGATTGACAGACTCCGACGTTAACTGGACTCGGCTTAAACAGATACATGTTGCAGCAAATACTCTTTATAAAGCAAACCGCACGGAATCTCGGACAAACAAAAGAGCTTTGTCCGTATGATTCTAAAACCACACAACTGCAGCTTGAATGAAGCCGTGGTTACGAGATTTTTAACAGCTAAAACCGCTTGGACCATTCTATTTATAGCGCAAGATTTAACCCTATTAACCATAAGATTCCATTTCCTATATTATCAGTAACAATGAATTCTGTGCTAAAAGTACACTAGATTTACCGTTATAAGTATTGACAAACCGTCAGTGTAGGCCTAGTTATAAAGTCTCGCAACTATGGCCACATACGAGATTTTATAACAACACATACGATGCACTATTGTTTCACCAAAATTGCGCCACGGTTAACTGGATAAAAACATTCTCCATTTATCTGATTTTAATATCAAATAAATAACAACGACATCGCTGTATTGTCCACCCAAATTAACCCGGGACAACTTAATTTTCGTGTGCAAAGTCCGTTAGTTGAGTGCCTTAACCTTAACAAGTGGGGGTCATTACATATGCAGATGTCTCGGGTTAATCTTACTGGACAATATAAATGACCATTCTGATATTTGGCTAGTATAATTACCCGGTCAAGGTCAGTAATTATCCTCCAAATAGTGTTCATAATTAAAACTCTTATTAAATTCCCCTGCAAATAATCGAGTTCATAAGCAATAATTAGATAAAGCGGAAACTCACAATTTTAAAACTTAAATTTATATTGCTATAATAGCCAAATAACGCAATGGTATTTTTGAGCATAGGATCTAATGTTGAATGTATTTTTTAAAAGTTAGTCTGTGACCGATTTTATAAACGCCGACTAGAGTTAACCAAATGGCCAAGTATCTGTTTCGGTTATTTTTCGATTATTCACATCGGAAAATTTGAACAAATCAGTGAAATATTTTGTTTGTGCTAAACAGCGTTGATACAATCGGGCCTATGATTTGATTTCATGAGATGTAACGCCGTTTTAAACTGCGATGGCCATATTGCAGTGGCTGGAGCACCTAACCGTGGATTCCTGGGAAGTTCTTGCTTCATATTTAGCTTACTTATTCTTATCTGATGCTCTTTTATCAAACAAAAGTACCAGCATTCATGCATTGTTATAATTATCATCAGCAAATTTTAAATATTTCACACCATGATCACTTGGATAATGAAAAAGAATTGTACATAGACAAGCAAAATAGTATCATTTATGCTGTCTGTGATTGCCTATTTCAAGTACGAATCTCCTGTCGGTGATCCCCCTACGTGCTGTTCGTGATTGCATAAATTTGTAGCTCACCAAACTTTGTTTGACTATAACGACATAACGGAATAGTTGATTGTCTTCACAAGCAATTAGTTCGTAGATAATATACTAGATATCCATTTTGTAATAAAATTTCTAACATTTGCTTCAGTGTTTTTCTGCTATTTGCATGGAAAGATGAATTTTATATGCAAATATGTGAAGTTTCGACTTTGTTAGTGAATTATTTTTTTTGTTTGATGACTCTCTGTGCTAATATTTGACATGTAGGTGCTCAAATGTATGGCAAGCCAAGGGCACTACAAATTATAGCTGAGAAACGCTTTTACACAAAACAAATATGGAAAAAGTATGACCTTCCCAGTTCACACGCTATTTATAGATGATACTGCCCAAGGTTAGCAACTGCTGTAGTGATAGCCGGTAATAGGGTGTGATTCCGAGGATAAAGAAATACCCCTCGTGCAGTTATTCTGTATATTCAAAATACGTGAAAATGATTAGTCTTCACGCAAGAAATATTTTGCTAAGTGACAAAAATTGAGTTCAGCTCATTTATTCTTACAGACTTTTGATAATATCCAATTTAAGAACAGTTTCTCAGTTTGAATCAAAAGTTCTACACTAGGGGTATAGTTTGATAGAATTGTCTTTACAAAAAAATCGTATATTATTTCCATCATTGCTCTGCAGCAATTGATGTAAGTTTATTAAGTCTCGCTCTTCTGTGATTTTGTTGTTTGAATATATTATCTATTTGAAAGAAATTTAGTTCTTATCAGAATGCACGAATTCAATGAGAAAAAAGATGGACGACCTTTATCCTCAAGGTAGCTCTTTATATCATTTACCAAAACCTATTATTATTTTTGAGTAAAATTCTTGTTGCAAGTTAAATATTTTAAAATTCTTAATTGATATGAATTGAGGTCGCAACAATTATACTGTTGTGCATAGAAAACATTTCAAGTTCAAGGGCGGATCCAGGATTTTTTCCAGGGGGGGGGGGGGGGTGTCCAAAGCCATTTTTTCCAGGGGGGGGGGGGTCCAAGCCCAAATTATGGCTTAAAATGTAGTAAATATGTAACGTTACACTAAATTCATATAGTCAAAATTCAATTTTCGGCCAATGCCAGGGGGTGTCCGGACCCCCGACCCCCCCTCTAGATCCGCCCATGAAGTTAAGATCCACGAATTTAGGGGTAAAGGGCATACATAAAGAGAAGCATTTTGTATATATTCAACGTTTGACAATAAACATCCTATAGATCCACAAGCAAAAATTGACAGTGACGTAGTTTTGTGTTTACTGTTTCTAAACCAATAAACTCTTCTCATTTGTACCGTTTACAATGTGCACGTGATAAATGAACAGGTTGGTTGGTTGTAAACGATAAACACAAAACTACGTCACTGTCAATTTTTGCTTGTGGATTTATAATAATGTAAGTTTCCCATTTTCGATAAGTTGATAATTGCTTTATATGGTATGGTATACTATTGGAGCTTTATCACTGGAGGTGTAAATTGTACAAGGACATGGAGTAACGAACAGTTCCGCGATTGTTCATTATCATACAATACAATAATACAATAGTTTTTATTGCATTAAACATAACACAATGTTTATAGCAGATACAAATACAAAGAACTGAAAGAGAAAGTCAATGGAATCAACATTTAAACATATACGTAATGAATGAATTAACAGAAGAACAAAATTGTAACAATGTAAATGGATTATTATGTTATTTTCTTTCTGGAGATGCATAATAAATAAATTTTGCCAGATTTCTTGTTATTTGGCCTACTACATTTTGGCCGACTTCGATTAGCGATAGATCAGGCTATAGAGTGGCTGTTCCGTCTAATTTATTCAACATAGTTCTTTGTTTATCTCAACACTGTTTGTTTTCTTTGTTTTCATTCGGGCTAAATTCGTCAATTCCTTGATCACAAGAGTTCGTCATGTTGACGGTTGAATACATGGGATATCTTAAACGTGTAAGTGAAGGGGGCTTCTCAAAATGAAACATCGATGGAAAACAACTCAAAAGTAACATTCTTACTGCGTAAAAATGTTTTGTGCTAAATTGATTTCCGACCTGATCGATAAGATACATTCTGGTTAATCAATTTCGCGCCGTACCACCATTTGGTCATGTAATGGTTTACCTAAGACTGTGTATTCAGAGCACCTAAGTGATCCTGCAAATGAGCATCTAATTTATAGAACTTAACATAACCGTATTAACCCCTTGACAAACGACTTTAGAATATCCATTAGAAAGCTGTTGTGGACAACAAAGCAGACATAGATTCTTATAAAGAACGGAACGTCAATAATATATCAAAGAAAACAATCAGGTTAGGGGTAAAGTGATTGTTGTCAACAATTTCCCCCCTTTTTTTGCCTGGACCTTTTCGATTAGGCACACCGTAATCAGGACGACTCGTTTGGGAAAGGTTTGAACGCGCATCTTAAAGTCAATATATTGCCAGTTAATCCTTTCCAAACCTTCTTTCGATGGTATGAGTTTAGAAGACCAATGACCAATTCTAGAAAACGCTAGAATATTAGCAGGTTTGGTTTATTGGAGTTTTACGCCGTTTTCAACTACTAAGGTCAGTGGTCATATCGCTGCGGCTAGAGCACCTATACATGGATTCCTGTCATTTCTCATACCAGTACTACCAGAACACCTTGACCGATCCTCCAGCTGCTCCACCACATAGGTTAACGATATCAAACCATAAATGGGTGACATTTTTGTCAGTAAGGGTATTTGCCGCGGCCTGGTATCGAACCCGGGACCTCTCGAGTGAGAGTCAGACGCGTTACCAACTGCCCCATGGCCGCGGTATAGAAAACTATCAGAGCAAGAGATAAGGTGACGATAGTCTATTTTTAATTCAAATCCAAATCCTATGTTGTGGGTACTCATTTGAATTGTTTCGACGACACGACTCTAATGGATAACTACATAAGGTTTAATGAACATTTAGTGAAATGTTTCATTTAGAAAAAGCCACCACCCTTCTTCTCTGTAGCTTCCGAGTAAACTTGCTTATATGGGTCCCATTAGCTGCGATATCGTTGCCACAAACTTGATGATGGGTATTGGTTTGTGGCTACGAGTCCACCCTATTCCTTCTTGTGGATCAAGACAAAAGAGTGGAAAACACATTTTCTTGTATAAATTTCTGAATACTAACATATCTAATCAGATGTGTATCCCATAAAAAGATATTCCATGGCACAAATTCAGTCAAAAAGTATCAACAAGAATTGTTATCAATTATTCTTTTCAAACGGAAAATTCAAGTCTCGGTAGAATAAAATGGGTGGGTACTCCAGTTCAAAATTGAATTGAACTTTATTTGAAAGTGATTTCAACAGAAAACTACGCTGGAATGACAGAAAGATAGTTAACCAGTTGTCCGGTAACATCCTTACTAGTCCATAGCTTTATTTTGAAGTTTGACTATGCTAAACTTGCTGGAATGAATCATTCCAGCACCTGCTCCATTGCAACGAATAGGAAGGAATTGTAACCGAAACCCAGATCAAAATTCAAAAGGTTTCGATTACATTATTACAACTAGGGTCCCATATGGGCTGTGTACGGGTAAGCCCATATGGGTATGGCCATATTGGACCCATATAGGACCTATATGGCCAAGCCCATGTGGATTTGACCATAAGGGTCCCAGATGGGTCCCATATTCCCAGCATATGGGCTGTGTATGGATAAGCCCATATGGGTATGCACGTATAGGACCTATGTAGGCAAGCCCAAGTGGGTTTGACCATAATGGTCCCAGATGGGTCCCATATTACATTATACTATCCAAGTGTATACAATACAATGTTTCTATTGGCACTTACTCAGTTACAATAAGTGGTTTGGGCCCATTCATGTACAACATAATAATTACGTATACATGTGCACATCTATAATATCCATAATCTGAATCATATATAGAATTATAATTTTACAATCTAATTCATATCAATCAGGTGACCATCAAATCAATACAAATTGAAACGCAACAACATTAGATTCAGCAAGACAAGTAAGGCAAAAATCAAAAAGACATATCTAAACCTTTCTCGAACATAACCTGGTCGTGACTTATCTAATAGAAAGGTATTGATAAAACATAGAGCTATTAGCAAATGTTGATGATTAGCATTTTCTTTTTTTGCATAAGCAATTTCTGCGTTATATTGTACAAAAGTACAATCTTTGACAGTATCATTTTTTACCATGGCCTTCATGTTGGATCAATTGAATATTTTTCGTTTTGGCGATGGTTAAACTGTAATTAGACTATTCAAATTACGAACAAAATCTTATAGTCTGTGATAATCGGTAATCCGTGTGCATTTGAGTATTAAGAATGCCAACAACGCAAATCAGAGAAACAATCCCTTGGTAATGGTGAAACCGCTTGTTGGCATATCTGTAGACGCGTCGTTTTCCTGTGACGTCTCGTAAAAACAATAATTAACAACAAAATTGAGATAAACAGTCGATTACAGGGATATTGTATAGTAAGAGTACAAGAAACTAACTCAAATCCTTTGATATAATTGTTTAAGAGAAAACTCATCATTTAGTATAACCTGTTCAATGCGTTTTAGTACACAGGCGTCACACTGACGTCAAATTTCAAACATACATTCTTATTGCTTATATGAATGTTTTAGCAATTTTGTGTACATGATCACAAACAATTAAGGTAACATCATTAAAATACCATATCAATAGTCACAACTTATGATTACGTCAAAAGATAAATTACGTCGATGATAGGTCAATTTTATTTAATACATATATCCACTGTATTACGATTGCAAAGTGAAAAAGCCCTTAAACATTAACTTTATAATGCTCCATTATTTGATTTCCCTTCAATATTGTTGCTCTGACACCTTGAACGTCAACAACGTCATTGTGACGCCGTTACTAATAATCATGAAATTTACATCCAAACATCCTGATGATTAATATTTGTGAAACCAGTACTTGAACATTAAAAAAAAAACTTATAAGGCTTGTTATTCACTTTTCAAGTTTGATTTAGTTATTTGCCGTAATTATTCCACTTACCACTATTTCAGAAACTACATGTATATTATACTAGTCTAATAGATTTCGATTATGTCAATGTAAAACTTAAGTTTTCTGGCATAAATGAATAGTGGCGTACAACAATGAATAAAAACAGAATATTCATCGAGTGAGAAGAGATTAGATAACAATTCTTTTTTTTTTTTTTTTTTTTTTTTTTTCATCTTTATTTGTACTTTTACATACAACAAACAATATAGAAAAAATTACAGTACATACTACAAACAATTATGATGTTTAAATGTACATTTTGTTGCACTACAGGTGTGTTTTAGTTGCGTTCATTATTTAAAAAGAACTAATTCGGGTATTATAAAAAGTGAAAAAAAATTGAAAGAAAGATAGGAATAAGTTAGGCCCTTCTGTGCAGAGTTTTTCTCTCCTCTTTCAACTTTTTTCATGTCTAATATCAAGTTTATATTTCATATTTCGAAAAATCTTTTATCGTTTTTTGTTTCATTTGACTGGTCTAAAGCTGTGCCTTTTGAAGGACCAAGTTTAAAACCATCTTATTCACTGCTTTGATTGTCTGTAAATGCGGTATTGTTGAGCGCAACTAAAATACAGAATTTATTTTTTGATAAGAGTTTATATATATTCCCTGCATGATATGAAACAATGTAATTTGATTGAATCCAACTGTGAAGTACAATTAAAGGTATATTGTGATAGGAAAAAAATTGTTTGAAGAGGAACAAGTATACAGTGTGCCACCGTTTCAAAATAAAGCTTTATGCTTATTTAATAGTATATGTTTCGTATTTCAATTCGTTTGATTATGACTCTGTACCAGCCTTTTTACAATTGCCCAGTTTTCTCTATCATGTTCATTGCATTTTCTTGTCTCATTAATTTTCAGGATAAGTGACAGGTGTCTTATAAAACCATTGATAGACGGGACAGTTTTCTTATATTTGCAATTGTAAACATATCTTTTAAACTCAAGATTCAATGTGTCAACATTAGGCTTATCATCGCATCCTAGAACAACATCAATACTTCGTTGATAATAATCTATATGGAATTCCTGTATAATTAATTCGGTGTTTCTTAAGGGGGAATGCTCCAGTTTCCTAATTTTTTCCCAATAATAGAATTTATTTATATTTTGTATGTTGGAATTACATGTTATTACCAATTGAAAAATGAAATAAAAATGGATGGTCAGCGATTTTGTTTGAATTGTATAGGAATTCGTATCACATACCCCTACAGCTAAAAATTGCTCAATTTCTTGCTAATGTTCAAGGTCACTAAAATGCTAATAAAATGCTGTATATTCATCGTTTAGTCCCGAAAACGGATTTAAAGTAACGTCTTACATTTAATAAGAACAGAAAACCCAAAATATTTGCTATTATAAACGCGTACATGTATAAAACAGCATGTTCACGTGTTCGGTTAGATCAACGAAGCTGTAGTGTTTTATGTCAAAATTTGCATATTTTTGGACATATGTTATGTTCTACATAATAGAATTTGATAAAACTCCGTCATTGTATTAAGCAACATGTCCTGGTAATAATTCAAAAAGAAAATGTATAGGTCAGCGCACTTATTAGTGAATTACAGCAATTTTTATCAGCTACACATGAATAAAATGACGCAAAACAGTGGTAACTGCATACACACTTACGACTGTCTTGCTCTAAATAATCGATTTCCATCTTGAGGAAATCGGTTTCGCATAATAAATACACTTTTACCGTCGAAAATGGTAAATTGAAATGATGTGTTATATTATTGAAAATGTGGTAGCGAAACATATTGGTACGAAACATTTGATTTAACACCGTAATGCCCGAGTGTTCCGAAAAACTGGAGCATTCCCCCTTAAAATAGGTTTTATTTTGCTACAATCAAAAAATATATGTATCAGGGTTTCATCTGTAAGTTGGCAAAAATTGCATAAACTGTCATCCACTAAATTCATTTTCCTCAATAGTGAATTAGTTGGTAGTATTCTGTGAATTATACGTGTTTGAAGCCATTGTAGATATGTATCTTTTGTTAGATTGAAAACAGATGGATAAATTTTTCTCCATTGTATATTAGTATTTGGATAAAGTAAAGTCCACTTTTCTTGACAAGTGGGAATTTCTTCATTTTCAATCAATAGTGAATAGACGTGTTTGTTGAAATTTTGTTTTGTAAGTATTGGTAATATACAATAGTTTACGGATGGATTGTGATTCGTGAGTAGAGAGGTGTAGTCTATTTGGATATTTACTTTTTGAATAAAAGATTTAACTGCACTCCTAATACTATAATATTCTAAAAATTCAATTCTCCATTAGTTAATTCTTTAAAAAAGTCAAAGGTTTTAAATGTACCATTTTCTGTCAGAATGTCTTTGATTAGTGTTATTCCCTTTTTATATAATTTTTCATTGAAAATGTATTTTGAACCAATTGTAATATAATCATTGTAAAACAAAGGTGTATTTAATATTTGATCCCCGTTTTCCAAAGTAATATTTTCAACATATGATACGTATGACTTTAGGACATCTTTCCAAAAACAATTTTTTAAATGCTTTATTATATTTTCACAATATACTTTTCCACTCTGTATGACCTTATTTATATCGAATAACATATTCGGTATTTTATAACAGGAACTGTTGCGATTTGTCATCATGCTTTTAAGCCACTTAATTTTCATACTTTTAATGAAACTTTTGATGTCTGTTGCTTTTAAACCTCCAGCTGTATAATCTTTAAAAACTATAGAAGCTTTTATTTTTGCTCTGCCATCCCAGATAAATTTCATGAAAAGATCGTTGAATTTGTTTAAAATATCGTTTGAAGGTGTCGGTAGGCTTATACATAAATGATTTAACATGGGTATTAGTAGGCTTTTAACGACAGCTATTCGACCTATTGGAGTTAACTTACGTCTTTTCCAAAACGAAATGGTTTTATTTATGTTTATCCATTTGTCATCAAAATTCAAATTTATCATTTTGTTTAGGTTAACATCAAAGTGAATACCTAATAACTTAAATTTTGTGTCACCCCATGATAGTTTCCATCGCGTTTTTATTGCTCTAGTGCTATATTTCATCGATCCAATCCATATCAACTTGGTTTTGTCAAAATTGACATTTAAACCAGATATTTCAGAGAAATAGTTAAGTATATCTAACACCGAATTAAGAGATTGATCTGACCCATCTAGAAGAAGGGATGTGTCATCCGCGAACTGTGATATCAAAAATTCTTCTCTATGTATTTTGATACCCGTTATATTTTTACATGACTTTATCTTTAAGTTAAGTATTTGAGTGCAAAGAATAAAAATATACGATGAGATCGGGTCTCCTTGTCTGCAGCCCCGTTTAACTTGGAAATATTCGGAGATAAACCCATTTAATTGAACGGACACTTGGGTATTGTAAAGAAATAGTTGTATCCATTTTTTAATCATCTGTCCAAAATTGAAAAAAGAAAGGGTCTTTTCGATGAAATCAAAGGATAAAGAATCAAACGCTTTCTCAAAATCAATCAGCATTAAGAGTCCTGGAATGTTATTTTTCTCACAGTATTGCATAATGTCATAGACGATTCTTGTATTCTCCCCAATATATCTGCCTTTTATGAAACCAGTTTGGTCTTGTGATATAATGTGATCTAGAACGGATTTTAGACGATTAGCAATAGTACCAGAAGCTAATTTATAAATTACATTTAATAAAGTAATTGGTCTCCAATTTTTGAGGAACTGTTTAGGCTTATTTTCCTTCGGTATGCAAATAATATTTCCCAGCTTAATATTTTTTGAGAATGTTCCGTTTATGTAAGCATGGTTGAGACATCGAACGACAAAATGGCCGATTTTGGACCAGAACATTTTGAAAAAGTTTGAGGTAAAACCGTCACATCCAGGGCTTTTATCATTTTTCATTTGTCTGAGAGTTTTGGTTACTTCATTATATGTTAGAAGACCCTCTAAAGACTGCGACTGTTGTAAATCAAGTTTGTTATAATCGACATTTTGAAATTCAGAATCTAAATTGAAAGTTTTATTGTTACAACGTTCATCGTAAAGGTTTTCGTAAAAAAGTTTTGTTTCATTTAAAATTTCGCCTTGAGAATATATTCTGGATCCATCTTCTTTTTCAATGAAAGGTATAGTTTTGTTTACTTGATGCTGTTTTTCTAGGTTGCAAAAGAAGTTTGTTATTTTCTCACCTTCATCAATCCATTTTGATCTAGACCTGATAAAGGATCCTTCTAGTCTATTTTTCCTTATTTCATTTAATTCTGTTTGCAGGTTTAATAGTTCTTCTTTATTAGATTCATTTAAGTTAGTTTCTAAGATAATTATCTTTGACATTAGTTCTGTTTCACGAGTATTTGATTGTCTTTTCTTATAAGATGCATATGAGATTGTTTTACCCCTTATTTCCATTAGAAGTGTTTCTAAAAATAACTCATCATTTATACTAAATTGAATTTCCGATTTTTCAATGTTTAAAATGTTATTTTGATTATAAACAGGTAGAGAGTATTGTATAATTATTTCGTTTATCTTTTTGTTAATACAATCGATATATTCAATATCTCTCAATAAAGAATTATTAAATTTCCAATAACCTTTTCCATGTTGAAATTTTGAAAAATTTAGACTTAAAATAATAATTGAATGATCTGACCTATAACTAAGATCCACATCGCAATTTTGAACTAGTTCCATCAAGTTATTTGTAATGATATAGAAGTCTATTCGACCTTGTTGTACAGGATTTAGTCTTTTCCATGTAAATTTTTCTGTATTTCCATGTATTGCTCTAAATGGATCATTTAAATCTCTTTCATCTATTTGTGATTGTAAAAGTTTTCTACAATTTATATGGTGATCTACCTTTTTGTAATTTTTGTAATCAAGAAGCGGGTTTAAAACCAGGTTAAAGTCGCCACACATAACGAAGGAATCGCAGCTATTGCTTGAATCAATCATATCAAAAACATTTTGAAAAAAATCTCGGATCGTCAACATTGGGGGCGTATATATTTACGAGAAGGAATACTGAATCCAAGTATTTAAGTTCTAAAATAAGTATTTGTCCATTATTGTCTTTGTGTATGTTTGTTACTTGAATGCCAGATTCTTTTTTAATTAAAACACAAACCCCCCTCGCATTTGTTTTTCCGTGGCTGTAGTAGCAGTCTCCGTTCCATTCGGAATAAATGTTTTTTTCAATATCGGGTGTAAAGTGGGTTTCTTGGAGACAAACAACATCAGACTTTTTTTGTTTAAACAGAGAAAATAAGTCGAAACGTTTTTTACTATTGTTCAAACCGCGGCAATTGTACGAGGGGATCTCTAGATTATTCATTTTTGACATAAATACGATTGAATTCGCTGAGCATTCGGTGAAGAGGAAGGTACAGAGTCGTTACATAACGTACATACATGTAGCATTTATTATTATTAAAGTGGTAGCATACTGTATTGGAAAAAAGATAATGAAAAACAACAATTAAACAAAACATGATAAACGCGAACGAACACACACACACACATTGAGTAAACAATATTATGTAGAATATCTGTTAATATTTGGATTAAAGATTGGTTAAAGCAACTCTCGTGTTGATGTCACGACTAAGTAAAAAGCAGCTGGGAGCGAATGCATACATAGACTCTTTGAGGGAAAAGGAGTAATTTTTCAAGCAAAAATTATTCTTTTCCCTCACTGCGGTCTATGCTTTAGCATAATCAATCACATTTGCTATCTTTGCAAAATAAATTACTTTTCCCTCTGTATTAACGTTCAAATCCGAAATTGTTCAAATAATTTGCCAGTTTGTAAAAGATTAAATGACGATCTGCTTTAATCTACCAATCGATGATGTGAAAACACAACATTCATTGGCTAATGAAAAGATCGTTCAATAGGACAAATAAGAAAATTCGATTTTCATAATTTCATCTTTCCTATTTATATGCTCTCATGCGCAAGAGGTGAATATCAAAATCTTTACATAAGATAAAGTATAATCAATAAACGACAGAAATGTTGTTTCAAAAAGAGGAAAATCTATTTTTGGTATCTCAATGCATCATATATTCCCTTTGTCTTTGTGTACTTCTTTGTCTGCAGTAATTCAAAATTTAAGACTAGTCTTCAATTTTCTAGTTTGGAAACGGTTTAAACTAAAAGATGCTGGGTTGTGATAGTGTGTACCATATACTATTGTATTCTACATTTACCCTTTCCAAAACAAGACATCGCTTTAATATATTCATTGTAACATAATAATGACAATATAATATTTATAAATATTAGGCTTTCGTTTCACTTCAAAATAATTATTAAAAACATTTCAATAATAGGATTATACTGATAATACAAAATTCATAAATATAAGGCAATCGTTTCATTTCAATGCAATTATTCCTAATTGAGAGAATCATCCCACTGGTTTTCAAATTTCTAATACTAGAACTTATTATCATGTTTCCTCTTCAGTGCAATACTATCGCAAACATCTACACCTATTGTAGAAATTTACAATATTATTGCACACACCACACAAACACCGTCGCATAAAATTAGTGCCGATGATATCTGATTCTTCTATTTTGATAACTGTATTTAAGTTGGGAATGATTTTATCCAGTTAACCGTGACGTAATTCGGACAAGGAATATTATTTCTATGGGCGTTGTTATAAAACCTCGCAACCACAGCTTAATTGAAGCCGTACTTACGACATTTTTTCACAACACTGATTGTTTATCAAAATATAACTGGCAACCAAATCTATTTCTTAGCACGAAAATCAATGTCATTCAACCCAATATTGCTATAATATGTACATACACATATGTTGATATTTTAAGAGCACTAGTCTTAGTATTAGAAAACAGGAAATAACAAATTTATCTCACCACAGGGTTAAACATTTTTCAACTAACCAGTGACTTAATATCAGACAAAAAACAAAAGCATTTTGCCAGAGGGGTTCCAAAAAACCTCGCAACTACAGTTAAATTGAAACTGTAGTTACGAGATTTCATAACAACCTTGACGATTTACCGAAACATAACTTATCAAAGATGTGAACATTCTGGTTAGACTGGTCCGAAACTTTTGTTTTGTCTTTTGCGGTAGATCGACATGTAAAAGAGTGTGTTTTAATACTATAATCCTTCTTATCCGAAGCGATATGAAGAAAAAACATGTACTTGTATAAAAACAAGTCAAGTGTATTGAAAAAACGGACCACTGCGAGAGGAAGAAAAAAAATCAGAAAACTGAATTTTTTGCTTCCTTTTGCAGTGTCTCATTGGTAATTAAGGTTTTAGTTTAATATAATGCCTTTTTAAATGATTAATAGTATCAATGTAAGGGTTAAGATCAACAAAAATAATGGAAAGCGAATAAATTACAATAATGAGTAGCCTTTAACTCATTCTGCAGACTGTTTAATACAATTATCGTATTGTCTAAATGGTAAGAAATTGGACAAATGTATTAACCCTTTCCTAAGCAAGAGTTGCTTTCGACGCTCTGAGAGGATAAGCTTGCAGGAGCATTGTGGCAATAGAATAAAATGCAGAAAAATCTGCAATTTCTCCTTTTGCCTTTATTATTTCTGTGCTGAGTTTTACCCAAGATTTATCCTTGTGGAAACAATTTTGTAATTTGCGCCAGCTTTCATTGTTTTACCACTATAATATTAGTTGTTTGGGATAGGGTAAAAGAAGACTATGGATAGAGGTTAAAATACAATGAATATGATTGGTTACCATCATTCTCTGTATGCTTGTACAGTTTGGTTTTGTTTTTACTAGTACATGAATATAATTAACATTTATATCTTAATCAATGAAATGCTGTGGAAAAATACGGAATGACAGGTTTAACCAACTTTATCGTCTCAATTAGAGCAAAACTATAGAACGAAAACATTGGGACAAAATGAAAGGATATCGATTGCCAGAATCATTCCTTTTTCCCTCGACATTTTCTGTAATTTTAAATTCATAATTTCGTTAAACCATTTTACATACATGTATATACATATAGATATTTTATTTTCATCATTTTTCAAACACTGAGCAAATGATATAATTTCTTTTGGGGAAAGAATGTTTGCGAGTTAAATTAAATTCATATGAAATTAAGTGACTCATACATCAATGGATTAATCAATAGGGAATAATTGTATCCAGCTATAGTGGACGAGAATTGACCTGGCAGAGAATTTCATTCGATAAGCATGGGCTTATCGAGAGGTATAACAATGACGTAATTTCTGACAAACAAATAAACAGTATTTCGTGGGTTTGATAACGATTCTTAAAAGAATTTAAAGTATGATAAAATATACGGTGTACAAAATCGAAAAAATAGATCCTACTTATAAAGGCACACCATAATTAGCTGAAGTACGGTAGAAGACTAAAAACATTTAATAATCTGTAAATTGTTCTGGATTCAAACAAGTATCTTCAGCACGTTTGACTTAAATGTACGCCTTGATGGCCGACACATTTTCTTGATACAAATACACTTTACAAGTTCCCAGAGTGCATATCGGTCAAATATGTAAGGAAATTCTTTGTAACCTTCAAATTCCGATTGTGTTACAGATACAAAGTGTTAAGGTTGATCTCTGTCTGATATAATGATATTATTTTTCTAAGGCACTCTAACAAAATCATTGCATCAAGAACTGTAATTTCTAAGCTTCAATGTCAAAATGACACCAGTGCCATGCTTGATATTGCATTTTCTCTGAGTATGGCCGTGAGTAGTGTTTCATGGCGTTTCTTTGCTCGTTCTTTCACAGTCTTTTGTTGAAGCACTACTGTATTACTGTCTGTATCAAGAAGCTGTATTCTTTTTACATAAATAGCTGTCATCAAACATGTTGAAACGTTGAGTAATTTCAGGTTTTGTCCCCATACTGGGACATGATATCTACACCTTGAAGTAAAATTTCACAGAAATCTTTTGTTGGTTCACTGATTAGAGTTCGATCTAGAACTTGACATGATACAATGGCTCCATTGGGTAGATATCCTTGGCTTCTTCGACAGATACTAGTAATCTGCTCAGCATTATAATTTTCAATACGGGTATAATATTGCCCACAATAATGTACGCAATACACGTCTTTGTACAACAGCCATGTAGTTGTAAATTATTTTGTATATAAGAACTAAATACTTAAGTAATTGAATACAGAACGTACAAAAATGTAAACTAGATACACAGTATTTGGGATTCAATACATGCACGCTCGCATGTGGACAGTTTCGACAGACAAAATTACCATATTATACTGGTCTTCTCAGAAAAAATGATTTGAAATATGCCCTCGTGATTCTCGAGACACAACATTACACAATATGTTCAAAATTCTTTTAATTGTGTTAATTACAATTTTCAATAAAAAGAAGACTGTTTGGAAAATTAAAACACCATGATTTACCCCACCCACCACTTTTATGTCTTTGCTGTACTCATCAGCAATACAAGCGTGTCATTCAGTTTTTTTTTTTGCTTTTCTCCATTGATTGGGTTCTGCTAAAAATCCATGTAACTTAAAACCATTACAAATGCATTATCTAAAGCTCTACGACGATTTAGAGCTTTTTAAGCTTTACTCATATATAACATCCTTACGTTCAATGATAACTGACAACAAATCGTGCCCATTTATCTAATTGGCACTTATTTATTCACATATATAATGTTTATAAAGATATGATTACTAGTATCATTTAAATATTTATAGTCATTTGTAATGTGGCGCTTTAGAACTTTCGATCAGTTTAGCACACACACGTTGGTCAAGCGCATGTACGGCTCGTGAAATCTAGGAAATTGGTATTTATCTACCCGATATATCATCGAAGACGTCCGATCAATAAGGTTATTACCACTGCAACACCCGCACGACTAAACTTAAACGTGAAGATAGATTCAAGTGGTAGAAAAGTAAAGAACGTTGAATACGTCAATATTTGTCTCAATATTGTTAGCGACGGCATATCTATGCATCATATGGGGGTATTCATTTCAAAGCATTTTATATCTATATCCAGATTTCTGTTAATAGAAACACACATTAACAAAAACAACATCATTTTCATGTGTTTCACTAAAACCGGTTGGCAATTAAGCAAATTGACAACGTTAAGTAATCGGCGGAATACGACGTAATGACGCGTTTCCAGATATGCCAACAAGTGGATCATGAAAGTTCAGATATTGGTGCACACAACTGCAGTTGTTGGCATGCTTAATACTCTAATGCATACGGGACGTGATTTCCGGACATACCATCACAGACTATTATAATCTTCTGTGTTACTTGTAATTCTTTCATGTACATAGAAGGGAAGTAATTTAGAATCCTGAAAATAAATCATGTTTTCACGAAGTTTTTATCTGAAGAAAGCATTTGGCTTGATAATCGTATATGATTCTGTTAAAAACCCCATTTTCATCTGCTTGTTTGTGTAGGTTTTTTTTCAAAAAATGATTGAAATAAACAAGACACATATATATCAAAAACATTATGGAAAAACACCGAAAAAATACCATCTAAGATCTAAGTATTCTTAGGAATTATTGTTATAGAATGTGTCAGACAAATCTGATAAGACCTAAACGCACAATGACGAGGAATAGTGACCCTTTCTGGGCATGAAGCGGATGAAGGTTTTTTTGCTTCGATCAACTAGAAATATCAGCCCCAAAGATCTGCCCATAAAGGAATAGATCAGGACTGCCCATTTGCGTCACGTATTAAGTAGAAGGTCTGCATATTCTGGGATCCATATGGGTCCCATATTGCATGTATATGGGCTGCCCAGAAAGGATCCTTATGAGGCCCGGTTGCACATCCAATCTGAGTACCATATGGGTTGTCCAAACGGGACCCATGAAGGTGCCCATATGTGACCCATTTTAGACCCATATAGATTGCTAGCTGGGTTAGATATTATGCCATAATACTTCGTACAAAACATTAACTTTGTTGCTTTCAATGGACTTCAAATTGGAACCATTGCCTTCATAGTTAACAACATCAAATGATGTAACGCTATAAAAAAGGTCTCCTTTTCTCGCAACGTAAACTGACGTCCAAAAGAAACGCTCCAATGAAATTTGTCGTTATTTTCCTTATTCCTATTGCAATGTTAGTGAAATGTATACTGTATATTATCATTTTGACCGACAATTACGGCAAATGAAAAAATATGCGTTTCTATTCATTAACATGTCCATATCTGGTGACTGGTCACGTTTTCTACGTGCGCTACGTGTATGTTCATCAAACGATGAAATTGGTCACATTTTACACAGTAACATGTGTTAGTAGATAGGCAACCACGAATTCAAAGATTTTCTTATGAAACATCTGAATTGAAGGATTCCGAGAATAAATTCTGAAAAAAAAGAGCTCGTAATTTAACCATTTTTGAATGCCACGATTGCACAAACAAGTTGCAGGACAGTTAAACATATTGTGTCTCTCGATTCGGCGACTTGATTGTTAGAATTCTGCGAACGTTTATTGATCGGCCACGCTCAACGTAGCCTCACGTAACGCCTGTAAAGCAAGATAATTCTCCACGTTAACGTCATGTACGTTTCAGGTTTGTGACGTTCGGATCGACGTTCTGTTGAATAGTTGGTAAATGTGGTGGTCAAATAAGTTTTTCTGGCAACTGTTGTTGTTGCAAGTAACGTTTGAAACAGATACACTGCTTGGAAAATACAGCTCGTAGATTAGCCATTTTCGAATACGGGAAAATCAAGAACAATCCACCTGACGTTTTGACGTCTTGCATTGCACGATTAGGCATCTCGGTCGACGAGTAAGAGTTACAGAAACATTTGCCAATAGGCTAAAGTCAGATAGACCTCATGTAACGCCTGCTATACAAGAAGCTGTCTTACGTTAACGTCATATGCGTTTCAGATTTGAAACGTTGAAATCGACGTGGGGTTTAGAATTCACTAACTGTGGTCACCAAATAAGACATTTTACGATATCTTTTGTCGTCTCAATAAAGTTTCAACCACGCGCCACTGATTTTAAAATTGAAATTCTGATACCGCTCTATTTAAATGTGCCGTTTTTTCTAAACTTTAACAATTTTATAATTTCTTTATCATCATTTTTTAACAACAGATAATCACATTTACAGATGGAAATAAGTATTTGTAATTTCAAATCAGATTTACTGAATAATCGGACATTTATTAGGACTGAGGCGTTTCTTTTGGACGTCAGTATATTTTGTCATTCTCATAATTAAATTAAGAGTTTAATTGATCAATTTATTTTTAGAAAAGCAAACAATTCACGAATTGTTTTCTGGAATCGATCTAGATTGAAATGTTCTTTTATTTGTCAAGTCTTTACATATGTCTATTGATAGTAGCTAGTTAACGCCAAGACGTCTCTTCAACACAGAAAGTCAATATTTGCCTCAACAGTGTTTCCAGTGAGAAGTTCTGTCCAAGTTGCCTTTATTTCAGGACCCCCGAAATCCAACATTAGTTTAAATCTTCTGGCCTTTCGAGGTACAGATGTGTTTGTTATAGGTGCTGTTATTTCCCCAAGTTCGATACATCTCGGATCTTCTATATATGTAGGTACATCATCCTCCTCATCTACAGCGTATATTGTAGTAGTAATCTCGGATTGATCCTCGTACACTGGATAACTAATTCCACCTGATATCTCTATATCAGCAGGGAGTTCCTGACCCACCCTCACGATCCGTCTGAATATATCTACTCGTTTTACACCGTCTTTCCCAACCCATGCCTTGCCTTTATCATGAATTTTCGCATCAAAGAATACTGTATTTGCATCACCATAAGTATATCTAGCGATCCTTGTCTGTACAACAGATTCATTATGTCCATAAATCACAGCTCCTTTAACAACCGCCATACTGGGTTTTTGAATTGTAATGACTTGTCTAACAGGGATGGTTTGTCTGACAACATCTTGAATAATAGGAGATTCAGAGAAACCACCCACCATTAGAACTGTTTCAACACCACTTAACTGTGACTGATCTGAAGCGTTCATCAGAACAGATCGGAATCGTTGTATGACTTCTCCATACACATAGTTTCGCAAACATTCTGTGTTTATTCTTATCTTGTTCCCTCTTAGAACTCTAACGTCATCTTGTAACCTTGCTGATAAGACGGCTTCTTGGATATTCTTGCGTCTTTGTAATTGTAGAATATTCACTAGTTCGGCGGGCAAGGAGAATGTTACTGGATCACCGCCTTGTGATTTCATCTCACTTTTCTTAACTTCGAAACTCCGAAACAAGGACAGAACATCGCCTCCGTTGTTTTGTTTGAATTCACGCCAGACTGACTGACCAAATATCATCACAAGGAACTGCTCAAAAGCTTGATCAACATCAGCACCACCCACTGCCTCACCATCAGATCTGTACAGTTCTTGTAATTTACAATCTTCTAGGATTCGGTGATAACATATATCTGTTGTTCCCCCTGAAATATTTCAACATGAGATGTATCAGGAATAATAAATGTGGAGTTTATGATCTAGAATTCGGTGACAACATGAATTTGTTCCCCATGAAATATTTCATTATGGAGGATAACCCAAGATTTTTTACTTAGAATAAATCACATTCAAGTACGATAAAAGTGTTTATGATTAAATTAAGTAATTAAATTATATTGCATGGCACATACACGAATATCATGAATTAAACTGTCCAATACTAAAATTAACTATAACAATGAAAATCACCTCCGCAGTCAATCAGGATATAAACTGATCCTACATCTAACGAACGCATATGTCCACCAAATGATCTCTCTAATGGTAGATGTTGACAAAAAGTCGAGGCACTCTCCGGTTCCAAAACGATCGTCAAGTTACGGTCTCTAATACCAGCCTGTGGATGGATATAGAATATATTAACATAATTCAGAAAACATTGTGATTGACATATAACAATCATGGTAAATGCCATTGATTAAGCGAACGCCTTACAGTCTCTACCAATGACATGAGAAGAGATATCTAATCTGAACTCAGATAGCCAATCAGGCAGTTGATCTTAAGGAAGAAATATAGGTAGTATATAATTATATTTTTTGATACGAACCGATGTTTGTTTTATTTATATCTAAAACAGAAACTCGGGGAGCAATGACTGAGCTTAAAACGACATCCATTTTCAAGTAATTTATTAAGGGTATTTTAACAACATTATTCGCTTTTAAGCACCACATCTAAAAGAAAATACCATAAAAGATTTTGAAGACGAGAAAGCTGAACTGACCATAAAAACGATTTCAGTAATTGAAGAAAATGACAATGTATTATGCGTTCGAGTAAAATCGGTGGAAATTAACCTAAGATATCTCAATTCTGAACTTAAGAGGAAAATGAAATCAAGTAGCACACAGGTACCCAGATCATGGGCGGAGAGGAAAAGTGGGTTTATGTCAACCTACCTTTATAGCTGCTTCTCTCATGAACTTTTTAGCCCTTTCACTCCAGATGGTTGGAACAGTTAATGTCCAATGGATGTCCTCTACTGTTAAACCACCAACAATTTTCTTCCCTATTTCTTTAAGTAGATCATCCTTGAGGTAACCAATGGCTAGTTGGAATACGAGCATTGCTGGAAGTTGTTTACCGTCATCTGTTTCTAGTGTCATCGTTCTAGAAAGGTGCTGTATATAAAAGATATAGTTGAATTAAGACAAGTTGATTCCTGTATTACTTTACAAAAACGAAAAATCATGTACTTAGAAATAAAGCTTTGTAACAAAATGTTGTTGGAAAGAATATAGTGGATTTGTCTTTTTAATGAATAAAAATCGTTTTCTTACAGATTTCTTCTGATACACTAGAATATAAATAAATGTCTTTTAAACATATCCAGGTGGATCATTATCAAAATAACAAGCATGTAAATTGGTCGATGAGACAATAAGTCCTTTATATACGAAATAAAATGCTTCATTAGATAAAACATGACAAGATACTAGTCAATCGACATTGAGATTTGTCGAAATCGGATGTCAGTCATAATTAGAGGATGACCTAATTGCGAATGAGCCGTGATTGGGAGGTTTCCATTTTTAGCTCCACTGGCCGAAGGCCAGCGAGCTATTGTCATGGCGTTGTTTCCGTCGTGCGTGCGTGCGTGCGTAAACTTTTCTTTAAAAATCTTCTTCTCTCAAACCAGTGGGCCAATTTTGTTCAAACTCGGCAGAAATGTTCCTTGGGTGATGCTTCACTTAAATTGCGAAAAGAATTTTGATTGGTCCATAAATGTAGGCGTGGCAGGGCGGGGCTTATCGGACTTAGAGAAACCACAAAATAATTCTTTAAAAATCAACCAGGGGGCCAATCTTGACAAAATGTGGCACAAATGTACCTTGGGTGAATCTTCATCTATATTGTCTGTAAAATTTTGATTGATCCATAAATGTGGGCGTGGCAGGGCGCGGCTAATCAGGCTTAGAGTGTGTGCGTAAACTTTTCTTTAAGAATCTTCTTCTCTCAAACCAGTGGGCCAATTTTGTTCAAACTTGGCAGAAATGTTCCTTGGGTGATGCTTCACTTAAATTGCGAAAAGAATTTTGATTGGTCCATAAATGTGGGCGTGGCAGGGCAGGGCTTATCGGACTTAGAGAAATCACAAAATAATTCTTTAAAAATCAACCATAGGGCTAATCTTGACCAAACTTGGCAGAAATGTACCTTGGATGGACCTTTCTCTAAATTGTCTGTAAAATTTTGAATGGTCCATAAATGTTGGCGTTGCAGGGTGCGGCTTATCAGACTTACAGAAATCATAAAATAAGTCTTTAAAAATCAACCAAGAGGCCAATCTTGACCAAACTTGGCTGAAATGTAACTTGGGTTGACCTTTATCTAAATTGTCTGTAAATTTTTTATTGGTCCATAAATGTGGGCGTGGCAGGGCGCGGCTTATCAGACTTAGAGAAATCGCAAAATAATTCTTTAAAAATCAACCAGAGGGCCAATCTTGACCAAACTTGGCTGAAATGCAACTTGGGTTGACCTTTATCTAAGTTGTCAGTAAAATTTTGATTGGTCCATGATGTGGGCGTGGCAGGGCGGAGCTTATCAGACTTAAAGAAATCACGAAATAATTCTTTAAAAATTAACCATTTGGCCAATTTAGATATAATTTGGCTTAAATGTTCCTTGGGTGGAATTTTATGTTAATTTATTGTAAAATCATGTTTGGTCAGTAAATGTGGGCATGGCATTGCGGGGCTTATCAGACTTGGGAAATCACAAATTAATTCTTTTGAAATCTTTTCCTCTCAAACCATAGTGCCAATTTTGATCAAACTTGGCAGAGATGCTCTTTCGGTTGTGCTTCACTTGAATTGCGAATGAAACTTTGATTGGCCAATAAATGTTGTTTTGGCAGGGCGGGGCTTATCTGACTTGGAGAAATCACGAACTATTTTTTTTTTTAAAATCAACCAATGGGTCAATTTAGTCCAAACTTTACAAAAATATTTTTGGTTGCCCCTTTACTTAAATGGTGCAAGAAATATTTATGTGGGTTTGCCAGGGTGGGGCTTATCAGACTTTAAGAAATCATAAAATAATTCTTTAAAATATCAACCCTTTGTCTAGTTTAGACCAAAATGTATAGAACTATTCCTTAGGTGGCCATTTACTTAAATTGTTCATGACATTTTGATTGCTCCATAAGTGTGGATGTGGTAGGGCGGGGTTTATTGGGTCAATTCAGACCAAACTTTGTCAGAAAACAGGGTATGGCAGTCGGAGGTTTACAAGAAATCATTAGATAATTCTTTTAATTAATTAGCCAGTGGAGCGATTCAGGTCCTCTTGGGCCTCTTGTTTAAAACTCTAATTCATATGTACTAAAAAGTCTAAAATCACTGAATTTCTGGTCAAAATTTCACAGACCGACAGAGACGAAAAATACTGATTGTCAGACCGAACAAATTGTTCAGCAAAGCCACGTCGATACTTTGACTATGAGCTCTTTCAAATACAATGAAGCGACAAATACATAAACAATGCTGAGATGAAAACGATTCATTCCTTTCATCAAAATTATCTTTCGTTTTCATGACTAACCTTCTGTTTATAAAGTTTCATTTTAAACCTGTAGAAGAAGTAATAATTTCCATGATTATCCTCTTCCGTCAAAGTTATGTACTTGTTCTCTGAGTCATAGCCGAAAGCTTCTAGAGTTATCCCGTCAGGTCGTATAAGCAATGCAGTCGGAGTTTTTGGGGACATAGACTCGCCACTGTTCCAGTTCTTCGCGAACACTTTGGTTGGTTCACGTTCGTAGTCATCACGAAATGAGTAAGCCCATCCAGAAAAAGTGGTACCAAAATCTATAGCAGCCACTGCAATGTGATCTCTGTATGCCATCTTTGTGATTGACCAATAAGCGCTGTCAAAATAGGAAGAAACATAAAATGATGTCAGTCAAATGACCCATTTAACATAGAGTATTTATGTTTCTTCTTGTGGTAGTGGTAACTAATAAACGACAAAGGAAAGTATATTACAAGGGGTGATCCAAAAGTTTGTGGACACAAGGTACGAATTTTTTCAGTAACTGTTATCAAACGCATCACGCGAATTCCTTAAATGATGATACGCGAGTATTTGTCGAGACGTTCCCAAATTTCCTATATGGGACAAAAATGAAGTTCATAGTTCTGGGTTATATATAAAGGATGAAGAATCATGATTACAATTGGGTGAATTCAAATAAAATGGAACCAAAAATATTTTTTTCCAATTTCTAAGTTTCAATTGATCATTTTGGTCTATGTGTTCTGATATTGTGTGTGTACATAGATCAAATTTTAATAATCTAAAACGGCATTGAAAAATATTTAGACATAAAACAGTTTCAGATTTTTTAAATGAAGAAAATCAACACAAAAACATGAAAATGCATATATTTAAAAGGTAGTGTACGTTCACATAATAATACAAAAATAATATTTTTTTCAATCCAAATTGTACTTTGTGAATCAATAAGGAATTCTAAGCAAAATACCTATTTTTTCTGTCATAAATCTGGTGAAAATATTATTTTGTACACAACATTACTAGTGATTTTTTCATACATCGGTCAAAAAGTTTTTATTATGATAAAGTTTGGCCCCATATAGACTTCAGACCCATTTTTCTCAACAATATAATGAAATCAGAACATGTCTGCAAACGACCTTTTACAATTGTCACATTTGAACTAAAATCTAGACAATCCAAAACTTGCATCTTTCGTCACAAATTAGTTGCACTCCACACATTATTGACCTATTTGACTAATTTATGATCCTTCTTTTACTTCTTGATCAAGTAAAATGGTAAAAATAATTCATATGCAATCAATTTTATACTCTTCCATGTATTTCAAACAATGAATACTTGTAATAATACTAAGATAGTTCAATTTTCAAAGAACATCTTTAATTTCGTTAATATTTTTTCATAAATATGCACTTGATAGGTATAGATAGGTGTGCTATATAAATGGTGAAAAAATGAAAGATCATATTTTTTAAATAATTTGTTGCACTCCAGACATATTCACATGTTGTTCACAAGTTGGCTAATTTATGATACATTAACACTTCGCACTTCTTTATCAAGTAAAATGGTACAAATAGTTCACATGATAACTATTACAAGCAATGTTACTCTTTTCCATGTATTTCAAACAATGAGCAATTGTGACCATACCAAGATAGTTCAAGTTTCTAAGATTTAACTTTCTACCCCCTAAAATGAAAACAAATCGCAAAGATGACACAAATTTGTGCCTAAATTATTTAAGTATATGCTCTCTTTAAAAAATCAATATTTAATGATAACACTTTCTTTAGATCAGGTCTTTTTCAATAAAGCTAAAAAACTTGTTGCACTCCAGACAACATAAATGTTGCTCTAAATCAAATACAAGTCTGTGTCTAAACTGGATTTCTGGTGTGAATGGCCTTTGAGTCTATGTCATCTGAGAATGAGAACATTAGTTCATTAAAAAGCAATATACAGGGAAAGATGGGTTGTTAAACTTCAAATGTTACACTCCAGACAAACACGGGTGAGTTTATTTAAAGAACAGTAAGGAGTTTTTGTCCTTATTAAGGTATTCTAAATCGCATTTGTTCAATGCTACAAACATTTATGTACCACTCGTTCTCAGAATAGGACGTCGATTCCAATTTGCAAATTGAGCAAAAATGAACTTCTTCAAAACCGTTATTTTTCTTTTTAATTCCGTAGAACAAACATTTATTAACAATAATGCGAAATATCAGAACTCAAATACAGCGATTTATTTTTTTTTGCAATAATTTTCTTAACTCTGGTATAAATTAATTGTAATCTGCGTTATGAGTAAATAATTGACAATATTTTACGTATTATTTACATTTCACTGTAAGAAATGATTTTATCATATTTCTTGATATTCTAACTGAAAAAAGTTTGTTATTATTTATTCTGAATTCCCATTCTCAGTTTTTAAATAGTCATTTTGATAGATCTGTCGACGGTGAAAATACTCATTCTTTCAAAACTAATGACTAATTTGAGCATAACAAACCGTAGGGTGCCAAGGAAAAGACTACAAATATGCTAAAAATACCTGTGAAGAAGTTTTCAGACATTTATGAATGTAAAATTCTCTGAGGGAAGCTATATTTATCGTAGACAGTAACAAGAACAGTAACAACTTTGAAATTATAGGCTGAAATTCTCAACGCTATGGTTTTTACTCTCATGATTCTTTTCTGAATATCAAAACCTTTTATTGAATAGGTGTAATGATTTTTCTAAAAGTTCCTTGTAAATTTTTGAAACAATCTTAGATGTGCACAAGCGAAAAGAAAGGGTATCATACACGAAGAATAATACCCCTTTCCTCCGAAGTCCTGGTTCTGATTACCCTCTAGAATGGAAAGCAAGAAATAGATACGGAAAAGAAAATGCCAATAGTAACCATTTTCTCCTTTTCCTGAAAAGTTTCTATGTTATGAATAACTCACTGTCTGGTTTGAGTAACATTTGTTTCACCTTCAAATTTGGGTTTAAATTTAGACCAGTCTAAAATTTCCCTTTGTTATCCATATTCAGAATGCGTATGTTACATGATTTAGTATTTTTTCATGAATGTAATAATTATAGAGGCTCTGTGATGCAAAAGTCAAATTTGTGCGGATCTTTATTTTTGTAATGAATATTGTTTTCAAAATATAAAAAAAATGAAAGAAAGAAACGAACGTTTCCATATCAATGTACACAATGAGGCAGAACATTTAAGAGTCTAAATTCATTTTCCAATGCACTCTCCAAGAATAGTGTATCTGCGACAGCCTCGACCCATGACACATGGTTGAATGATTCTGCGTACAATGCAATCAAGCTTAACCAACAGCTGGTCTACAGGGACAATTTCTCAAACAGCAAACACTCAGCCTTGCAATTCAAACAATTCTGTTGATGACAAAATGGGTGTTGACATTGAATGAATTAATGTGAAGTATAGCTTAGAAAATATTTATTCAAAGAGAGAAAAAACTGAATATCAGCATTTTTTGTCTTTTGTTTTAGTATTTTCTCAAACCGTTTCGTTCAAGGGCATCAAAACAGTGAAAAATCAGTAAGAGTTGGTGTTACCTGTGCAATGTGCCACTTTTAAAACGTAAAATTTGATTTGTAATCTACGTTATTTACTTTGGTAATCTACGTTAAGATATCTAATTAAATTACTTTGATTCTACGCGGAAAATAAATATCTAAGCGAGTAGATTTGGAAATTCGACATCTAAAGCTCATAATAACATCGGTTTACATGATATGATATCTTAAAGATATACTGGTAGAGCTTTAGAGCAGATATATATCCATTTTGAAAGCTACGTTATCGCCTTTTTGCACAACATATCAATTCAATCTTTTGAGTGAAATTACAATTAAAACATGTCAGACAATTGTTTTGCTTTTAGATTCGAAAAAAAAAATCCACATTTCTTGAAGGATTACATTTAGGTTTCTGCAATAATGGACTATAAATATTAGAGGGTAAGTCATGAATTCTAAACACGAATTCAAAGTTTGTGTTAATAAGTGTGCTTTAATCAGGTCTGTTGTCACAATTTGGAAAACATCTTATACAGGTTTTGTATCAATATATCCTTCATAGTATGAAAATTTATAAAACCGTAAAGAAATTGTGGAAATTCTTTAAAAACATGTAACTTACCTCGAATTCTGCCACCCGACTTCTAATGACACTCAACGAGACTGGCATGTTGGACAATGAAACAAGGAACATGTTTTTTTTCAGACTCTGTATGTATATCCTACAGTTTAACAACCAATAAATCTCTCTATCGGGCTCAAAACAGCGAATTTCGTGTTTTTCACTTACGTAGCTTACATAGCGTAAATTACTGCATAGGAAACTTTTCTCGATTGACAATTCGGAAAAGATATGAAATAGTAATTTATTAGCGCTATTTCCTTCTCAAGTTCAATCCTACTTCCTGCTATATTGGTTATTTTTCTATTTCTTCTAGTATGGGGAAAATGTCACTAACGTAAATTACAAGCTTAAAACAACGGTCTTACCTTGGTTGCATTATTGTGTTTTTAAACAAAACATGGAACACATCTGTGTCTATATTGCAGTCTGATTATTCAAATGCTTGTTTAAGATGTTAATTTCGTTGATAATCATTGATTTAAAGGAGTTCTTGAATTATTTATTATTTTTCTAAATGATGCTTAACGTAGATTACCTAAATTCGGGGACAAAATATTATTGCAGATATTTTTTTCTTTTTACCCCAATTAGTGAAATATTGCTTATTTTTACGTTGGCACATATCCATTTATCAGTTTCGAAAATATCTTTTTTGTATAATTGTATTTTGCCAACTTGCCCATAAAAGCTTCAAATCAACAACGAACAGCTCGGGGACAGGCGAAAAATCGACCCCTTGGTATAAACATGGATTACCCAAATCCAATAAGTTGTAGACTATGATGAGTTTTACCCATTTTTTATTTGTACAATAGATTATTTTAAAGGTATGCAAACTTATTTTGAACTATTGATGATTTTCTATTTTTTATATATTTTTTAATAGCGAAGACAGCCTTTTTCAGAAATCGACGTCCTATTCTGAGAACGAGTGGTTACACATGTATTACCATAAAAACTTGACCTTTCAGTCATAGAATTCCCACAGTTTTATTTGAAGTTTCTCTATATTTGCCGTTGCACTCCAGACAGGGAACGACTTTTGTTCTTGTGTGAACTTCAGCAAACCCTTTGCACAAAAACACTAACCACATACAAAATTCAAAACTCAAGATGTTTAAGTTAATGTTAAAAGTCTTACTTTTACACACATATTGTTATTATTAAATCTTTATTGTTATGTAGTTAGTAAACAAGACAGTTTTTTTCTGTTTACAAAAAAGCGTTTCACTCCAGACATTTTTGGCATGTTTTTTTGGGCATAACTTTAAAACCATTAAAATATTTCAACAAAATTTTGCACCAAATGGTCTTTGCAATTTGATCAAATGTGCTTTTAGATATCTTTTTTTAGTCTAGATGAAAAAATATGCGTAGTGCCATTTATTTTGAATTCACCAAGTCGCGATGTCACAAACGAGGATTCGTTTTCCTAAGACGTACCGTTGTGGTGAACTGTTTTGTCTAATATTAATGAAGATAGACGGAAACTTTTATGGCAGGTGATGGGTTTTTTTAAAGAGTAAAAATATACAAAGAATAAGAGTAGCACTAAAAATCTACCGCAAAAGTATTTGAGGTATGATGACTGTTGTTAGTAGGTGAAAACCTATTTAAAACGTACATAACGCCGTTTGTGACGTCGTGCACTGGATCGCGAGTTAAGGTATATGACCCATCATTAAAAACACCACTTTCTGGTCATGGGACATGCATCAAATTACAAACACTTGTTAATACACTTCAAATGAGTTGATTCACCGTGCCGAATTTCAAGATTTTGCTTCAAAAAGAAAATAATTAACATATATCTTTTTACTCTATATTCATAATGTAAGGGAGGTAATTTAAAACATTTTTGTCAAATATTTCCATAATTATGCATTAATTCAAAATTCTAAACCATTCAAAATGCTTATGTTTGTTTTTGGAATGGAAATATAACACATTTTAGGATTTACTGGCACTTTTCAAATTTCGCCCCTGGCTCTTTGGTGCTAATGATGGGTTGTATGCGTTAAAAGTAGTAAGGCTGTAGTTACGATACTTTTTGAACATAACAGACGAATTCGACTCCAGGCCCATAGGAACAGGTGCTGAGCCGCCCGTATTCAGACACTGGGGCTTTAGCCCACCCAATATAAAATTGCTTCCTACTAGCCTGACTCCCATGTTTCATGCCATTTAGAGGCTTATCGTGTCAAGGGACGAATCATCAAACGGCATAGTACATACTCATGAGTACATGCTCAACTTCAATGGAATACTATCCAAAGTTAATTGGAATTCGATTGAAGTTCACGTGGATTTCGTGTGATTTGAGTTCGGTGCTCAGATTTGAGTCTGACAACGTTTTTATTTTCGAGAAACGGGGGCTGTACTGGGTTTCTACAGGGTGCCCCCTCCCCCCCCCCCCCCCCCCAAACAACCAAAAACAAAACAAAACAAAACAAAACGAAAAAAAAAAACCAACAAAAAAACAAAAAAAACAACAACAACAACAACAACAAAAACAACAACAAAACGGAAACCATTTTTGAAAGTCAATTGCTCATGTTTCAAGTAATATTTCTCCACGAAATTTAGATATGTGATAGAAACAACAGTTTTCTATCTATACCTCTCGGAAAACTATTTTAACACGGTATTTGTCTTTTCGTTATTAAGCGCGCATACACTTACAGAATAAATTAACGCTTCACAATTGGTTATTCAAAACAATACAAACATGCTTTTGAAACATTTTATTCACAATAGTTTATTTTCATTTCGTTCTTTTTGCTAATAAATAAATTTGTTAAATAAGGTTGCGATGTAACCAAAATGAAAACAAACAAAATATCAAAGTGTATTACAGATTTTGTTTACGAATTGCCTAAGAATGAAATCCTGCATTCGCCATCAATATCTATTGAATCTTTTTGTCTCAGGGAAACTGTTACAGCCCGAATATCTACTGACTTGTCAAGCCTTGAATATACACACAATTGCAAATGTTTGCGTGCCTTTAAAGCCACAATTGTACGATGTCGATTTTCCGAAATGTTTTCTTCAAAAATCTAACTTCTTTCCTTAAATTATCATAAAAACATCAAAATGAAAAAAAAAAGAAAAAAAAAGAAAAAACTGAGAAAAAAAAAACAACATTGGTGGAAATTCCTACCCTCATGGAAGTCTACGTGGCATTACAAACCTGGAACTTTCGTGGAACAAGAGCAACGCTGGGCGTGGCATTATACGCCCGAAGCTCAGAAATAAATGGCTGTGTGATATTTGTTGATGTCATGTTATTTTCTAAAAGTCTCTTGCAAGTATCTGATAAAACAAAATTTACCGAGTACTAAAATATTCACGAAGTGTTGCAAGTACCCGAGTACTACTAAAATATTCACAAATTTAATCAGATTGAGATAATGTAATCAAACACCCTAGCTATGAGTTCAACACACATGTGAAGTTTCAACATCGTAGGCCTTGTGAAAGTTATAGACCGGACACGAATTTGCTAACTGAATCAAACAAAGGGCAATAACTCAAAAATTATAAATGGAAGAGTTAGGGTTATTGCGCTCTGCACACCCTAGCTACGAGATCTATACGCATGTGAAGTTTCAAGACCATAAGCCTTATATGTAGTTTCAAAGTTATGGACTGGACACGAATTTGCTAACTGAATCAAACAAAGTCACACAAAGGGCAATAACTCAAAAATTACAAATGGTAGAGTTGTTGTTCTTGTGCTCTGCATACCCTAGCATGAGATCTATACACCTGAGAAATTTCAAGACCATAGGCCTCAAAGTTTCAAAGTTATGGACCGGATACGAATTTTCTAACCGAATCAAACAAAATCAAACAAAGGAAAATAACTCAAAAAATACAAATGGTAAAGTTCTTGCGCCCTGCATACCCTAGCTATGAGATCTATACACCTGTGAAGTTTCAAGACTATAAGCCTTATAGTTTCAAAGTTATGGACCGGACACAAATTTGCTAACTGAATCAAACAAAGGGCAATAACTCAAAAAATACAAATGGTAGAGTTGTGGTTCTTGCGCTCTGCATACACTAGCTATGAGATCTATACACCTGTGAAGTTTCAAGGCCATAGGCCTTATAGTTTTAAAGTTATGGACCGGACACAAATTTGTTAACGGACAGACAGACGGACGGACGTACAGACAGATAGACAGACGATGCAGACGATAACATAATACGACCCTTCGGGTGTATAAAACCCCCATACACATGATACAGATTCTGAATACATCTTGCATTGACAAGTTATTCATATTTTGATAAAAACAATTAATTCGTGATCAAAACCCGACTTTGTGTTCCTTTAAATTTTTTAGCAGTGTACTTTCAGGGGGAATGCTCCAGTTTCCTAAATTTTTTCCCAATAATAGAATTTATATATATTTTGTATGTTGAAATTACATGTTATTACCAATTGAAAAATAAAATAAAAATGGATGGTCAGCGATCTTGTTTGGATTTATAGGCATTCGTATCACATAACCCTACATCGAAAAAATACACAATTTCTTGCACCTGTCCAATGTCACTTAAATGCTAATAAAATGATGTATACTCATCGTTTAGTCCCGAAAACAAATCTAAAGTAATGTATTACATTTAATAAGAACAGAAAACCCAGAATATGTGTTAATATAAACGCGTAAATGTATAAAACAGCATGCTCGCGTGTTCAGTTAGATCAACGAAGCTTGAGTGTTTTATGTCAAAATTTGCATATTTTTGGAAATATTTCAAGTTCTACAGAATAGAATTTGATAAAACTCCCTCATTGTATTGAGCAACATGTCCTGGTAATAATTCAAAATGAAAATGTATAGGTCAGCACACTTATTAGTGAATTACAGCACTTTTTATCAGCTATACATGAATAAAATGACGCAAAACAGTGGTAACTGCATACACACTTACGACTGTCTTGCTCTAAATAATCGATTTCCATCTCGGGGGTATCAGTTTTGCATAATAAATACACTTCTACCGACGAAAATGGTAAAATGTAATGATGTGTTATATTATTGAAAATATGGTAGCGAAACATATTGGTACGAAACATTTAATTTACTACAATAAAGACCGAGTGTTCCGAAAAAACTGGATCATTCCCCCTTAAACGGAAAAGTGACACGAAAACGTTTAACTAGTGAAAGATAAATAATTATGCCTATGTGATCGTCGGCGTTTTCTGATTCCCAAAGTAGCATCATTTAACCAATTACAACTCAGCCAGGTTGAATCAAAGGTGGTTTTGAACAAACAGATGTTGATAAGAATTACTGGTTTTTAACCCTTTCTGCACCTGATCTTAAAACAACAGTTAAAAAGATGCATAATTGATTATTTTACACATTTTTGATAAATGTAAAGTTTTTAGAGAATGTAAATACCTTTTCAATGATGTAACTTTTGAAAAGATGAAATTAGCCCTTCTAATGAAAAAGGGCTTTGCAGAAAAGTGCCTTTTTATTGTTTGGTGTTGAATTTTATTTTTCTTCAAACAGAAATAAAACAACTATTTTAAATATTTTTTTTTAAGAATTTCTTTGTTATTATAGGGAAATACCAGTTCAAAGAAATAAATGATGTCAAATTTTTTTTAATTAGTATAATTTCTACAGTAATTTTCAAGCAATTTTGAAAAAGTAATCAGACCCCAGTCATGTTTAATTGCAAATTACTTATTTTTTTTAAAGAACAAATAGCATATTTTCTTTAATGGTCTTAAAAGCTAATAAATCAAACTTACTAATCATATAAAAGAAAACTTTGAATTCTAAATGATTGCCAGACTTTTTTAGGTTGAAAATGAAAGGAGTTAAAAAGAGTTATTGTTTGTTCAAACCCAAGGAGTTAAAAAGAGCTACTGAGTGGTAATGGGTTAAAATTGTCAAAACCATGGTTTGAATACAATAGTGATGTTTTGTCACCGTTCCCTAAAAACACATCTATTTTAGTATGATGGTGCACCTGACCATGTTTCAATTACACCAGTACAAACACAGCATCTAATCTGAGCCATATGTTGCTCTTTCTTTTAGATAATTCATAATCACGGTGGGGATTGTGCATGATGGGATGGATAACGAATATGGAGTATACGGACGAAATTGGCCTCGATTCAGGTAAGAAATTGTGCAATAATTTTCTTATTTCTGCTCCAATTTTCAAGCGGTTTGTTGCATGTACCCCGCATTAGTGAGCTCTTTCCTCGGATATATGACTTGTTTGTAGAATCTTTGTACTTTGTCCAAAAATTGATCCCAACCGACCAGAAAAACGACAAAAAATTCAGGCCCTTTTTCTAGTCGGTTGGGATCGGTTTTTGAGAAAAGTACGGGGAAGTTCCAGATAAATGATACATCTGAGAAAAGGGCTCGGTAAGACGGAGTACATGCAACAAACCGCATGAAAATTGACGCAAAAATAAGAAAGTTATTGCACAAATTCTTACCTGAAGTGTGGTTAATTTGGCCGTAGTCGTTACCATTTCGCTTTCTGGTCGGTTGGGACAATATTTCGGAAAAAGTATCACGAGTTATCTAATATGTAATACATCCGATGAAAGATCTCGATAAGGCGGGGTACATGCAGCAAACCGCTTGAAAATTGATACAGAAATAACAGAGTTATTGCAAAATGTCTTACCTGAAGCGAGGCGAGTTGGCATCAAATTTTGTGCAAAAAATAGACTGAGTTTTCCGTTATGTTTTGATAAACCGTCGGTGTTGTTATAACATCTCGTAACTACGGTTTGATTCAAGCCGTAGTTACGAGAATTTATAACAACACCAACGAAATACTATTTATTTGTCCGAAATTACGTCACGGTTTACTTGATAAAATCGTTCCCTATTGTCGGTAGTCGTTATCCATCCCATCATGCACAATCCCCACCGTGATAATCGATGTATCAATTGGCACGATTGATTGTTTAATTGATTAAATGAGGTTAAACGCCTCTTTCGACTGATATAATTACATCACTGCATCTACAGCACATAACCATAATTTATATCCATGTTGTTTCTAACGCGAGTTCTACCAAAACATCATTTTAGAGCCTCCAGCTGCTCTCCCACATAGGTGTAGGTTTATCAATTATTCAACGACTGGGAGACAAATGTCACGAAAGAAGCCACAGCATGGTATCTTAAATTTGCACGAACGAGAAAACACGGATTTTGTCCAATGTCAGAAATGATATTCGCCAAGCCTAGCCTGGGTTCAGTCTTCAATATACAATTTGGCAATAAAACAACTCATAAAAGACATTACATATCGTGACACCCGTTTTTATTCGTGATGATATTTAACCATCTCCCAAACGAAAAAAAAAATTGCGGTGATCCACTTCAAAAACTGCAACAAATGACAAAACGGATGTTATTAAAGATAGTTTTTGCCTAAAATATGGCACAGAAAATATTGAGACAAAAGGAGAAAGTGCTGATTATCAGCACTTTCTTCTTTTATTTCAATTTTCCCCACGCATTTTGATTAGGGATGTCAAAACCAGGCCTTGTTTGGGAAAGGGTTAAAGCGGAGAAAGTTAAAGAGAGGAAAATGATAACTGACAGGAACCCCGTCCAACCAAGCCGGGATTCGAACCCAAGACCTTTATGATTGTTATCTATAGGTAAAATGAAATTGTGACAAAAAGAAAATGAAATACCTGTTCACCTGTGTATCTCCTTCTGAAACAGGAAGTATATTATACATCAGCGTCTTTCTCCACCAAAATACCGAATCAAGTTTCATTTCATGGATAAATACATAATTTTGGGTAAAAAAGTATAATTGACTTTCCGTTTCGCGGAAATGATATATGTTGTTAGCCGTGGTTAACTATTAACCCATTACCAATACCAGACGTCAACATTTTGGACTGTTCTAGTTTGAAAGGTGTTGCAGACGACAAATTCAAGATGATGAATTTTTACACCCCCACACAAAAAATGCATTTGGATTAGAAACCATTGGGTAAAATGAAGGAATTGCTTGTTTCAAGGGTAACAAAGTTTTACCCTTTTCTGAATGAACACAATTTGGATCAGATTATATGATTTAGCAAAGTCCGGAATTATAAATGCATTTTTTTCTCCAATTTTTCTCAAAACATCTCATTTCCCATCAACGTATTCTGTGATATAGAATGAACAATTCTACATGAGTATGAATCAAGTTTGTCGTCTGCAACTCCATTGAATTGTAGCGGTCGTTAATGTTTTTTATTTAGGAAAGGAATAAACAGACTCTTTTTGACAACCCTACCGAACATTGGCTAAAAATGTTGCAGAAAATAAGGGGATGAGGACCAGTATTTTCCTACAATTGCTACTAGGTTTTCTATGCTGTGACATTGTTAATTTCTGTATGAATTAAAATTGATTTTGTCTTCTGCAACTCAAATTAGAGTAGATATTTTTAAAACTTGTCCCTTGAGAAAGGATAAAGCCGAAAATTAAGCTATGGTTCATATTTGATGACCACATTGGATATCGGGTTAGAAACTTTTGTAGAAAATAAGAAAATACTGATAAACACAACTTTTTGTATAAGCCTTTTCGAAACAGGCATTAGTTTTGATGCCCCTTATAGAAATGGTTTTGAAACATTGAGGCAAAAGAAGAAAATGCCAATAACCAGCATTTTCTCCTTTTGTCTCAATATTTTCTGTACAATTTTATAGACAAATCATTTCTTTATCAACATCCATTTTGTCGTCTGCAGCAGCTTCCAAATCGGAACAGTCCAATTTTGACTGTTTGGGAAGGGGTTAAACTACTCGTTTGTAATTCCAACGGGTGATATAGTTTAAAGATAACACGGAGGGGGAGGGGTCTCAATTCTCAATCCAAGTTAACGTAAATTGGGAAAAAAATATCCAGTCAATCGTGACGTAATTTCGGACTAACAATAAAATTTCGTAGGTATTGTTATAAAATCTCGTAACTATGGCTTGAGGTTTTACAGCAACACCGACGATTTATCAAAAGATAACTGAGAACTCAGTCTATCTTTAGCACAAAATCCTTGCTATTGCGCACAGATAGTCTGATGTGGGAAGGTGCTGGACTCGAATGCTATATAAGGGACATTGTTCTATGCATTGGCTGAGGCTGATCACTATCACTGGGAATAAGTAATAGGATAGATTCAACGCCGGGTTTATTATTTTACTTTTTAATTTACGATGATCAACTATTATAAAACAAACAGTAAAATACAAGATATCTGGGCAAACAATCATACCGTAATAAACTATAGATGTCCCAAAAAATGAGAGCCCGATGAAAAATAGGCTATTTCATTTACAAAGGGATGTCAAGATATTTATTTGAGAATAAAATCGTGTTATGAGATAAATTACCTGTTTAAGACGTACCTTAACTTGGTGGCGGAAAAGAAGGAAAATCAAGGGTAGCGAATACCCTAACGAAAAGTCAAATAACAGCAAGGTAAATAGAGGCCCGTCAGACTGAGAGGTGTCGGTGAGTGTCATTTTGAACGAAGTTAACACTATACTGTATCAAGATACATGCAGTTTAGCCTGCTAATGAGATTCGTGCGTCGTTGGAATTATTTGGGGGACGTCGAAAACATTCGGCGATGGAACTTTCCACCGCCGAATGTTTACGACCACGCCCGAATATGTTCGGATACATAACGACGGCGCTCGAAAAAAAGCCGATGTTTAATGAATCTCAACATGGCCACATTACGGGTATTCTACCTTGAAGATGCTGACATCCCAGATACATTGAACGATAGCGTATTTTTAGCGTTTAGTAACAGTAATATGTCGTCAGGAGGTCAGGTTCAGAATCCGAATACCAGCCAGCCCACGAATGGTGAATTTCTGGTTAACTTACAGAAAATAGATGGATGATTAAATAACATTTAGAACATTTGAAAAACGTTTGGATGATCTAGAAACATTAAAACAGACAATTTCAAATCTAGATAAAGATATGAAAAAAACTTTCGGACCGAGTAGACAACTAATTTATTGCCACAATTGGATGTGTCAAAACATTAGAGAAATAGGTGGAAAACTATTATACAGTGTATCATACTTGACCCATCTTCGCAAGCCAAAGGTGAGATCTACGACGTAACGTCGTTTCTGTATTCACCCTTGGCGTAATTAGTCCGATTTTCTTGGTCTCCTGGAAAACGTTTTCATTGGTTCCAGCGAGATCTCAAAAACGCGAAGATGGGCGATTTTCCTAGGAATTTCACTGCAATAGACAGGAATTCCCTAACTTTAATCAACGAATTATTATACTTTCGGCAATTCGACCAAAAAAGCAGCTAACTTTTACATAATCTGCATGACGTATGACGCGAAAGAAAACGCGCGTTAATGACGTCATCAATAATGGACGTAAACAACCAGCAGAACAACCGCAAAACGGCGCTTCGCGATTTCAAGAAAATCGGACTAAATCCGCCAAGGGTGAATACAAACGTAGGTGGGTTCAACCTTGGCTAGCGAAGATGTACTAGACCATGTATTTAGTACTTGCATTGTTATTTTTCTTTAACGAGGCTTAGGCTCATAAAAGAAAGTGCAAATTGTCAACACCGTGTGGTCACTTTATTCTTTCAGACTTAAACCTATATCACTGAAAGGCAGAGTTGGATTTGTTTCTATTGACATGCACACCTCACATCAAGACGCATTTATAAGATGTCTTAAAGTTAACCTCGAGGTAATGAATTGTCATTTCATCATTGTTTAACCCTGGTAAAACTTAAAACTTATTTTGTGCTACCAGTCCCCTGCTTCTTGTTGACAAAGATATTGTAACTTCATATCAACCATAAAGGCTTGGGAAAATATTGAGACAAAGAAGAAAATGCTGACATTCACCATTTTCTTCTTTTTTCCCAATATTTTTTGTGATCATTGTACACATATTCTATTTATATACTCAGCAAAACTGCTAACGCATCACTCAGATCAATGTATTTTTTTTCTAACGAATCTATAACATATGTTCAAAATTTGCACATGCCCACTACTACCATTTGATAAGAAGCATGTTAAATTGCATAGTAAATGCTACCGCCTGTTCTGAAATATTGAACTTTTAATAAGGACACCCTTCATTCTAAAATTCATAAAGTCTGAAATTTGATTAAAATGGAAATTGAAGAATAACTTTCAAACCCTTTGTATTGGCTGAAAGAGTAGCTGTTTAGAAAAGTTACTCTTCCTTAAACAAACAGACGGCTTTAACACTTACACTTTTGTGGGCGCGTAATTTATTCACGCAGGGGTAATGTTACATCGCTAGCCCTTTCACTGCCAAATATTGATTTAGGTCGCGTCTCTCACTGCTGAATTAGTTCGAAGAAATTTCCAAGAATCGATACCCTGTACACAAAAACATACAAAACTTTTGACTCATTTGATGGATTCCTTTCAATTTTTCAGCAAATACAAACAAATGAAGCATCTATATGTGACCAAAATTTCAAAGTTATTCATGAAATGACAATATTTTTTTCCTTTTCATTTAACTCACAAATTGTTACAATCTAGTAAAACAGCGGAAAACATTGGGTGAGCAAAACTCGACTTAATGTTTCCGTTGAAAGTATAATAATTTGATGGAACAGATTGTTGAATTGTCAACTAAACATAATTTCAAACTGTCCCGAAGCCTTTTCCAGCATTTTTGGTGTCATTCATAGTGATATTTACAGCTTGTAGGCATAAATAGCAAGTGCATGTTCTAATGGCAGCCATATTGTTGTCTTTTGTTTTGGAAAATTGCCCCTAAAATACTGAATGCTTACCGATTGTAACACACATTCTACTGTTTCACATGTCATAAACGCTAACTACTTTGATTACTAAAACGGTGCTATAAGAAAAAGAATGTGTGAAAACCACTTAGCTGTAAAAGATATTCACATATTTCGCCTCTATAAATTTGTCGACTCAAGTCGCCTATGGCAGGGACCCCCTACTCGACAAAAAGCGCCTATGGCAGTGAAAGAGCTAGTGTCGTTGTTGGTGTCGACGGCGGCGTCGGTTTACGTAGACAAAAACGTATCGGTATATATCTTATGAACTGTATGAGATGCAATCTAAATATTTCACATATAGACAGGTCCCATCAAACCTTTCACATGAGACCATAAAATTAGACCTAGTGACCTTGACTTTGAAAAATTGACCTTTTTTTTTAAAAAAAGTGCGTCTATGCGAGCTACGTTGTCCGCGAACATCCCTTGTCACGTTAGATAAGGAATTATTTCTTCAGACTTCAATCTTACAATAAACAAGCTTTCAAAATCAATTCAAACAAAAATGATTGAAAAAGATCACAAGTTACACAAGCCGAAAAACAGTTTCGGTCCCCTTTTCGTATGACGCGGTCATATAAGAGAGAAAACTTAGAAATAGTTTTACGAATTAGTGCAGAAACTTGTGGGATAAACATATGTCAAATCATTAATCTGAATCTTTGACATCAAAGAATATATGCAATGTAAAAAGTGATGCGTTAGCTCTTTTGCTGAAAGTAAATGGACTTTTAGTAAAATATGCCGTTTTGAAAAACCACCACCCTTCTTAACTGTATCTCAGATGTTAAGTTGCATTTGTACGAAAATTACCATTGTTACCTTCAATGGGTTTCAAATTTGAACAATTTTATTATAGTCAATTTGTGTAACTCTATCAAACTATCTCTTTTTCTAACAGCGTATTTTTCTGTTCTTATAGTTAAACTTTAAGTACCAATACAATATCGTTTTAATATAAAAACATTATACGAATACAATACAATACAATAGTTTTATCAATGGGCGCGTTCAGTGTTCTCCCATCGGTAGCCGATGACACCGTCGGCAACAAACAAACTCTGAACGAAAATTGTACCGATCGGTAAAAAAAGGCAGATAATCAATCACCAAGTGCGTATTCTCCCCACAGAGTGATCGTTCGTTTTCAAAAATTATGAATAAAAAGATATTTTCAGAAATAAATGGCTAAATAAAATAACTGTAGCTTCAACTACTATATTAAATTCTATCAAGAACGGTTAGAATGCTATTCGCTTGCTATTGAAGAAAATATATGATTAGGATAGCCGTAGTTGGATTGTTATCCGCCATCTTACTGTAATGAAAACGAGGCTACCGATGCTACCCGACTTGTCTACTCTCGGGACAATTGGTTACCAACAAAATATACATCGGTATGCCGACGGTTACCTATGGCTACCGATGGTTACCAACGGCACCGATGGCTACCGATAGAAGAACCCTGAACGCACCCAATACTAAGGCTATCGGTCCATTTTACATGACATGAAACTACACAACAAGAGCGACCAATAAACATAACATACTTACAATATGATTATATAACAATGTAATGGTTTGTCTTGAATCCATTACGATTCTAAGCGTTCTCTGTTTTGTCATATTATATAGGGTTAATTCACGTTTTTGAGGTCGTTAACATTCTCAAAGGCCTAAAAAATGCATTATCGCCTGAGACCGAAGGTCGAGGGCGATAACCCATTTTGTGGGCCTCTGAGAATGTTAACGACCGAAAAAACGTGAATTGACGCTATTATTGCATAAAATATGAAGAATTTGCAAAGAAATGTAATAAAATAAGACGAATAACTGAAAAACTTTGTGAAAATTTAGCCACATTTACACCGACAGACACCAGAGTTTTCCGGCATTCGACTCGACATATATAGAGTAAGTACGATATCCACTAGACGGGCCGTTAGATTTTCATCGTGTAGCTATGTAGTCAAGGTTCATCGCATTTTTACCGACATAATCTTCATTTGGGTTGGCGAAATCGTAACAATATTCGACTAAGTTTTCTTTTGGAAACATACACTCTGGATATTCTAACGTTCATTTCAGTGCGGGTACAGAAATAAAACAAAAGGTCGGAACTTCCGAGGTAGATCTCTGGTTCGTTTCAGACATTCGTTCATTTCGATAAAAAACAAAGTTGTAAAGGAAAAAATGCAGTAACCAAAAGAAGAACAAGAAACACATAGGCTTACCATCAAATTTGACCTAGACCACAACCACTCAATTCTAATTTATATTCTTCCATGTCCACGAAATCCACTTTTAGTTCAAAATCTGTCAGCTGGCCGTTTGTTTACCTTTTGATTCCAAGAATTAAACCTACGTCACTATATTGCGTCATCAGATATGGTTACACTGGGAGACCTAGTTTACTATTTATTGGGGTATAAACTGGAAACGGGGTCTTATAAGAATTTACATCGCGGAAAAGGGAAATGACAAAATTTCGGCTTTATTTTCAATTTTCTGAAGCACTCACAACAAATCCCCGATCGAGGATATGTGAATGCAAAACCGGTCCGATAATGCACGTGAATTTACTGAATAACGACCGTTTTTGACGATATCAGACTGATTTTTGTTCGTTATCCAATGCCAATAACAGACTGAAAACACACGTTTTAGGCAATAATAAAGAATCAAGTCTTTATTTCTATGTTTGAATAGATGATAATATAAATATAACTCTTCAACCCAGAAAGTCAATGTTTGCCTCGACAGTGTTTCCAGTGAGAAGCTCAGTCCAAGTTGCCTTTATTTCCGTACCACCAAATTTTAACCTAAGTTCAAATCTCCTCTCCTTTCGAGGTACAGATATGTTTGTTATAGGAGCCCTTATGTACCCAAGTTTGATACATCTCGGGTCGCGAGTATATGTAGGTATATCATCCTCCTCATCTACAGCGTAAATGTATTTAGTTACGCTGGACTGATCCTCGTGCGACGGATGGCCGATTCCACCAGATATCTCTGCATCAGCAGGGAGCTCCTGACCCGCCTTCACGATCGGTTTGAATATCATCACTTGCTTTACCCCGCCTTTCCCAACCCGGGCCTTACTTTCATCGTGTATGTTGGCATCAAAGCTTTGTATACTATCTCTACCATAAGTATATCTGGCGATCCTTGTTTGTACCACAGATTCATCATGTCCAAAAATCACAGCTCCTTTAACAACTGCCATACTGGGTTCTTGGATTGTGATGATTTGTTTGTCTGGAAGCCGTTTTCTCACAGCATCTACGATCAAATCTGATTCGGAGAACCCCCCAACTAAAAGTACAGTTTTTGTGTTTTTTACTTGCGGACGAGAAAAAACATTTGACATAAGGTCACGGAAACGTTTGATAACTTTTCCATACACGTTTTCCCACAAGTACTCTGGATTAATTTTGATTTTATTTCCTCTCAATACATTTACATTGTCTGTCAAACCTGCTGTGGAAACCGCATCTTGAAGGGTCTTGTGTGTTTTTGACTGTAAAAGATTTACAAGTTCTGCAGGAAGAGAAAACACGACCTGATCTTTCTTTATATCTCTCTTTTTGATCTCGAAATGACGAAAAAGAGTTAAAACGTCATCTCCGTTGTCTCTCTTGAATTCATACCAGACCGCATGACCAAATAAAAAAATCTTCAAAAGCTTGATCAACATCTGCTCCACCTACGGCCCCTCCATCTGCTCTATAGACTTCCTCTAGTCTCTGGTTATCTCTATAGACCTCTAGTTTCTGGTTGTCTAGAATACAATGACAACATATGTCTGTAGTGCCACCTATAACAAAAACATGTATATGTTATTTCTGTAGTGCCACCTATAACAAAAACATTTATATGATATCCATATACACCTCTAGTTTCTGGTTGTCAAGAATACGATACAACATATGTCTGTAGTACCACCTACAACAAAAACATTTATATGTTATCTCTATAGACCTCTAGTTTCTGGTTGTCTAGAATACGATTACAACATATGTCTGTAGTACCACCTATAACAAAAACATGTATATGTTATCTCTATAGACCTCTAGTTTCTAGTTGTCTAGAATACGATTACAACATATGTCTGTAGTACCACCTACAACAAAAACATTCATATGATATCTCTATAGACCTCTAGTTTCTAGTTGTCTAGAATACGATGACAACATATGTCTGTAGTACCACCTACAACAAAAACATTTATATGTTATCTCTATAGACCTCTAGTTTCTCGTTGTCTAGAACACGATGACAGCATATGTCTGTAGTACCACCTACAACAAAAACATTTATGGTCTAAGGGAAGTAAATCTGTTTGTCGTGACACGTGACAAAATCTATAGGGAAGGTCAGGTGAATTATTACGATCAAGGTGACCTGTGATTGGACACTATTTTTTACTGGAATTGAACATGATTTATTCATTTGTGGCTGATTATATTCTTTTTTCAAGTTAAAAGCAAAAAATCAATGATTTTGAATCATTTTGGCAATTTCTGAGCCATTTTAAAAGATGGGTATTATACTCTGAAATGCCTCTGAGATTAGCTCCGCAGTTAGGGTGATCTCAAAAATGGGGCCAAAGGTCATAGAGAAAAGGATTCATGCCATACTAAGATTCATTTTTTCGGGTGTATGAATGGATGTTCTAGAATTTAAGGTAGGTCAGATAATTGCTGCAAACTCATGGACTGAGCTATAAGCCAGTATGTTATAATGTTCGCCTATGTAAAACTGTTTACTTCCCTTAGACCTAAATGTGGACCCTAATACAAATAGTAGACCAACCCAGGTTGTTGTTGTTCTAGAAAATTTGACATTTAAAACTTCCGGTTTGATTTTTGTTGCAGACGACCTATCTGGGTAAGCAATTTACATGTTTTTCTGACCATATCAGAACATTTTGGTATCACTGCATCACTATCCACTTGTCTGCCCATCTGTGTGTGTGTCTGCAGCCAAATTAACATGAATAGTCAATATTTCTCTAAATAACTCTCACATTATTTGACTTACAAAGCCCAAATTTGGTAGGCATGCACACCAGTACAACATGTATCTTTAATTACCAAGGTCAAGGTCATTCATCAAGGTCAAGGTCAAATCTGAAGGTCAACCTTTAAGAAAAAAATGGTGTGATTTTTTTCATTTCTGTCCATACTACACAATCCTGAAAGCTGTAAGTTGTATCTTTTTGTAATATTTACATCTTGTCAGTGTGTTTCTATTGGTATCAAGGTCAAGGTCATCCAGGAAGGTCAATGCCAAATTTCAAGGTCAAGTTTTCAATAAAAGTTGCCATTTTGAGGGGGGGGGTGATTTTTTTGTTCCTCATTAACAATTACATACTGTTTATGTACTTTATTTGACTCATGGGTGTGTTTAAAAGCCTTTATAGGTCCCTTTTATAACTTTCCTTGTTATTTTGAAGGTAACGGGCTGGTCTTGAACAAGATTTTTCTATTTATTTCAGAAATTCAGTGTATAGTTTCATTATGTTGTAGTCATCATCCCGCATGATTTTCATACTACAAAGATCAGCCCAATATATCAGATAGCTAATATTTTGACCAGTACGGATCATTGATTCACACTCAGAGCTTTTAAATCAATCATCTACCGGGTAATTCTGGCTTTTGGGAGGGAAGTTTGGATAGCTTGATTCATTACTTTTGAGTTCTGTCAATTTGAAATTAGTTTAGCAGCAAAGTAAAGTATATAATTCAGTTAGCTAATGCTTTTAACTATGTATTGGATTATAAGATCAGTGCAATAATGGGTTAACGTGTCTGATCTTGGCCTGTTTGTTTAGAGTAAATACAAAAGGACTGTTGAAAACCTGTTTTCTGTGAATTTTTGCTTATTTTTCACTTATAAATATTGCAATTTTAGGACCATAATGATGACAGAACCCTCTTCCTGTGTCCTATTAAGGTGTGATTGTCAATTTTAAGGTACATGAAACATGTGAAACTCAAAAAATAATACCAGAAATGGTAAATTATCCTTTTTGAATATGTCTTTATACAATGTTGAAGGAAAAAAACAAGATTGGACATCATTTTGGCCATTTTGCAAGTGAGAAATTTCTGCTGAGTCATCATTTTTAACTATTATGCAATTTTAATAATTTAAATTTAACTTTTCTAAACATTTTTTACTGGGAATTGGTGTTTTTTTTTATTGAGATTTGCTATAAAAAACAGAGTTTAACATTTTCCTCACCAAGAAGTAGATTTATGAACAAAGAGAGACTATTTCACTACTAAATGGTCTCTTGTATTTTGTGTCAATGTGGTAAAGGGAAATGCCAATTTCTCCATTATTTTTGTACCAAATGCATTGCAATTCTACATAGATGCTATAACAATGTTGTACTATTCATGTAATAACATCAAAAGGCCATTCTTAAAAGAATGTGTTGTTGGCACTTAAAAATGACAAGAAAATACAGATTTATTTTTAAAGGTTAAGGGTTACATCTTAAAGGGACATTTCATCCTCATTTTGATTTTTTAAAGTATGTCTTGATGCCAAGATTGATTATTCTAATGGGTATAAATGGTATCAGTTTTTTGAAGTTGTTGATGATAGGCGATAAACACGCCTTCAAAGTTGAGACAGAAACGACAAATTCTATATACATCTGAACTGTTGTGGACAACAATTTGTTCAATTTTAACACAAAAATATATATTTCTCGTAAACGGCGCAATATTTTGGCTTGAAATTTTCAGAATTTTCATAAGAAAATATGCTCTTTATGATAAAAATGATAGTGAAATTTATGAGAAAAAATTCTGAAATGTCACTTTAAGAAAAATAATGAAAAATATGAATTTAATTTTTTTCACCTAAAATAGTGGCTAATATGCTAAGAAGTAATTGTTGCACAATACCAGATGAAAAGAATGTGTTAAATATTAATTTTCAACTTGCCTTTTGAACATTGAAAGTACATGTTTTGATGAAGAACAATTGTCTGACATAGCAAATTTTTGGCTTGATTTTATTGTGAAAGGGTAAAGGAAAACATGTTTCTTTCAAGATGCAAGGGAAAGAACGAACCCATTTTTTTAAAAATTCTGTTCGGAATTGGCATTTGGTCACAAAAACACTTAAATTTTGTATTTTGCCACCACATGTTCTTTTCTTTAGGTCTAAGGGAAGTAAATGTATTTGTCGTGACACGTGACAAAATCTATAGGGAAGGTCAGGTGAATTATTACGATCAAGGTGACCTGTGATTGGACAATATTTTTTACTGGAATTGAACATGATTTATTAATTTGTGACTGATTATATTCTATTTTCAAGTTAAAAGCAAAAAATCAATGATTTTGAATCATTTTGGCAATTTCTGAGCCATTTTAAAAGATGGGTATTATACTCTGAAATGCCTCTGAGATTAGCTCCGCGGTTAGGGTGATCTCAAAAATGGGGTCAAAGGTCATAGAGAAAAGGATTCATGCCATACTAAGATTCATTTTTTTCGGGTGTATGAATGGATGTTCTAGAATTTAAGGTATGTCAGATCATTGCTGCAAACTCATGGACTGAGCTATAAGCCAAAATGTTATAATGGTCGCCTATGTAAAACTGTTTACTTCCCTTAGACCAAAAGACCTCTAGACTATAGTTGTCTAGAATACGATGACAACACATGTCTGTAGTACCACCTATAACGAAAAAACGTTGACATCTAACCTGTATTTATGGTCGTTGCGGTATTCGTACCATAATATATATAATAACATGTTTAATGTAAAATAAGATAAATTGTACAACTAATCTTGGATGCGAATGCTAGCAGTACACGAATGTCTGATTGGTTGAATTAAAGAAAAAACTCTTTGTCTATTCATCCTTTTATAATATGTCTCATTGTCATGGTCTCAACGGGTTCACTTCAAACTGCTTTGACATGCGATCACAACGAAGTGTTTTGGAAATATGTCCAAGTTGATCGAAAAATTATTGTTTAAGTAGTTTCATATTCCCTTCTTTATAGGCCTCATAAGCTTTGAATACGTTCCTTAATGTATTTGTATATTAAAATCGAATAAAAGATTTTTCCGATAAAGAGAAAAGGCTAAAAAGCAATATACAATGAAGAAGACAGATTAGCTATGAATAAAGGACTGGATATGAAGAAGATATATATGCAGTTTGAATAAGAGCTCGGATATTAAAAGTCTTGCATTTTGACTCTTTGTTTTGCGATAATTTTCACTCGTAAAGTGATATGAATTTATCTTTATTTTCTACTTCAAATGCCTTTGTTGCTTAATTGCACAAAATCCACAAGTTTTTTTACTTAGATAATGGAGTTAGGCTCGTTTCCGATATTTGGGTGGACAATCGTACACCTTAGTGGGATATCAGTTGGAGCCAAGGTAAACACGACGGAGATTGTGAATCATGGGATGGATAACAACTATGGAAATAATAGTCTCCATTCTGGTAAGATATTCTGCAATAACTTTCTTATTTCTGCGCCAATTTCAAAAATGTTTTAGTAAGTACCCCCCCCATTAGTGAGCTATTTCCTTGGATGTATGATTTATAAGAAAACTCCCAGAACCTTTCCCAAAATATTGTAAAAACCGACCAGAAACTTCCGGTTGTTTTGTAAACAGTCGATCGCTTTAACAGAAAACTGAATTTCGTCGATTAAAAGATTGATTGGACTTCAACTAACAAACTACTCGGTGCGTCAACGGACTTTACTAATGGCGGCTTTGACAGACATTTAAATTTTTGAATTTTGTGAGTACCAACAGACTATCGTGAAATGTAAAATATCGCTGGCATAAAGACGTGGGTGGGGTATTTTCGGAGAGAGGATAATAAAAATACCCCCAGGTCACGATTGAAAAAATTTCACGTATGACCGATCACAGATACAGTTACATGTAGGTACTCATGATGGAGAGTACAGGTTCAACGGGAAGCAATCCCGCGACCTCAAAGGGAGATAATCTAACACAAAATGCTTCGCAAATAGAAGCTTCGGATACACAGGCTTCAGATACACAGGCTTCACATACACATGCTCCGGATAACACGGAGGATTCCGTCGGAAATTCATTGAATGTTTCTACAGAATCAGGATCCCTTTTGAATGGACAACCAGAGAATAATGACTATAAACTTATATCAGATTAATCAGAGCTGTCGAATAATATGACCAAAGACATGTTTATAAACCAAATAATTGCAGATCATACAGACTTAGAAGATGTGCGAAAACGAGTTTTTGAAGCAGTTAAGGCAACAGATGGTTATCCTTATGACTTAAATGTAGAGTTGAGAACTCATATTAAGAACTCATATGGTGGTCAGAACAAAATGCAAAAGTTGGCAAATGACATTCATACCTTAATCCAGGTTCTAGAGGGCACCGAATTCCATGAGTTAAGACAGTGTTAAAGTACACCAAATAATAAGGGAACGAATCTAGACTGTAGCATTCTGAACAGTGGGATAACGAACAATTCAGAAATAGCATGTCATAAGACAATAATAAACCCCATGAAATCTTATATATTGTCACTTAAACAAGACATTCAAGACCTTAAAAACAACATGACAAAAGACGTTAAGGAGCTAAAGGAATCAGTAAAAAAGTTGAAAATCCAAATAGACATGGACTAACGAGATGTAAGAGAAGAGGTGGGAACGAATGCGATATCTATTGATAGGATAGTCGATGAAAAAAGTAACGGAAACGCAGCCCTAAAATCAGATATAAGACTTTTAAATAATGATATCAAAGAAATAAATGATGCTCTATCAAACAAAGTAGAAAGTAAGCGAATTGAGTCCATGAATGAGAAGCATGCACAGTTGATAAAGAGAGTGACTAAGCTAGAGAAAAATATAAAAACCAGTAGCAAATCAGAACTATCGACAAGACAATTAGAAAGTATAAGTATAAGTAGTTTGAGACAACAGAAAGAAAGAGAAAATCAGGATAGGGCCGATAAAGAACTTGAACTTCCAACATGTTCAAATATGGTGGTACATGATATAGATGAGAATACATCACAAAATGAACCAAGAGTGGACAAAGATAAATCTTATGATACCATGTTAATAAGGAGAGAAGAGGAAAGAGGTAATCAACCTAGAGAAAAACTCAGCAAAATAATCGAGTAAATCACCCCCGAATTACCCACCAGAATGACAATTATAACCAGAGACCAATTGAGAACAATGACCCAAGAAACAAATATGATTTTGATCGTAGACCAAATGAAAACCGTCAAAATTAGAGCAATGACTTATCGAGTGCCGTAGATAGGCCAACTAACAATTCCGATTACAATCGAAGGAACTACTCCAGCGAAGAGAATGGTCGTTTTCCACGATCCTATAAGATATCACGTGGTCGTAGTTTAAAACGTGACAGAACAAGTGAGCGTGATGAAGATGATTTTAGCAAATACGTACAGCGCCGCGTTAAACGCTTCTATGTAGGAGGATTTAAAAACAGTTTAACTACTGACGCGCTTGTTGACTATGTCGAGGAAAGGAGGGTAACTGTAACATGGGTTACTATTTTCCCGATCAGAAATAGTAATCGCGTACTGATACGCTAAATGTAGAAGACAATGACAATAGCGATTATGTAACTGATAAAAAGTTTTGGCCACGATTTATAGTATGTAAACCATGGGTGTCTAAAAGTACAAGAGACCGTGAAAGAGGAAACAAAGACTCCGTATATAACAATTATGACAATGACAATCTGTATGATGTAAATAGAGACGACCAAGAAGAATATCACAATGATAATCGTTACAACAGAAACGATGATAGAGACAATTACAGACATGAGTCTAGTTAAAACAAATATCACAATGTGTTTACTAACAGTATTGTATTGTTTTATAATGTTTGAGTTTAGCCTTTGTTCTTGCAACGCTACTGGTCTAATGTCCAGCAGCGCATATCTAAGCGATTTATTGCAAAAGAATGATGTTGATGTGTGTGGTGTTTCCGAAACTTGGCTATATCCATGGGATAGCCATTTCGTTAACAGCATACACGGCAATTATATTGGAATTAACTCCTCTCTAATCAATCTCAGCAATCTACTCATTGCACAAGAAATGTCAGGAAAGGCGGTGTAGCTCTCATATGGAAAGGATCGATAAACAGCAACATACAAGTTCTTGATATTGATAATGACCGCTTAATTGGGATATGTTTACAATCTGTACAGGGCCAATGTATGTTTATTTTTCAAACATATTTTCCAAGTAGTAACCATAGTTATGATTACTTCCTGAAATATATGGAAAAATTGTACGACATAGTAAATGTTTACTCTACGCAGGGTGTAGTATATATCATGGGAGATCTTAATTCTCATTTAAATGGAAATACTTTTATCAAACCTTTAGACAGACGAGGTAATGCATTGGATTCCTTTTTGAAATTTTATGATTATGTTTCAGTTGGTACGTCTTCCATTAATGTTGGTGCAGACTGTACATTTGTCTCATCTGATAAGCAGTCAAAATCTATTATTGATCACATATCAATTCCTGCAATTTTGGCAGATCTGATTATATCTTGTAAAACATTTGACGATGATTGTTTGAATGTGTCTAATCACAGACCAATTTTGTCGAATTTAAGTATTGAAGGACTTTTTGCAATAAGGCAGGACAATATAAAGATGAACATAAAATGGAAATCACTATTTACAGAGAAAGTAAATAAATATGAGTCTACATTGAATGATTTACTACAAAATGATATGCATTTATTTGAGAATCATAGCATGAACGGAAACTACTAATTTATGATTAACGATATTTATGTAAAGCTCTGTAGTTTAGTCAAACAGGCAACAGAACCTTTACTGTCTAAATCTAATTACAAAGCTTAAGCCGTTCTGGAATGAAGAGCTTAAGACGCTTCATAAATGTATGAGGAATAAAAGGCGTAAGTGGTGCTTGAAAGGTAAACCCAGAGATGATACCAATTCTGAATACATAGAATATATGGAATCAAAGAGAATGTTCAGGAATAAACATAAATTTTATGCTGAACGTTATCTCATCCCTTAATGATGAAATTGACAAGACGGCTGAAATTGATCCGTGCACTTTTTGGAAGCTGTATGGTAAACGAAGCTCTTCACGACGTAATGTTTATCAAGGAGCTATGAAATTCAGTAATGAAACCTATAGGGTTTCTCGGGATATAACTCAACAATGGGGTTTATATTTCAAAAACTTATATACATTTGATTCTAATGACCATAGTGATAATCCTTTCGTACATCATGTTAATGAGACTGTAAATCATATCCGATCTGAGTCTTGTCGATCTCTAGATGATCGGTTTAGTTCCGATGATTTGAGGACGGCAATTCTCAGATTGAATAAGAATAAGGCATGTTCGCACGATACTATTTTCAATGAACATCTCATTTTTGGTGGTGAAAGGCTACATTCATGTCTATGGAAACTGCACAATGTGATGTATAAGTATTCATTTTTGCCCAAAAGTATGAAATATGGACACATAGTCACATTGTTTAAAGGTGGAAACAAGAGTAAACTAGATCCAAATAATTATAGGGCGATTACATTATCGTCTGCTTTCTTAAAGTTGTATGAAGCATTATTGCTCGATTTAGTCAAATCTGAGTGTGTAGTATCTCTTCAGTTTGGTTTTCAGCCAGGCATTAGCTGTCCCATGACTTCCTTTTTGCTTAAAGAGAGCTTATTCTATGCTAAAGATTCTAATAGTAAACTTCACACATGTTTTTAGACATTCAGAAAGCATTCGATAATATATGGCACAATGGACTATTTTACAAATTACGCGAAACGGGTATTCCGTATTACCGTATTTACTCTAAAGTCTATTATTAGTCTTTATGACGAAAATCAATGTTGTGTAGTCTACAATGGACACAGATCGGAATCATTTGATATTGAAGTGGGAACCAGACTAGGAGGGCTGACGTCACCATTTTTCTATGTCTTTTTTATCAATGGCCTTTTAGTTGATTTAGAGAAAAGCATTGCAGGTTTTACCTTATATAACATTAGACTATCATGTATAACTTCTGCTGATGATATGGTTCTTCTTAGTCTCACTAAAATAGTCTCGACAAACTGTTAGATACTTGCTACTCATACTCAAGAAAATGGATATTTAAGTACAACCAAAAAAAGTGTACAGTAATTGTTTTTAACGAGAGTAAACGTGCATTTGCTTTATCGCAAAGGAAATGGTCAATCGGGTCCGAAACTATTTAAGAAAAGGAGAGTTATACGCATCTTAGAGTAGTGTGTGACAAATATTTTTCAAACTCACCAAGCATTCATGGCGCAGTTTTAAAGTTACGTGGGTCTTTTATGAGTCTTTTTAATAGTGGAGTGAATGATAAGTGCCTTCATCCCTTCACTAGTAAAAAGTTATGCAATGCCATTGTCTTACCGCCCGGACTTTACGGATGTGAAACTTGGCTGTCAATATCCAATAGTGAACAATTAAAACTAGAGCGTTGCCATCGATTCTGTATAAAGAAAATTCAAGGTTTGAGCAAATATACTAGAACAGATATTGCTTTGGGTATGCTTAAAATGCTGAATGTGGAAAGTTACATTGACATGCAGAAATATGTTAGGTCAACTATGTCGACTACCAACAGAAAATACAATAAAAAAGGTTTTTAACTTTAGATTATGTAACCATATTCTATCAAGCAATAACAAAATAGGATATTTTAATGATATTTTTGCTGTCTTGCATAAATACGGTTTTACACAATATTTGGTAGATTTCTATGAAAAAGGCTATTTCCCAAGACATTGTCTTTGGAAAAACATTGTTAGAAATAAAATTCAAAGCGTTTTTGAAGAAAAATGGGTAAGAAACATATACGCAGAGCGCGAATTTGAAATGTTTGTAATAATAGACCCTGGCTTTTGTGAAAGCATTTTTTGGCATATCTCGAAAAACAGCTCTAAATATCGTAAATACTGTGATACGATAGGCAGAATATTTTCGATTCTTGGACGTTGCAACGCAGATATTCTTTGTGACAAGTGTGGACAAATTTATGATGATGTAGTTGTACATTGTCTCATACATTGCAATGCGACAGCGCACATCAGACAAAAATGTTAGACATGATCCTTTATAAGTATGGTGCAATTATTGTTAAAGATTATTTTAGTACATTAAGTGACAAAACTATACATGTAGCATGTATTTTACTAGGAGCTCCGTTGCCAGAATTGGTTTTGAGATTAAAAGTGAATCACCTTGAATTTGTCATATCGTTATTGCATTATGTTCATGACATGTGGACATTATTCAATAATCAATTATGAAAATTTATAAAGTATTGTAAGACGCTTAGTATAATGCATCATTGTAACGCATAACGGCATAAGAACAAGATAATGATTTCAAAAGTATCGATTGCAATATAATGCATAGACACGTGTTATTAGTTCATTAGCATAATGTATCTGTCAGGATTGTTTATTGCACACTCTTTTCTTCCTGTCGTTATGGCAATCTATGAATGTTTGAATTTATTTCTTGTTTAATGTTTTTGTAATGTATGTATATGGATGTATGTATGCGAATCTTCATGTAATGGAGGAAATAAAGATTTGAATGAAATATATTCTGCAATAACTTTCTTATTTCTGCGCCAATTTCCAAAATGTTTTAGCATGTAACTTCCCCCCCCCCCCCCCCCCATTAGTGAGCTCTTTCCTTGGATGTATGATTTATAAGAAAACTCCCAGTACCTTTTCCAAAATATTGTACAAACCGACCAGAAAGCGAAATGATAACAACTACGGCTAAATTAGCTTCAGGTAAGGAATCGTGCAATAACTTTCTTATTTCTGTATCAATGTTCAAACGGTTAATTACATGCACCCCGTGCAATAACTTTCTTATTTCTTTATCAATAGCGTTCGGTTTTTTCGTTTAACAAATACGTCATCGTCACGCCTCACTGGTATAAAAATAGACAGGGGAATCCTCTATCGTACAAATATGGCTGTGAAACTCGCGAAGTTTTTTCTACGTTCAACTTGCTGAAGATGACGTTCTTAGGGCTGGATTGCCGTAATCATTTGTTGAGAAACATTATAATTCAGAGTTGAGAAGGTTGCTGCACTGTCGTGTACTTTTTAAGATTGGTAACTATGAAATAACCATTTGACAAGTAATGTTTACACATACGGTTATACCTTAGCTTCGTCGTGTCGCTCGTGCTACTCGCTTACCCTTTCCAAAACGACAAAATTTCATTTTGGGCCAAATTGAAAAAAGTCTGCAGACGACAAAACGGATGTGAATACTTTTAGTGTTTTATGTCAGAGAAAATATCGAAGCAAAAGTAAAAATGATCATCAATATCCAAAGAAGTTATTCAATCTCATTTTGTCTGCTGTGCAGGTCTTTTTAATCTGATCGATCATCATTTTATTCTTTTGCATCAATGTTTTCTCAAGGATTTTCTGTTAGGGACGACAAAACCGGTCTTTTTTGTTTGGGAAATTAATCAAGAAAAAACTAGAATTTGTCGCTGAATGTGATTTGATACCCCCACAGGCTTTCACTACAACAGAGGGCAATACTAAGTAACTCACAAAATAAGCAAGGTAGAGTTACGCTCCTTGTACGTTGCACTTCCCCTTGGTGAGATCTATCTACCCGCGAAGTTTCATGATCATAGCTACTTTACTTTCACACTTTTCGATGTTTTTTCTGGTTAAACTGCCGAGGAATCTCAAGAAAAAACGTTTGTCATTTCTGGTCTGTCTCCGTATCTGGAATCAATCTTGCATGTTGAATATGCGCAATGTTTCGTAGTTTTAGTTCCCGCCTGCATTATCTACGATCGACTAATATCTCGCTTGAAAATGATAATTTTTCGCTAACACTGTTACGAAAAAATTGTCCGATTCATGACCGATAAACAAAATATTAGACTGGTACCCGGCAAACGTTGTTGAGGGATTTCCCATCATAAATCTATTTTTAGCACACGAGCCCGCGAAAATCATTCCTTATTGCCAAACGGTTTGTTACATGCACCCTGCCTGAGGGAGCTCTTTCATCTGATATATGACTTACCTGAAACGTTCGTGTACTTTTTGCAAAATATGATCCGAACCGTCAAGAAAAACTATCACTGGTCAGTTAGAATCAAGTATCGGCTTTCTTTTTCCCAATGTAACCTATTCATTTCGAAAGGTGTCCATTCTTTTTATGATGAAAAACAACGTTCAGATCAAATTCTATAAAGATTGTGCCTCGATCGTGACCACAAAGTACTAAACATTGATTTTTTTCTGGGTGGTAAATATTATTATTGTACTAGGCGACTTTGGAAAATAGTGGCTTTACATCTGATCTCAATCTACACATGCATGTCCATCTTATATTAAGTTGCCAGGATGACATGTGATTCGGGCATGATTTTAGTTGCATAACAAAAATATCGTTCTATCGTCTACAATATATAGACATTCTTTAGAAAATATATAAAAACATTGGAATGTTTGTGTTCAATTCTTCCACACGCACGGACGCACGGACGCACGCACACACACACACACACACACACACACACACACACACACACACACACACACACACACACACACACACACACACACACACACACACACACACACACACACACACACACACACACACACACACACACACACACACACACACACACACACACACACACACACACTTGGAACCACATGTGCGTGCCAATAAAGGGTTATGAATTCTGCGCTTCCTCACAGCGTAGTCTACTTTTTTTATATCTATTATGGCTTCTTCGGAGCATATTGTATTCTTCATTGCATACTTGTTTTTCTTATAAATAATTTAGAAATAAACATACGATTTCAAAAATGTTCATACGGAATACTAAAATAGATCATAGTAAACAAATAGTAATAGTACTATTAAATAGTAAACAAAATTTGTCTCATTCGAGAAACGTATATCGTCGTTGTAAGAGCAAAACCTCGTATCTCATTTTTGGAAGATTTCAATTGGGAAGGAAAAAATGTAATAACTTTTCCCAAACTGAAAGGTTTTACTTGAAATTTGGACATTTTGTTCACAAATAAAGTGTCATCAATACTGATCTATAACAATATCACAAAATCGCAAAAGATGGACATGCGAGGTTTGTAATACACCGACGATATGCGCCATAGGAGTTAATATGTGTTGTTAGATTTGTAAACACACGTGTGTGCACTCACTTCGAAAGTAATTGCAAGTTTACTTGGTTAGCTAGAATAAAGGGCTTAGGCAATATAACGCATCGTTCATTACTCCGTCGAATAACATTTTTCGATTTTAGATAGGCCTAGATCTACTCATCACCTTTCTTTAATAAACGATAAAACATAACAACATTATCCAACAATTATTTGCACTAACTGGGCCCCTTCTTCATTGCGGGAAGTCCCTCTTTTGATATTTCATTCATATCATTTCGCAATGAAGGAGAGGGATTGGTGGTCGTGGTTATTATTTCACTGATGAAAGACCTTTAAATTATCTTCTTATAACGGCAAAAAATAGACTACAGCAATCCAAAATCTGCTGAATGGATTTTGAAAATAATTTAGGTTGTTACATGTATGTATAATATTGAAACATATCTAGCATATAAAATAATGATGCAAATGGGGGAAATCCTTAGTGCAATGTCGGCAGTTGTGCTTTGTTTCAATGGTTATCTAAGCATTTTCTTTCGGGGACGCCAAAACTTAGTATCATTGTTGAAAAAGTTAAGATGTTTAGGCGTCTAGTTTATCATTTTTTTCATATGACAAGATCAGAGCTGTGCAGGAAATGCGAGGCGTAATGTCGACAAATGACTGCGTTTTGATTTTTATTTCGTTTGTTTCCACTCGTATTGTTTAATTTGAAACGCCAACTTCGTTATTTAGGTTTATTTTTCTGATCATAAAAGCATTGACTTCCCTGTCATCCTCGCCGGCTTGTTCGTCCGCTGTCTTCAGTCCACCTGTATGACAAGAGTATTCATGAGTCGATATTAGATTACCAGTCCAATTATGTAAACCATGCCTGATGTCCACCCAATGAAAAATCTACACTTGGTTGTTGAATAGACATTATAATCTTAATTGGTTTTTCTATTTGTCAATTTTGTCTTTCTTTCATGAACATTTTTTTAATATCAATAAATAATTATATGTTTACCTCCACAATCAATCAGAACGTACGTTGACCCAACAGGTAAGGAGCGAATTTGTCCACCTTTTGATAGTTCTACAGGTAAACGATGACAGAATGTTGAGGCACTCTCGGGTTCCAGGACTAGAGACAGTTTAAGGCTGCTTATCCCCGCCTACAGGCAGAATAAGACTGTTTTAGTGTTAATTTCAAACCTTAGATAGTTTACTTTAATTTTTACCTTAACAGTATCAGCCTTTATAATATGTGCTACATTTTAATTGATTAATCATGAATTCTTGAGTATATCGCGACCTCTTTTGTGTTTCTTTACATTATAAGTGGGTTTCATTGTTTTCGCATTGAAAACTACCCATCTTATGTGCCGTGCGATGTGAATAGTTTTCTCTTACATATAGTTAAACTTTATAGCCGCCCTTTCTATTATTAGTTAAAGGGTTTCTTGCCGGGGTATATGACGATTTAATTCCGGCTGGAAAAACGATGTCACCCGCGCCACAGGGTTGACATCATTTTTTCCAGCCGGGAATAAATCGTCATATATAGGCGAGAAACAGTATAACTAATTTATTAAACAACAAAGTTTTCGACTAATTATTTGACTTTTCGTTCATGTAAGACCGTTGTATGGTATACATTATCTTTAATATTAGCATTTATTTGTATCCTATAAAAAATTATTGAACTATGATGATGTATGAACTAGACTTTTACTTGTGTTCACTGGCTGCATGACACATTGACATAGGATTTTTTAGGATCTTGCATGGTCTTGTGGAGCATCTGCCTGGAGAATTCTTTAAATATGTCTTTGTTAGAATGTGGCTGTGTAATTGCATTTTGAGATGACCACTCTTTGACGTTCATGGAAGAACAATCACTCCAACAGTGAGAGGTCTGGGTTCAATTCCCAGCAGAGAGGATATTTTTGTGAGGATCAGCCACATGTTCAAAAAATCTCATAAAAAGAGTTATCAATAAGAGATATTTTTTCTAGGAATAGTTTTGTATAGATTAACCCTTTCCCAAATGACAAAAGTTTACGGTGGTCTTAGACTCCAAAGCTGCGGCAGATGACAAATTGTGTACAGTTGAGCTACGGAAATATTTAAGCAAAATGAGAAAAGGCTTATTTTCAGCATTTTCTTCTTTTGTCTCAATGTTTTCTCATGTCTTTTCAATTAGGGACGTCAAAACAAGGTATTGTATGGGAAAGGGTTTAGTCGGATCTTCAGCTTTCATTCTGTACACGAATATGCAGTGACCTTTGACCTTTTCATACACGTATAGCATACATGTAGGGTAAAATAATCAAAGAAAAACAACACAAAATGCATCATGTTCAGGTTATTGTTTGTCCAATTTAAACTGAGACTCCTTAAATATTCAGAACATTTTCGGGTCTTTCCGCATGTTCTACATTGGGATTATAATCTGTGTAAGTAATGATAAACAAATTGTCACTGGTCACCGCATAAAAAGTGGTCTAGTATGTAAGGCGACTGTCTTGTGTACTATCTGCACGTGGATCGAATCCTGGAAGTGCCTCTGTTTATTTTTTTCTAACATTTATTTGTCTTTTATTGTCTCAAATGCAAGCATACATTTAGTAAACCTCAACCAATTCACTTTTATGGAATCAGTCTTTCAAGAAATATAAAAACCTCCGGATAAAAACGTTTTAGCTGATGTCGTTAACTTTGCTTGGTGTTTAAGACCTTTTTCTACGCCACCCATAATTGACCCTAGAGTCATGAGGGTCACTGTCTTTCTGATTCAGAAGGAGCTGTGAGAGACCAACACATTTTCATTATAAAAGCAATATGCAGGGGAAGATTATAGATAATAATGAACGAACAAAGACACGATAAAAACGGAAAAAATATTAATTGAATTATAACAGTATAAAAGAAAATTGGATGGTTGGGTACTTTTTTTAGCAGAAAAAAAAGAAAAGAAAGCTTGACAAAAGTTTCGGTGGTAAAATGATGGATTCGACCCTGAGTCTCTGATACTGAAAGTCTCGCGTCTGTTAATTCATTGATAATATGCGGAAATAATCTTAACACATTTCACAGCACGGGAAACTACCGAATACTCCGGTGTTTGCCGGAAATGACTTACGGAAAACGACGAGTCTAAGTTTAAATTGGACAAAAAAATAAAGATGTTTATTTTGAAAATTCATACAGACGAAATGGGCTTTTTAATGTCTCATAATGTGTAAACATGAGTAGTGTTATCAATGAAGCGTGAGAATCATGGCTGCCACTACCAGTTCATCTTCGCAAGCCAATGTTCTACCTCCACTTTGTTCGTTCGTAAGGAACAAAGTGGAGGTAGAACCCTTGGCTTGCGAAGATGCTACCAGTTCGAATTCTTGTGTATGTTACCGGCTAGGCGCCTTAGGGGGATTTATGATATCATACTCGAGTGGACGTAGACATCAATTTCTGTCAGATCAGAATTAACCAATGAAAATGCCTGAATTTTCTTAGCAGTATGATATGTTCTTGATTTCAAACAGTTTTACTTAGATCTACTCTCACCTTGATAGCTGCATCTATCACATCTGCTGCATGAAACGAGATGTTAACCTTGATTGCGTAGCGTTTTTCTTTTTTCTCTATGATGTAGATTATTTACTTGAAATGATCAATTTGATAATGATTTGCTAATATTCTATATATGTTATAACGAGTCTACGTCTAAAAGTTTTACCTTTATAGCCGCCTCTCTCATGAACTTTTTCGCCTTCTCACTCCAGATGGCCGGAATAGTCAACGTCCAGTAGATGTCATCTGATGTCATTGTTCCCATAAGTTGCTTCTCAACTTCCTTTAGTAGGTCATCTTTTAAATAACCGATGGCTAGTTGGAATACTAACATGGCGGGAAGCTTCTTTCCATTGTCAGCTTCCAACATCATTCCTCTTGTTATTATCTGATAGCAAAGTGAGAAAATTATGGAAAACTAGACAAGAGGACCATGATGGTCCTATATCGCTCACCTGAACCAAAATGATATGAGCCACAATTTTGTTCAATTCAATTAATATTTACGACTTTAAGACTGAAAACGAACTTATGGTCAATAATGTTGTGAAAATCGAACTCATCCGAGATCTTATGGTGCCCAACATTGTGTCAAAGTTTTGTCTTGATTGATTAATAATTGTAAATTTTAGAGTGTAAACAAGGTCGAAAACAGCCGAAAAAGGCAAATTTGTCAAATTCAAGGGCAAGTTACTCTCGACTTTCTGATCAGATCAGACTGAAAATCCAAAAGATCAAAGATCTTATAATACCCAACATTGTGTCCAAGTTTTGTCTTGATTGATTCATATTTGTAGATTCTAGAGTGTAAACGAGGTCAAAAACAGCCGAAAATGGCAATTTTGTCAAATTCAAGGGCACGTAACTCTCAACTTTCTGAAAAAAGATCAGACTGAAAATCTAACTCATTTAAGATCTTATGGTCTCCAACATTGTGTTCAAGTTTTGTCTTGGTTGATTCATTATTATACGCCCGAAGGGTCGTATTATGTTATGGCCCCGCTCGTCCGTCCGTTTGTCCGTCCGTCTGTCCGTCCGTCCGTTAGCAATTTCTTGTGTGCGCAACTCCTCCTACAGTTTTGATCGGAATTTGATCAAACTTGCCACAATTAATCTCCATGGTGTCTAGTTGTGCACCTTGCTTACGGAATTCAGATAACTCTTTTCGTTCTTGAATTATCTGCCCTTGAATTAAAAAATGCCCATTTTCTTGTGTGCGCAACTCCTCCTACAGTTTTGATCAGAATTTGATCAAACTTGCCACAATGAATCTCCATGGTGTCCAGTTCTGCACACTGCTTACGGAATTTAGATAATTGTTTTCGTTCTTGAATTATCTGCCCTTGAATTTAAGCAAAAATGCCCATCTTCTCAAAAATGCCCATTTTCTCCTGCGCGCTACTTCTACTGTTTCAACCAGCATTTAATCAAACTAGCCACAATGAATCTCTGGTGTCTTGCTGTGCAAACAAAATTTTGATAACTTTTCATGTTTGAATTATCTGCCCTTGAATTAAAAAAATGGCCAATTTTACTGACAAGCCCCTCTCGGGCGTATATGCGCCGCTCTGCGAAGCTCTTGTTGTAGATTCTAGAGTGTAAACGAGGTCGAAAACAGCCGAAAATGCCAATTTTGTCAAATTCAAGGGCACATAACTCTTTACTTTCTAAACAGATCAGACTGAAAATCGAACTCATTAAAGATCTTAGGGTCCCAAACATTGTGGCTAAGGGGTCCCAAACATTGTGTCTAAGTTTTGTCTTGATTGATTCATAATTGTAGATTCTAGAGGGTAAAAAAGGTCGAAAACAGTCTAAAATGGCAATTTTGTTGAATTCAAGGGCACATAACTCTTGTCTTCCTAATCAGATCAGACTGAAAATCGAACTCATCTGAGATCTTATGGTCTCAAACATTATGTCCAAGTTTTGTCTTGATTTATCAATATTTGTAGATGCTAGAGTGTTAACAAATTAAAAAGTAACTAATTTTGACGTTCAAGGGCACATAACTCCTGACTTCCTGGTCCGATCTGACCCAAAATTAAACTCATCCTAGAACTCATAGTCTCAAACATTATGTCTAAGTTTTGTCTAGATTGACAAATATTTGTAGATGCTAGAGTGTTAACAAATCAAAAAGTAGCTATTTTTGATGTTCAAGGGCACATAACTCCTGACTTCCTGGTCCGATCTGACCCAAAATCGAAGTCATCCGAGAACTTATGGTCATACATGTTTTGTTGAAGTTTGGTTAAGATTTGTCAATATTTGTGGATGCTAGAGTGTTAACAACAAATTGTGGACAGACGGACGGACAGACGGACGGACGGACGGATGGACAGACGCCGACGGACGGACGCCGACGGACGAAAAGCGACCACAATAGCTCACCTTGAGCACTTCGTGCTCAGGTGAGCTAAAAAGTGCAAGCAGAATTGATTGGACGATGATCGATTATGATAAAAAAGATCGAATGGTTTCCTTCAGAGCATTCCGTTCGATTACCATGAGCTGCTCTGCCAGGTAATTTATCGTCAGGTATACTTGGTTCAGACGTGGGGGTTTTCTCGTATCCCAAAAAAGTTTTTTTTTAAAAAGTGTAAAACCTATTTCAAAGACCCAATAAAAAGGACTGTGTTTGCAGATATTTCTTCTGACGTAGAGAGAAGATTTAAATTAGGCATAATGTCGACTGAATTTGACTCTATTATTCTTCAATTCCGACACGAAAACATACGTTTGATGGCATATAGGACAAAATAATAAAGGATAGGTTGCAACAAGGATTCAAAAAATATATTTTCTTTAAATTCTGTGAATTGACAGGGTTACATAATATCTTTAACTAGTATGTGTAAACAATCTGACGAGGGCTTATTTATGGAGATAATTGCTAACAAAGTGGGTTGGGTAAATTGACATGAGAAGGATTTTTTTTACTCTGAAGTTAAATAACTTTTTTCCTGTATAGATCAGATCGAATTGAAGGTACTTTCACTGTACTAGGGACACAAGATTTTTGCAATCATTAATTATGTATATAAGTTTGTTGATTTTCTGTATTCGTTCTTCTGTCAATCTCAGATGTAGCTCATTTTTAATGTACTAGCTTTACGAAACTATCTCTGCAGCTTTTTTGCTGTATGAATTGATGTGATATTTTGTGAACATGGTCCTATATGATGTTACTAAATATGTGTAAACTTTGGGTTAAATCCATTGCAAAGAACCAAAGTTATTTGAACTTGACCTTCAAAGGCCATTCTAAAAAGTCACTTTTTTATAATTTCACCCATAACTTGATATAGAAATGGACTTATAAAGTATATTTCAATAAACAAAGTCACGGGTATAATAAACTCGCTGTTCTTAGTTTGTTCAATGCTCATTTCAAAGTAGACCTTGACCTTGACATATACGTAGAACTATAATGACTATATGAAAGGAAATTGTCCACTTGCCCCTTCAAAAATCCTTGTTATTATGTGTGTAAAAGTCAGTATCAATCGTACCCTTTCCACTGAACTAAGTAATTACAACTACGATATATGATGAAAATAATTTTATTCGTTTAAAATTCACTTAATAATGATATTTTCATGATAAATTTTAGCTCAATATCATAAAAGGAATAATAATAACCTTTGAAGGTCAAGGTCAAATAACTTTGGTTCTATGCAACGGATTTGACCCAAAGTTTACACATATTTAGTTACACCATATAGAATCATGTTCCCAAAATATCATGTCAAAAATGAAAGCTGTGGAGATAGTTTCGTAAAGTTAGTACATCAAAAATTTAAGCAAAATCTGAGATTGACAGAAGGACGAATACAGAAAATCAACAAACTGATATACATGATTAATGATTCCAAAAATCATCTGTCCTTAGTAAATTGAAACTACATGCAATATTTCAATTCGATCCGATCTATACAGAAAAGGTTATTTAACTTCAAAGTAAAAATTTGCTTCTCATGATAATTTACCCCACCCACTTTGTTCGCCATTATCTCTAAAATTAAGCCCGTATCAGATGTTTTACACATACAAATTAAAGATATTATGTAACCTTATCAATTCCCAGAATTTAAAGAAAATTTATTTTTTGAACCATTGTTGCAACCCATCCTTTGATATTTTAGAATAACTTTTGAAGGTCAAATAAATTAAGTTCTGATATACTGATATACTGTCGGAACTGATATACATGATTAATGATTGCAATAATCTTGTGTCCCTAGTGCATTGAAAGTACCTGCAAATTTCAATTTGATCAGATCTATACAGAAAAATGTATTTAACTTCAAAGTAAAACTTTGCTTCTCATGTCATTTTACCCCACCCACTTTGTTAACCATTATCTCCAAAAGTAAGCCCCCATCAGATTTTTTACACATACAAATTAAAGATCTTATGTTACCCTATCAATTCAACGAATTTAAAGAAAATCTATTCTTTGGGCAATTTTGATCCCTTGTTGCAACCCATCCTTTGGGAGAGAAAATGATGAATTCAGATAACGTCTATTGTTTCCAAGTTTGGATGTTTAGAACAATATTAAATTACTCTTTTCTGTGTTATTGTTTTGTTTAGAACAGATAGGGTAGTCTAAAGAACATACTATTGCAGATTGGATAACCCTTTTTACTTTGTAAGATTGAACATTTAAATTGATTTAATACTGTTGTTGTTGTTTCTTTTTAAATAACAAGCATGTTAGGTGTGTTAATGTGTTAATCAAATTTTGAATGAAAAAATGCTATTTCTCGAACAAGTCGGTAATAGCTGATTTCATTTGATATGTCACTGGCCTCTATTATTGTGTACTCGTAAAATATGTCCATATGTTACTACTAGAGCAACATATATAAAAAGTTTTGCATTGTAGTACATACATATAAATGGTAAAGAACAATAAATTACTGAATTATTTTAAGAATAAACTCCAGGTGTGTCATTTATGATAGTTTAAGATAAACTACGCCATGTCAATTGAATTTTGTAACATATTTTGTATACATGCATTGCCTTAATGCAATAAAGCCCATTACAAAATCGATTATCGATCGATTTGCTCATCCGATAAAAAAAAAAAAAAAAAAAAAAAAAAAAAAAAAAAAAAAAAAAAAAATAATCGATAATAGATCGCCATTTCAATTTATATTTGGTTGGAAAAAAAATCACGCCTGAAGATGATTAAAATGGTTTATATTCAAACATAAATGCCATTGAACTGCTATCACGGAATCAATTTGATACATGATCACAATTTACCTTTTGTTTATAAAGCATCATTTTGAATCGAGAGAAAAAGTAATAATCTTTATGACTATCCTCCCCTGATGCAGCCAAATCCATGTATCTGTCCTGTGCGGTATATCCAAACGCTTCAATGGTTTTCCCGTCTGGTTTTATTAAAAGTACAGTGGGTGTCTTTGAAGAGATGTTTTCACCATTGTTCCAGTTTTTAGCCAGAACTTTTGTTGGTTCTCTTTCGTAATCATGTCTAAATGAAAACGCCCATCCAGAGAATGTGGTACCAAAGTCTATCGCTGCTACACCTAAATGATTGCTGCTCGCCATCCTGAAATGGAAAAAATATTATTTGGATCAACAAGGATTCAGTATTACTGAAATATACTAAGCAAAACAATTAAAGGATATTCAAATTGCACTATTTGTAAAAATTAACAAAGGCATATATTCGAACAAAAATCTACAAATAACTTCATATCAATTTCTTATCTTGAAAATCAAAAACACACAGCAGAGCAATCGTTTCCGGTTTTCATACAATATCCGGTTAAACGCTGGTACCCTACAACCGAAAAGTCACACGTCATGAATAACGGTTATTTTCACCCTGGAAGTCGACTCAAGCCTTCCAAGTACCTCGCAAATTCATCGCAGATTGAATTTCCACATATTGCGGTACAGTGTTCCATTTCCGAATACGTCCATGTTTGAAAAAGCCGAGTTGGTCGGTTGTTGTTGTCGGTGACGTAGACGTCTCACCAACGTGTTTCAATCATGCTAGATTGGATAAAGGTTCTGTGAGCAGGATGGCAATTTCTTGGATTGAAACCAAATCTGTTTAAGATGGTGTTCTACAATAACGACACCGAATAAGTTTACGTTGGCGTCAATGAACGCGTGTCCATCTCCATTTTCCTGTCTAAAAGTTACAGGATGTGAGTCAATCACGTGGTTAGTGTAATGTTGGTCGGTCAGTGTCATTTAGCACGAAAAGGTTTGTCTCTAGATAACGTATGATTCCCGTCAACTCCATAACGCCCACGTCACCATATGCGTCACATGTGGGTATATTGCATTCGTGTTATCTCTCGTTCTTATATCGAGAAAAACATGAATTCTACTGTCAACATGCGACGCCGAAACCAACTTTGGTTGGTGATGAGCACTGCAATCTGGTGCTGCTGGTTCCATCTCAAATGGTTTCTGGTCCATGCGCCAGTGTCGTCATGTCAAAGCGTTAGCTGTCAACGGCCTTCTGGTGTTAATGCCCATGATTATTTAATCCGTTTATCACAGACTGAATTCTAAGGTTTATCCCTCGCACATCTGTAAGACTCTGGAGTAATTTTAGAAAGCTTTGGAGTCATAGAACGTAACGGGTTCTTGAGAATGTAACTGTCATCAGCCAAAGACGTCGTCTACTTACGTCCCTTGTCACGCCGTTTCATAATTACGACTGCCCAGTGATACCGTTTGTGTAATGGACTGAATGCACATTACAAAATTCAAAATCTACGAGCGACGTCAACCTGACGTTCATATACGTTCAATTGACCAACGGCCTGTCAGCGCTGCAGATCTGTCAGCCATTGACGTTCAATCCTTTTTAATGAATTGATTTTATGCAAGTACGTTTTAATTTCCTCAGTGAAGCAACTGAGAGTACGCATTTATGTGAAAAACTGCACGTAAATAACACGGTGAGTTTGGTAGTTGACCATTGTCAATTGTCCCATTTTGGCATGGCCAGTGAAGCAAAACTCGATGTGGCAGCATAAAACATGAGAGGGAATGTATGTTATAATAAAAAGCATTAGGTTTTTATATAATATTTAATCAAAGCTTCTAAAATGGCGGTAGAATTTTAATATCCTTCAATTGTTTTGCTTAGTATATATTGTATTTGAGTAAATTGTTGCATGTTTTCATTACCTAGAAAATGCATTCAACTCGTTTCCAAAGCAATCCCTTGTGCATGTCCGGCTATCTGGAATCAGAAAAGGCCGGATGCCGTATATCAAATATTAAAATTAATGATAGACATTGGAAAAGAAAAACATAAGCAACTAATCATGTATTAATTACGCTACAAAAACGATCCTCTCACTTCATTGTTTTTGATGGGGTCCAAGCGCCTTTTTCAAAACGTCATGTACACGGCTACATACATGTTATACTGCTTATTATAAATAAGATGCCGATTTTATTAAACTTTAAGGGGGAATGCTCCAGTTTTTCGGAACACTCGGTCATTACTGTTGTTAATTAAATATTTCGTACCAATATGTTTCGCTACCATATTTTCAGTAATATAACACGTCATTAAAATTTACCATTTTCGACGGTAAAAGTGTATTTATTATGCGAAACTGATTTCCTCAAGATGGAAATCGATTATTTAGAGCAAGACAGTCGTAAGTGTGTATGCAGTTACCACTGTTTTGCGTCATTTCATTCATGTGCATCTGATAAAAATTGCTGTAATTCACTAATAAGTGCGCTGACCTATACATTTTCTTTTTGAATTATTACTAGGGCATGTTGCTTAATACAATGAGGGAGTTTCATCAATTCTATTATGTAGAACTTGAAATATTTCAAAAAAATATGCAAAATTGGACATAAAATACTCACGCTTCGTTGATCTAACCGAACACGTGAGCATGCTGTTTTATGCATTTATGCGTTTATAATAGCACATATTTTGGGTTTTCTGTTCTTGTTAAATGTAAGACGTTACTTTAAATCCACTTTCGGGACTAAACGACGATTATACAGCATTGTATTAGCATTTTAGTGTCCTTGGACAGGTGCAAGAAATTGTGCTTTTTTCGCTGTACACATAGGGGTATGTGTTATGAATGCCTATAAAATTCAAACAAGATCGCTGACCTTCCAATTTTATTTTATTTTTCAATTGGTAATAACATGTAATTGCAACATACAAAATATAAATAAATTCTATTTTTGGGAAAAAGTTTAGGAAACTGGAGCATTCCCCCTTAAGGTCGTAGGACTTCATCATTTTATAATTAATAAGTTCTCGCACTAAGATAAACTACTGCATAGCGGTATGAACCGGGTTTGATGTATTAGGTAACACATTCTTCTCTTCTGTAAAGGAGGTAATAAAGAATATCTTTCTATCTATCTGCCGTATCGTTCTCACAAACCTTGCAAGGAATTTAAATGGTTGGCGATATTATGTCTATATGGGTCGAAATAGGTCGATAACGGTTTAGTTCCGTATGGACCTGTAACAAAATCGGCTATGTGTGACTATGGCTTATGAGAATAATTCAAAATAACGACTGTATCATTTCAACGTATCCCTCGAATAACTTTAAGCCTGGCCCAATGAAAATTTGTATCCGATTTCATCTTTATTTTTTGATGGTGCACCGTTTGGGTCGAAAGTATTTATTCATTGTCTGAAAAGAATGATCGTTTGTTTGTTCGAACAAATAGTAGACCTATTTTTTGTCGGAAGAATATTATTTATTGAATTAACAAATCGTTTTTGCCAATATAACCTTCTCATTGCACCAGTTTTCGATTCTCTGCTTTCGTAATCACAACTGCCCTCTGACATAAGGTCTGTACAAAATAAATCATTTTATTACCATGATCATGTGTCAATAAAGCTAATTTAAAACATGGTTCATTTATTTTTAAGACAGATTAATGAAAAAGACCTCGAATTACCTGTGTTCGTCCTCTTAGCTCTGACAGGGAAGTGAATTCTCAATTAAAAATCAGTAAAATATTCTATTTCATAGAAAACAATGAAAAACAAGAACGGCATATGAATTTGTATTCTTAATCTCCTTAAATTTTCAGCCAAACAGATTTCTGTCAACATATTAAAAGCATGTGCACATGATTTCATTCTGCCTTCATGTAGAAATACGACAGTAAAGGTAACCAAACCATTTCAGGCCATAAACCAAACAATAGCTGGATTAGATTTCGAGTCTTTTTGGCTATAAAAAAGAGATTCTTGGTTTTATTGTCAACTGAAGTTCAAGGTTCCGTCTCCATATAACCTTAGCCGTGAAAGAGATTAGCCACGTGTGAAGCTTTGATTTCTAAATAAACGTATTTAAGAGTATACATGTATAGCATGTTTGTAATATAATTATTTATCTATCTTTAAACAAAGTGCATAAAAGACGTTTAAACATGTTTCAGCAAACTTCATGTAGTTGTTTACTTCAAACACATGGAAATGGTATAGTTCCAATTTTCAAATGAACAGGAGATTTACATGTTATTGTTTTATTAAACAATGACTTGTGCATGAAATGTGACACTTCAATTTGTCAATAACATAAAACGATTGGGGGCACAGGAAAGTCTTAGTGAATAAATACCGTTTGAATTTTCTGAAAATGATTGAATTGAAATAAATGGTCTTACTTTTGTTCACCAAATATTTAAACACAAAGGAAATTAATGACGCATTACAAACAATTTATATTGACATTTATAAGTTATAGCAGACCAGATTACTTTCGTTTTATTAGCTCGACTTTTCGAAGAAAATGAGAGCTTATACTGTCACCCGGGCGTCGGCGTCGGCGTCGGCGTTGCAACAAAGGTTAAAGTTTCAATACTATCAAAGCGCTTAAAAGTCGAGCGCGCTGTCTGCGGACAGCTCTTGTTATCTAAATCGACGTTCTTGTAGTTTGCTATCCAAGTTTATATTCCAAAAAAAAAATGACCCTTTTACCCTGTGAATCGACGAGGCAGTTTTATTTAGATTGTACTGCATATAGAACCACTAGATGGTGTCAAAGGGTACATGTAGAACATGTCCATTAAGATTAAAGGACTTGTGCATTTTTAAACTGCCTGGCTTGCCAGGCAGGTTATAATACTGCAAATTCGACAGTCGATATGTTGAAAAGACTGCAAACTTACCATTATCCGCTAAGCAATGTCTTCGAGCCAAACTATGTGTTTTCAAGCACCGAAGAAACGGCCTTTTCAGTCACAATCTACAAACTTTTTTTTATCTTATTTACTTTTACGACAAATAAAGAAGAGGCTAATACAAAATTTGATGTAATTTTCGCTTTTAGTAATTACCAATTAGTATTTTCAGTGTTTATAACAAGCTTTTTCGGCTGAGTGAAGGAGTTGAAACGTACAATAGGTTAACTGTATGATACATTTGTAGCAGTTGCAATATTAATGCTCTGATTTTTCAACAAACCAATCAGTTGGACACATTACATTTTCCCTTTATCCGCTGAGCACCGTGTTCGAGCCAATTAACTATGTGTTTTCAAACACCGAAGAAACGGCCTTTTCAGTCACAATGTACATTTTTTTTATCTCACTCACTTTTGCGACAAATAAAGAAGAGGCTAATACAAACTTTGATGTTATTTTCGCATTTAGTAATTACCAGTTAGTGTTTTCAGTGTTAATAACAAACTTTGTGGTTGAGTAAAGGAGTTGAAACGTACAATAGGTTAACTGTATACTACATTTGTTGCAGTTACAATATTACTGCTTTGATGTTTTTCTCGGTCATTTACAGTGGTAGGGCTGACAACCAATCAAATTTGTTATGATTATCACGTGGTCAAGCTAACCGAGCTGGACACTTACATTTTGCGTGTGAGCTATGTGATAAAGGCAAACACCGCAGAAACTGCCTTTTCAGTCACAATCTACAAACTTTTTCTGTGCCATGCACTTTTGCGACAAATAAGGAATAGAATTTTACAAAATTTGATGTAAATTTCATTTTTAGTAATTACCAATTAGTATTTTTAGTGTGTATTTCAAGCTTTTCGGTTGAGTAAAGGAATCGAACTGTAAAATAGGTTAACTGTGTTATAAATTTGTAGCAGTTACAATATTACTGTTTTTTTTTGTTCTCGAACGGTCATTGAACTGACAACCCTAAAACACATTTTATCTTTCCCAAAGGACAACAATTTAGGGTCTTACAATTTGGAAGCTACTGCAGACAACAAAAGGCATGTTGTTATAGATAGACTTTGTGTAAAAGATAACACAGAAAATATTGAGACAAAAGGAGAAACTGCTGGTTATCAACAGTTTCTTCTTTTGATTCAATATTTTCCCAAGCATTTCCACTAGGGACGTCAAAACCAGGCCCCGGTTTCTAGAAAAAACTTAAGTACATTCTCATGAGAACATGCTCAACTTCAAAGGGATACTCTCCAACGTTGAAGGGTATTCGATTGAAGTTCACGTGGATTTCGTGCGATTTGAGCACGGTGCTCAGATTTGAGCATGAGAACGTACTTAAGTTTTTTCGACAAACCGGGGCCAGGTCTTTTTTTGGATAAGGTTAAAAACCTTAACATTCCAACAATTTCCTATCAAACTGGTCAAAGTTACATTCCGTTCATCTCGGGATAAAAAAAAAACAACAACAAAAAAAAAACATTGTGGCATTTTAGACAATGGTTGACCAGCATCAGTTCTTAATGAATGCAGCAATGATTATCACACAAGTAAACATTTAGAGTTTTATTTTCAGATATTGAAAATAAAACCTAAGAATATCAAGGATAAATCATTACACATTTCCCACAATGTTTTCTACGCAGAAAGGCCAAATTACGTAAACTTTCCTTTACCCTATATTGTCGTCTGCACAATCTTTCAATTTGGACCAGTCTAAATTCTTATGTTTGGTGATTTTAAGGGTATTAGAGGAGTATAGGTTTAATCCCTTCCAAAAAAAGGCCTGGTTTTGACATCCCTTATAAAATGCCTTGGGAAAAATTGACGATAAAGAAGAAAATGCTGTACAGCAGCATTTTCCTTTTAGCCTCAATATTTCTGTTTTATTATGTACACAAATCATATATTTATTGTCCACCCAAATTAACCCGGGACAACTTAATTTTCTTGTGCAAAGTCCGTTAGTTGAGTGCCTTAACAAAACATTGCCGAAGTGGGGTCATTACAAATGCAGATGTCTCGGGTTAATCTTGCTGGACAACATCCACATGCATTTGTAATATATTTACTATACATGGCTGGTTGCCATTGTAGCAAGAATATGTGAAATTCAATCTTCATTAATATCCAAAGCAGGCAGTTTACAGTGCTTACAGCACTTTGATTTCAGTAGGCAGAATCGAGAGGATTTTCGTTCCGATCGATGTAAAATAAATACGATTAAATTATCCAACTTAAAATGGAACGATACACGGTTATGGTTAATTCTTAACCACTTCATTCAATCATGAATGGTCTGAAAAGTGTGAAATATCTGACTATTCCGCGATGATTCTGGTTCCAGTTATATCAAATCCCAAACAAGGTCTTGTTTTTACGCCAATTTTTCATACGGTAAACTGTGGAAATGCTGAAAACGATTTTTTTCTTCTTTTTGATAAAAAGTTACCCAAAAACCTATCGCTTTTTTTGGAAAGCCAATCAATAAATGAATACATGTATTATATATTTCTATGCTCTTATAATAGTCCAACATTTTACATATTTTTTGGGAAAATACATCAGGAAATGAAACTGATGAGATGGTAATTGGCATTCTATCCCTTTCTTTTCATGTTTCTGACATTTTAATGACAGATAAGTATTCTTGGACTGGATCAGCATCAAAGTTTTTTTTAGAAAAATGACACAAAAATAGAGAGAATATTACTGGTAGAGACAGAGCAAAAGTGAAAAAGGTAGAGAGATAAATTGAGATAGAGATGAGGAAAGAAAGGGAATTGAGAGAAAAGATGAAATTGAAATAAGAAATATAAAGATGGTAAAAACAAAGACAGTCTCAGAGAAAGAGCAAAAGAAATGATAGAAAGTTGGATGAGATACAGACAGAAATATATTTGTAAGAAAAGAAAGTAGTAGAGAAAGATGGGATTGAGGGAAAGGAGAGAGAAGAAAAAGAAAGGAGATTGCTTTAAGAAATAATCTATTTAAATTGGATATAAAAATAGACAAAGGGTTTTACCCTTTCCCAAAAACATTTGTTTTCTTTTCCAATTTTCAGAACTGCTGAAAAGGACAAAATAAAGATAGGATTTGTGTACAAATTTAGTAAAGAAAATATTGAGGTAAAAGGAGAAAATGCTGATCATCAGCATTTTCGACTCTAGCCTTAATGTTTTCCAAAGCCTTTTCAGTTAGGGACGTCAAAACCATGTCTTGTTTGGGAAAGGGCTAAAATGAGAGACAATAAATTTAGATGAAATCATGTTATTGAAGTACATGTATCATGATAACATCCAACCAAGATATTTATTATGTCAAGAACATTTTTACGTATCCTATCTATAAGCACAGCCAGGACAAGGTAAACAAATTCAACACTTGTCGCCGTCAAGTGTTTGTGTCATGTTGTCCGAGATATTTTTTTACCAAAAAGGAAGATGGTACTGTTAATAAGATGCAATTTGTTCTGTATTCTTTAATGGAAAAAAAATATTGTAAATGTAAAGCTATAGTAATTATAACCTTGTTTTTGTTGTTCTTTTTGTTTTTTGTTAAAAAAAAAAAGCTGAATCAAATCTTTTATAACAAAACAATTTTATCAGTTGACTTTATGAAAAGAATTGATTTTTATCATTTTGATAAGAAATATAAAGAATTCATTTTTCTATATCAAAAGTATTTCTCAAACAACACATGGTTTTCATTTTCTACTATAAAAGATGTTAGAAATCGTCGAAACGAAAGAAGAAACTGCTGATAGTCAGCATTTTCTCCTCTTGTCTCATTATTTTCTTTACTAAATTACACACAATTCCTATCTCTTGAACATCCATTTTGTCTAGTACAGCAACTTTAAAATTGAGTCAGTCTAATTGTTTTGCTGCGTGGGAAATATTAAAGTTTTTTCGTTAGATTATACATATCAAGGGAGACACATTATGCTAAATGTGTACATGTATTGAAGGTTAATCTCCCTTACAAAGTCTCCCTTACCCCCTCCCATACAAATATAATCACATTTGTCCCTGAGATGGGATGTTTTTATTTTCAATGGGGAAGAAATCTTGAAAAACATTGTGGGTAAAGAAAAGTCTAAAATAATTTTTGGTCTTTTCACAGACATGGGCATATTTAATTTCAGACTGCTCCATTTATAAAACTCCTCCAAGGACAAAATGTCAGTTGATGAAGATAGAATTTGTAAACTATAAATTACAAGAAATACTGAGGCAAAAGGAAGAAAGGAAGTTTTTATTCTTTTGCCTCTATATTTACCAAACATTTTTTAGGATATTAAAACGTTTTTGACATCTCTGATAAAGACAGGACAATTCTGAAAACATAGAAAGAAATTGACAAAATGCTGATAAGTGTTTTCTCCTTTTCCCTCAATATGTTCTGTTCTATAATTTACACAACTTCTATTTTAACTCATGCCCATTTTGATGCCTGAAACAGCTCTCAAATTGGACTTGCTTAATATACTGCAATTTGAGGAAGGACGAAAATGGTTTCCCAGTTTGAAAATTTATTGCATTGTTGTTTTAAAACAATAAAACAAACAATATGAAATTGAGAAGTCTGTGAAACAATTATAATCCATCACACACATCATGTTACTTTTACATCTTAAATTGTGATTTTTATGCGTATATTGCTTTACTCTACTCGTGTCTGTCTGTCTTTTTGTCTGTCCGAAAACTTGATATTTGCCTTTTCTCCATAAGTATTTGACATGCAAAGCTCAAATTTGGTATGTAACATTCTTTCAATGATATCTATCTGTTCCATGAAATATGACCTTCCTCAAGGTCATCCGTTAATCCTTATCAACCCTTTAACATGAAAACTTAATATTTTAGAAAAATAGCCATTTCGGGGATATTCGTGTTTCACAAATACATCTTGTAAACTTTAAAATGTCTTGTATTACAAATGCTGAATGTTTTATTGTATTCTTTATAAGTGTCTTCATATAATTCTGGCAAACAAGCTTCCAACAAAAGGTTGGAACTATTTTGATTTGTGTATACTATAGCTCAGAAAGTATTGAGGCAAAAAGAGAAAGTGTTGATTATCAGCACTGATTATCAGCACTTTCTTCTTTTACTTCAATGTTTTCCCAAGCCTCAACTATTAAGGACTTCAAAACCAGGTTTTGTTTTAGGAAAGAGTGAAAAGTGGTATTGCTGACGATCTGTTAAATATGTAGTAGCTGACAGATGTGCCCTTATAGCTTGGCATGTCAACTTTCATAAACCAATGCTTTCATATGTCAACTTACATATCATATTTTTTGTTGAATTTCTTCTTTCGATTATTCATATTCATTTTCTTATTTGTGAAACTGTTGTAATAAATATCTATTTTTAGCCAAGTCTGTTTCTTTCTTATTGTTTTAGACGTTGTTTGACTGGTAAGTATATGTCTCGATAAACGCTTTGGCAGAGCGTCTCTAGCTTTTAGCTAGATTATGCTCTGACAGGTCATTTATTGGGACCTATACCAGCTAACCCCAATAGAAAACACTTCATTTGAAAAAGGTAGAATGCAGATAACTATTATTTTTATCGAGCAGGGACTTTGTGACCTGGAGCCAATGTCACATCCCTAGTGCTGTTGTCAGTGTCCTGATCATCATCAGTGTATGCATCGTGGAGGTTAAAACAAGAGTTGACCGCAGATAACGAAGCACGCCTATACACGAGCTTGTAGCAAAAATAGGAGTCCAAAGAGGTCAAAGGTCATGCTCTCACGGTCAAGATCATGGCATGAGGTATCCATATGTGAAATATCAAGGCTCTATCTATAATTGGGCATGATATATAAGCCAGGTTAAAGTTTTTAGCTCCACTGGCCTTCAGGTTTGAAAACTAGGTTACAAGGTCAAATCTTTTAAAATCCTTCCTTTTGCACTAGAGATGCCAATTTTTGCCCAAACTTTGTCAAAATTGTCTTGAATGTTTATCTTAATGATATCTAGGTCATGTCAAGAAGTGGATCATGCTTAGTCATTTACTAGGTCACGAGGTCAAATCTTGTAAAATCCTTCCTTTTGCTCTGGAAGTGGCAATTTTGGTTCAAACTTTGTCAAAATTGTCCTAAATATTTATCTTTATGATATCTGGGTCATGATCAACGGAGGGTCATGCAAGGTCAAAATCTAGGCAGCAAGGTCAAATATTATAGAATCCTTCGTTTTGCTCTCTGGAGATGCCAATTTTGGCCCAAACTTTGTCAAAACTTTCCTAACTACTTATTTTTGAGATCTAGGTTATGTAAAAGAAAGTGGGGCTTATGAGGCCTAAAACTAGGTCACTGGGTCAAATGTTTTTTTTTTGCTCTAAGAACCAAAATACATACTTAATGATTGTGAAAATTGTTCAGAATGTTTATCATGACGATATCTGGGTCATGTAAAAAGTGGCCATGAGAGGTCATAAACTAGGCACGAGGCTAAATCTTGTTTTTTTTCTCCAAGAACCAATGTATTTTCTAAATAATTACGAAAATTAGAAATATCTATCGTGATGGTATCTGGGTGATGTGAATAGTCGGTCATGCAATGATAAAAACTGGGTCACTAGGTCAAATCTTGTTTTTGATCAAAGAAATAAAATATTAACTTAATTATTGTGAACATTTATTCAGAATGTTTATCTTGATGATATCTGGGCGATGTGAAAAGTGGGTCATGCAAGGTCAAAAACTAGGTCAAAAGGTACAATCTTGTTTTTGCTCTAAGAACCTAAATATTTTCTCAATCATTGTAAAATTATTTAGAATGTTATCTTGATATCTAGATCATGTTAATAGTGGGTCATGCGCATTGGAAGTTGCATGTTGTTTGTCTCAAAGTCCTCTCAGGTGAGAAGGGAGGAGGTGGTGTAGTGGTTACGCGCTGGACTTGAAACACAGGGGTCACTGGTTCGATCCCCCGCCTCTCCAGTCATTTGGATGAGACTTTAAAGTTAAACTAAGGTCCCGTCTCCATATGACCTTAGCTGTTGAATCCTCTCAGGTGAGAGATGCAGGGCCATCTTGGCCCTCCTGTTTTACTCATAGAACCATAAATATTCACCAATTGTGTGGTCACAGTCTCGTTTTAAAAATACTGCCTCTATCTGATTCTATGTAAAAACGAGTAATTTACAAACGGCATTTTCAGCCTAAATAACACATTAAATTGCCAAAAAGTGTGTAAAAACTTAAAGCTTAATAGTTATATACTGAAGGAAACTTCTAACGCAAGATGCTTTTTTGCGTGCAAAATCTTTCTGCTTGAATTTTTGACAACAATATTTATTGCAATTGTTATCCCTACACATGCACTATAATTGTTCACTAAAAACTTGAGTGTCCTGTCATCAATCACAGCGCATGTGCGGCTGTGCACAAATACCCAATTTTGTGTTGCACGCGCAATTCGAACACCGATTTAAACCTGTATGTATGCAGCGATTTTGTTAAACGATAGCCGAGTTAAGTTACAATCATTTCTTCAAAGTTCCTCTTCATAATATGCCAAGATTGAGCACTGAAGTCAGAGTGCGCGCCATTGGAATGCGCCAGGCGGGAATGACATTCATAACTGTAGCCGTTTTGTTGTATTGTGCAATATCTACCGTCGGCAGACTTTGGCAAACGTTAAACACGTCAGGTAGACACACCATAATGAAATTCTGATTAGCTGATCAAAGCATTAGACAAAATACTGCACTATTAGTCCATACAACCCCACCCACCACGAAATACCTTAGACCCATGTTCTGCTCTTTCAGATCACATGGCTGATTTACAAAGGTGGGGTAACTACTGGGGCACAAGAAAACAGACTAAAAACTCAATGTGATGCTGATACCTTGGGATCTCAAAATTGACCCCTTGTGTGTATTGGTGCTTTGGGCTGTGTGATACGGTGCATTTCAGTACTTTCATTATTGTCAGTGGCATTATAAAGAATTAGTCTTTGCAAATGCCATTTTTGGTTACGAGTTATACAAGCATAAATGAAATATACGACATTGAAGCTGGTTTTGCGTTGGAAGTTTCTTTCAGTATATTTTATTATGATAAAATACTTGTACCTTATACACTTTCTTTTCGTGTTAAATGTCTATTTGAAAAAGTGGGTCAACTCTGCGTTTCTTTGTTTGAACTCGGTCGTTACCTTAGAAGGACGCGTGGGTATGTGTGATAAACTTGCTTTGGTACTGCCATTTCTTTATGGATTTTCATAAATCTTATATCAAATTAAAGAGGGAAAATAGATCTATTCATCCGTGTATGTTAATACACCTATGACTTATGAGTCGATGATCAGGTATTCAAAAAAGGTCATTTTACTCGGCTTCAAATGGCAAGAACTATGCGGCAGAAAAGCCTATAAAAGCCTATATATGTTCTTCAACATCCTATCTATTCAAATAATAAAACATCTTGTGCTTTTAGCTTAGCGCATTCAAGCGCAAAGGCTTTAACAATGGGAAGTGGTTTTCAATTCCACGTGATTTATCGATAATTTCTGTCTTAACTCCATTCATCCTAAATTTATTCATAAATGTTGACGACAGTGACTCAAAGAACATTCTTGCAAAGTTTGGTTGAAATTGGCCGAATGGTTGATTTGTTAAGAATGATATCATGATTTCTCAAAGTTCGATAAGCCTTGCCCTGCCACGCCCTTATTTTTTGACGAATAAAAAAATCGCGAACATTCTTTAAATATGGTCATCCAAGGAACATTCCTGTAAAGTTTTGTCAAAATCGGCCCAATGGTTAAGGAGTAGGATGTGTTCAAGGAATTATGGGCGAACAGACGGACGGACGGTCGGTGAGTGACCACAATAGCTCATCTTGAGCACTTCGTGCTCAGTACAAAGGGATTTACAAAATCGACGTTTCTCATAGGCTTCCTAAACATCCATTTAACCCTTTCCCAAACAGTAAAAATTTATGGTCATCCAACTCGAAAGCTGTGACAGGCGACAGAATGAGTGTAAACGAAAATAAGATTCTTTCGCCTCAATATTTTCACCTTCAATAAAATCCTTTCAGGACGTCAAAACCAGGTCTAACCAGGTCTTGTTCGGGAAAGGGTGAGGCAGCCAAAAATTAGATTGAATTTAGAGGTTGCAAAATGGACATGTTCAAATGTATGGTGCTCTTTTGGGTCAATGTTTTGAAAGCCTATTTCTTCTCGAACCATAGATATAATGTTAATAATCGATACACTTGAAAGGTTTTTTTTGTTTGAAATTCCTATTTTATATGTTGTAAAATCTTGTTTTTATCGGAGGCAATGACACGGAAATGATATGCGCACAACGAAGCACAGAAAATATTTACACAAAGGGAGAAAATGTTGGTTATCGGCATGTTCTTTTGTCTCAATGTTTTCCAAAACCTTTTCATATATGATCGTGAAAATCATGTCTTGTTCGGGAAAGGGTTGAAATAATATAACAAATATTTATATAATTGTTGTTGGGTAGAAATTGAAGAACTAAATTGTTTGGTAGAATAATTTCATCCTTTGTAAAACTTCAAAGGGGTGTAACTATTTCATCAAATGTCCGATTTTAAAACGTAAGCAATTTTGAGTTCCTCTCATTCAGACCTTGAAAATGATATATAATTTGTTGAAGTTCTTTGAAAAATAAACAATAACGTAATTCGGCAGAATTATCTCCCCGTTGTAAAAATCTGAATAAGCATTATTCCATAACGCAACGTCCGATTTTCACAATTCAACCAGTTTTATGTTTCTCTCAATATTCTCTGTAAGCTGGTATACATTTTGTAGGGGCTGGAAAACTTTTGGAAAAAAGTGTGACCACCCTACCACCAATCAACACAAAACTTTCAGCTTATCTTACTGACCATAAGATCTTGCATGGGTGTAATTTTCAGCTTCATAGGAATCTTAATTCATAATATATCTGCCCTTGAATTTGACAAAATTGCTGTTTTCGACTTTCATTTTACACTTTACATCCACAAATATTGAACAATCAGGTCAAAACTTAAACAAAATGTAGATGAAGTTCAGATCTTGCTTAAGTGTGATTCTTAGCAAGATAGGAATATAAAATCCTCAGTTATTATCTATCGTCGTTGTAAATGCAAAACCTCGTATCTCGGTTTTGGAAATTTTTATAGGGGAGGAAAAAACGTGTAATAACTTTTCCCAAACTGAAATGTCTTACTTGAAATTTGGACATATTGTTCACAAATAATGTGTCAATAATACTGATCAGTAAAAATATCTCAAAACCTGTGAGAATCGTCTACACTGGGCACACGAGTTTGTACTTTGAAAATTGCACCAATCGACATACGAGGTTTTGCATTTACACCGACGATATATGCCTTTTTGACAAAATTGCTAAAATTTTGTGACTTTGATTTCACTCTAACACACTCCAATTAAAACATAAAGCTTGGGAACCAATAGATCTTATATGAATGTATTTTCAGCTTGCAAGTTACTTTGTAATTGCTTTAAGAGCAACAAGTATTGAAAAATCAAGTCAAAACTTCGAATTGATATAACAAGAAATTCGGGTTTGATTAGCCATTTGCATTAATTTTTAAATAGGGTATTTCCCCGATACTATTTTAGTTCATTTGGAGAAAAATCAATGGTCTGTTAATTTAGATCTGTTGGAAGAAGGAAAAGTGTAATTGCTAGTATCATCCTAAGCTGGAATGTTCTCCCATTTCCTTAAAAATACCTTTTCTCAAATGGCAAACATGTAGTTTTACTTTCTTTGCTTCAAGAACCACACATTTTGAACAATCTAGTTTTTTAACTTTCTTTTTGCTCTATTGAGCACAAGCATTGAACAATCTAATAAAAACTTGGATTGAATATTACATGAAATTCAGGCCTGTGGAGCGACTCAAGACCTTCAGGTTTTCTAGTTTGAAAGTAGGTCAAACTCATAGGTCAAGGTCACAAAGTCAAATGTCATGGTCCTAAATTAAAGGTCTTTGTACATGTAAGAGGTGTTCATGGTTCTATCAATAATATTGCATTATATATATTATAAGCCAGGTTAAAGTTTTTTAAAAGAAGGTCAAACTCCAAGGTCAAGGTCTTTAGGTCAAAGGTAATGTTCCCAAATGAAAGGTTTTGACAGGAGGTATCCATGTGTGAAGAATCAAAGCTGTATCTCCAATAGTTCCTGAGATATAGACCAGGTTAAAGTTTTTGAAGACGGGACTCGACATCGACACTAGGGCTGTGACATTAGCTCCCCGGACATAAAGTCACGGCTCGCCAAAAAGGCCTAAACGTCATGCACTATTAGAGATACAGCCATGATATTCCAGCATAAATACTTTCAAACAAGACATTTTAGTTAAACATAGTGACCTTTAAATGCCCTTGTAGGGATAGAGCCTTGATATTTCACACATGGGTACATCCAACCAAAGACTTTCTTTTGGAACCATGTTGCTTCACGTTTTGCCCTTGACCTTTGAGTTTGACGTACTTTTCAAAATCTCGAACATGACCTTTTTCACATGCCCTAGATATAGCCTTGATATTTCACTCATGGATACCGCCCACATAGAACTTTTGTTTGGCACCATGATTTTTGACCTCCTGACCTTGGACTTTGAGATTGATTTTTTTTTGCGAGTGGTCGCCCTTGGTAAACATCACGAAATTTTATGCGAGGTCATTTTATCCTGTTTTCATCAATTTTTGAGGTTAGCAGATCGTTTTACAACCCACATTTTGGCACAGAGCTCAACAAACTAACATTGGACAAGTAAGGCGAATCATACATAGATAAGGTTGTCGGAGAACGTTGTGAAAAAGGATTTTTACTGGCACGTTGAATCGGTGCATTCTATAAATAGACTTATCGGCTCGAGTTGTAAAACCAGTTTGGGCGTCTGTTGTAAACAATAAATATGGGCGTGGATTTGATGACATACAGAGTTAGAGTTGGATGTTTTCACCAGCCAAATAAATCAAGAACTCGTCCCTCATCCCTACATCTAAACCTGACTGCTATACCGCTATGTATCCGATTTGTGCTCTTCTTCCTCCTTTGTGCACAATGCATCGAATCGAACCCAGGACCTGTTGATAGAGGATCAAGGGGAAGAGGCCAATCGAACTCTAGAGGTTCTTATAACAATTGTACCAGAGAAACACGCTCTAATTCGAAGGATTTGGTCAATCATAATATCAGTAGCAGATTAGCAGACGACACAAGTTATGCTACGGTTGTTAGTTCCCCACCAAATACAAGATCATCCCAGCGTCAATCTGATCTAAGTCAATGGTTGAGAGACTCACAAGACACCACAAGCGGTCATTCCCAGTCCTTACTTCAACCCGCCTCCCAGTCACGTGCTATAGATCCTGATCAGACTTCTATATCTGACACTTCTACTGTTCTTGATACCGATACAGCTGCTAACCCTTCTCAACTTGCTACCAATTCGCTACTGCTAGAGATCCGCGCTGACGTCAAGAATATTCATGCAATACGTGAGGATGTGAAAACCATTAATGCTAAGTTTGACAGTCTAAAATTGGCCGTTGATGACTTACAAAATGAAAATGCTTTGTTGAAAGAAGAGAATAGGAAACTCTCTAAAACAATTGAAAATCTATCTGAATCGGTAAAAGAGGTGAAAAAAGTAGCTCTGGATGCTGAGAGGCAAAGTGAGCGTCTCGAAGCACAGTCAAGGCGTGACAATTTGAAATTTTATGGAGTCAACGAAGATCGACAAGAATCTTGGGCCGACACTGAGGTGAAAGTTCGTCGCGAAATTAATAAACTAGGTCTAGATGAATCGAGTGTATCTATTGAGCGAGCCCATAGGTTACCCGGTGGACCTTCCCCGAAGCCCATCATTGTTAAATTCTCCTTTTTCAAGGATCGTGACAGAGTTTTGTCGGCATTTCGCTCAGTGAGAAATAACAATTCCGGTGCGGCAACCATACGTATAGTTGAAGACTTTCCGCCGCGTGTTACAAAACAGCGTACAGCTCTCTATCCACTGCTGAAGAAAAGTCTAGACGAAGATAAGACTGCACATTTTCGCTATGATAAGCTTATTGTCGATGGCATAGCCTATACCTATGACTTTGATGCTAGACGGCCTGTACAGTGTAGTGACTAGGAATTAGGTCGAGGCCCGAAATCTAAATCTAGATATAGGCAAAACAATGAAAATTGTACCGATTTGCCGGAACCGAACGTTTCTTTGTTGAATTTTGATATTAATATCTCTTGTGTTAACATAGAAGGTTTTTTGAAATATAAACATGAACCTTTCTTTCTAGAATATGTAAGAAAATTTAATGTTTTTGGCATGTGTGAGACTTGGGCTTCTGATGAAAAAGAATTTGATAATGTTTTACCAGACTATACCCATTTTGATTTTATTAGAAAAAGATCATTACACGCAAAAAGAAATTCTGGTGGAGTTACTGTTCTTGTTAAGGAGGAGCTAGTTAATAATGGGCTTATTAAACGTATCTTCAATGAAATGGAAGAATGTGTAGTACTTTTCTGCAGTTGCTCAAGATTCACACATGGCAAGGATATTATACTTATCTTTGTATATATTTCACCTGAATACTCTCCAATATATGACCCCCATGCAAACAATGGCGTCGAGTTATTAAAGGACAGCATTTCTCATATTACAAGCGTCCACAATAATGTTGATATCTTCATCTCTGGCGACTTTAATAGCCGTATCAAGGATTTGCTAGACTATGTCCCAAATGATGACGTTCGTTATGTATTTGAGGATAGTGTAGCATATCCGTCTGATAACTTTGAAATGCCTAGAAAATCTAAAGACAATGTTTTTAATAAGTTTGGCTTATCCTTAATTGATCTTTGTTGTTCGTTTGATGTACATGCCTTAAATGGAAGGTTGCACGAAGACAAAAATGGCGAATTTACTTGTTTTGCTAACGAGGGTGCAAGCGTTGTCGATTATATGTTGGCTTCAACATCTATTTTTCCATACATAACATCGTTTAAAGTTGACGAGTGCTTATTTTCGGTGCATTGTCCTCTTGTTTGTACTCTTTCATTTAGTTACATTGATGTTACGTCAAACTCAAACGTAAACGATATACGCGTTAATGAATACACAAAATTATACTGGAATGCCGCAAATACATCTAGTTTTGACCGCAAATTTTCAAACTTGATCGATTCTTTTTACAATGAACTAAATACGTGTACTGCTATGCAAATGCTACAAAAATTTCACGATGTTTTCATATCAGCATGCAAATCAGACGATGTTCATTATAGTCGTAGCAAAAACAGTATAACTACACAGCCGCCGTGGTGGAATTACGATTGTTCAATAGCAAAGTATAATAAGTACAAATGTTTAAGACATTTTAGAATAACAAACGATCGTTCCGATCTAACACTTTTTCACTTAGCCCGAAATAATTTTAAACGTGTTTGTAAACATTCAAAATTGTCTTTTCAAAGAGAAAAGCGACAAAGTCTCGTTAATTCTTGTCAAAATCCAAAGAGATTTTGGGATTTGATTAATAATTCCAAAAGTAAAAACCGACCTATCGAATCAAATAACATACCACATGATCAATGGTTTACATATTTCGAAAATTTACTAAACCAGGATATTGATGAAGGCCAAGAGTTGAATGAGATCGGACCGATGTACGATTTTCCAAACGAAAACTTAAATTGCGATATAACGGAAAGGGAGATAACTCAGGCAATAAACAAATTACGTAATAATAAAGCGCCCGGTCCCGATGGTATTAGTTGCGATTTATTAAAACACACTTCAGCTGCTATTATACCTTACTTGGTGCAACTTTTCAATGAAATTTTTGTTAAAGGTGTAGTTCCAGATTCATGGGCAGAAAGCATAATAGTTGCTATTCACAAAAAGGGATCAAGATCAGACCCTAACAATTACAGAGGCATTTCGCTGATCAATGCTATTTCCAAAATATTTATGAGTGTTTTAAACGATAGATTAAACAAATGGTGCGAAGATAATAATGTCATTGATGAATCCCAAGCAGGTTTTCGGCGCAATTACTCCACTATTGATAACATTTTTACTCTACATTCTGTCATTCAGAAATATTTATCCAAGTCAGGTGGTCGATTTTACTGTATTTTTATAGATTTTTCGAAAGCATTCGACTCGGTTCAACATCAAATATTATGGAACTCCTTGCAAAACAAAAACATTAATGGTCGCTTTTTGACTATTTTTCAATCATTGTACTCGAAACTTAAGTCATGTATTCGTCTAGATAATGGTATTTCTGATTATTTCTGTTGCACGGTTGGTACCCGGCAAGGCTGCGTGTCAAGTCCCCTGCTATTCTGTATCATGATCAATGACTTGGTCGATCATCTGAAAAACTCATTCAATAAAGGAATTTTCATATCAGAAGAAATATGTGACCTCTATGCACTAATGTACGCAGACGACGTTTCCAGCATGAGTGATAATCGTATACAACTACAAAGACAGATTAATTGCATTTCAGAATTTTGTGATAAAGTAAAGATGAAAGTGAATATCGACAAAACAAAAATTGTTGTTTTTCGAAATGGGGGAATTCTCAGAAATTATGAACAATGGTATTTTAAAAACCAACAAATCGAAACCGTATCCTTTTACAAGTATTTGGGTGTTTACATGACACCAAAACTTTCTTGGGCCAAAACGCACGAATGTTCAATTAAGCAAGCTAATAAAGCCATATCATGTATCTTCAAATATCAATCATATTTCGGTTATTTTAGACCAAATGAAATCTTCAAGTTATTTGACAGTATGGTTAGACCAATCTTGTGTTATTCTTGTCAAATATGGGGCTATCAATACTATGACAATTTAGAATCCGTTCATTTGAATTTTTGTAAACGTTATTGCTCTCTTCCACAACAAACGTCAAATGTTTTTGTTTACGGTGAAAGCGGCCGTCTACCCTTGTGTGTATTTTACATGACTCAATGCGTTAAATACTGGCTAAAGATCATTCATATGAACTCTAACCGCTATCCGTTTCAATGTTACAAAATGTTAAAGTCGTTAGACGAAGCTGGAAGAAGAACGTGGGCTAGCAATGTTAAACAACTATTGTTTTCATTCGGTTTTGGATATGCTTGGATAGCACAAGATGTTGGTAATTGTAATCATTTCATAGCAACTTTCAAGCAACGCGTGGTCGATATGTACACTCAAAAATGGAATGAAAGTCTTAATAATACCAGCAAAACAGAATTATATAAATGCTTTAAATCTCTAATTACGCCTGAAAAATACCTTTCAATTGATCTACCATACCGATTCAAGAAAGCATTAGTACGATTTAGAACATCAACCCACGATCTTATGATTGAAAAAGGTCGACACATGAAAATTGATCGGCAGTTTAGATTATGTAATTTTTGTTTGTCTAAAAATATCAGGATTGTCGAAACTGAATTTCACTTTTTGGTAGAATGTAGTGCATATGATCAATTAAGGAAGAACATTTTTGGACATTCTTTTTTCAAACATAAAACCATACAAGAATTCGTCAATGTCATGTCAAGCACAGAAACGTACGTACTTCAAAAGTTATCAAAATTTCTTTATTTAGCGTTTGAAGATAGGAACAACAGAAATGAGGTTTGACTGAGTACTTGTGTAGTTTAGCCTTCAATTATTACCTACAAGAAATGTTTTCAATGTTTTCTTATAGCGATAGATCTTCTTGAGACTGGATGTAATTGTTAGTAGAATCGTCATTTCTTTAGAAATTTATTATTGTTGATTGACTCACTCTAATATATTACTTGCATGCCTGTAAAAAAGTATGGACTGATCGAGATTTTCAGATGCTACAGAAACGAATGTATACCAATCTTAAACAAATATACTAGAAAACATTGCGTGAAAAGAGAAAAGCGCACAACATTACAGGTCTGCAAATGGCTTTTAACAGAATAAACGTCGTTTCAAACAATAAAACAGGATATGAAGTTTTTGTATAAATTTAAACATGTACATTTTCAGGATAGGACACCACTTGTATTGTTATTGTGTATACATTGTATAATGGGCCAGAGGCCTTGAATGTATAGATTAAAGAATTGAATTGAATTGAATTGATTCTGTGACAAGCTCCGGTATAGGTGAGCTGTTTTGTTCTCGGACAACTATTATTAGCTCAAGGTGAGCTATTGTGGTCGATTTTTGTCCGTCGTCCGTCTGTCCGTCCATCTGTCAGTCCGTGCACAATTTGGTGTTTATATCTACTCTAGTATCCACAAAAGTTAGCCAATCTTGATCAAATTCGGCCCAAACTAGTAGGATAACAAGTGCATGTCGAATTGCGATGCATTACAGGAGTCCCCCACCGGTTAACAAAAATCCTTTCTTATACAATAGCTCCTACTTACTAGATCTATAACTGTATACAAAATTTGAAGTTGCTAGCACATTAGGTTTTGGACAAAATGTCCCAAACAAAAATATAAGGGTAAAACAAAGGGCAATAACTCAGAAAGTGGGCGTGGCAGAGTAACAATTCTTGTGCATGACACTTCTCCTCAATGAGATCTATCAGTGTATAAAGTTTAAAGCTGCTAGCATTTATGGTTTAGGAGATATGGTCCGGACAAAAATGTAAGAATAAAAACAACAAAGGGCAATAACCCAAAAAGTGGACATGGCAGGGTAACAGTTCTAATACATAACACCTGTGCTTAATGAGATCTATAAGTGTACCAAATTTGAAGTTGCTAGCACTTATGGTCTAGAAGATATTCCCCGGACAAAAATGTAAGAGTAAAAACAACGGGCAATAACTCAAAAAGAGGACGTGGCAGAGTAACGGCTCTTGAACATGACACTTTTCCTCAATGAGATCTATAAGTGTAACAAGTATGAAGTTTCTAGCACTTATAGTTAAGGAGATATGTTCTGGACAAGAATGTAAGGGTAAAAACAACAAAGGGCAATAACTCAAAAAGTGGGTGTGGCAGAGTAAAGGTTCTTTAACATGACACTTCTCTTTGACGAGATCTATAAGTGTACCAAGTTTGAAGTTGCTAGCACTTACATTTAGGAGATATGTTCCGGACAAGAATGTAAGGGTAAAAACAACAAAGGACAATAACTCCAAAAGCGTGTGTGGCAGAGTAACAGTTCTTGAGCATGACACTTGTCCTCAATGAGATCTATAAGTGTACCAAGTTTGAAGTTGCTAGCACTTATAATTTTGGAGATATGTTCCGGACAAGAATGTAAGGGTAAAAACAACAAAGGGCAATAACTCAAAAAGTGGGAGTGGCAGAGTAAAGGTTCTTAAACATGACTCTTCTCCTTGACGAGATCTATAAGTGTACCAAGTATGAAGTTTCTAGCACTTTTAGTTAAGGAGATATGTTCCGGACAAGAATGTAAGGGTAAAAACAACAAAGGGCAATAACTCAAAAAGTGGCCGTGGCAGAGTAACAATTCTTGAACATGACACTTGCCCTCAATGAGATCTATAAGTGTACCAAATTTGAAGTTGCTAGCACTTATAGTTCAGGAGATATGTTCCGGACAAAAATGTAAGGGTAAAAACAACAAAGGGCAATAACTCAAAAAGTGGGCATGGCAGAGTAATAATTCTTAAACATGACACTTGTCCTCGATGAGATCTATAAGTGTACAAAGTTTGAAGTTGCTAGCACTTATAGTTTTGGAGATATGTTTCGGACAAGAATGTAAGGGTAAAAACAACAAAGGGCAATAACTCAAAAAGTGGGCGTGGCAGAGTAACAGTTCTTAAACACGACACTTCTCCTCGATGAGATCTATAAGTGCACCAAGTTTGAAGTTGCTAGCACATATGGTTTAGAAGATATAGACCGGACAAAAGTGTGACGGACGGACAGACGGACGGACAGACGGACAGACGGACGGAATCGAGCAAACCTATAGTCCCCAAACCGGTAACCGGTGGGGGACTAACAAGTTCTCGGACAACTTCGATTATGGGCCTGACTGGACCAGAAAGTGCGGAGTTATCTGCCCTTGAAAGTCGAAAAAAGCTGTTTTTTACCATTGTTTACACTCTAGCATCTACAATTATTGATCAATCAAGACAAAACTTGGGAAAAATGTCGGAGACCATACGATCTCGGACAAGTGCGATTTTCAGTCTGATCTGACAAGAAAGCTTAAGAGTTATTTGCATTTGAATTTGACAAATTGCCGTTTTCGAATTTTTCAACCTTGTTTACACTCTAGAATATACAATTGTTGATCAATCAAGATGAAAATATGGATACAATGTTTGAGACTATAAGATCTAGCTAGAATGAGTTTGATTTTCAGTCTGATCGGATGAGAAAGTCATGTGTTAATTGCCCTTAAATTTGACAAAGTTGCCGTTTTCGACTGTTTTCAACCTTGTTTACATTTTAGAATCTACAATTATTGACCATTCAAGACAAAACTTGGAAATAATGTTGGAGACCATAAGATCTCAGATAATCTTGATCGGACAAGAAATTCATGAGTTATGTTCGCTTGAATTTTAAAAAATGCCATTTTCTACTGATTTAGACCTTGTTTACTCTCTAGAATCTACAACTACAGACAGATCAAGACAAAACATGAACACAATGTTGGATACCATAAGTTCTCGGACGACTTTGAGGAGAAAGTCATGAGTTCTGTGCCCTTCAATTTGACAAAATGCCGTTTTCGACTTCATTTAATCTCTAGCATGTACAATTATTGACCAATCATGATGAAACTGGAATTCAAAGTTGATGACCATATCTTAAATGAGTTCGATTTTTCAGTCTGATTGGATCAGAAAGTCTTGAGTTATTTGCTCTTGACTTTGATAAAATTGACATTTTCGACCGTTGTTGACCCTTTTTACCCTCTTTAATCAACGATTATTGACCAATCAAGACAAAACTTGAACACTATTTTGGTGACTATAAGATTTAGATGATTTATGATTTTCAGAATGATAGGATTAAAAAGTCATGAGTTATATGCCCTTGAATTTGATGAAATTGCCATTTTTGACAGTTTCGGCTTTGTTTACACTTTGCTTCTACAATTATTGACCAATCGAGACAAAAGCTGGACACAAAGCTAGTGATCACAAGGTCTTGCATAAGTTTGAATTTTGTTCCAATTGGATGAGAAAGTTGTCAGTTATGTGCCCTTGAATCTGACAAATTGCCGTTTTGACTAACAACCACAAATATCGGACAATCATGTTATCTGTCCTTCAAATTTTACTCTTACAACCACAAATAGAGACTAATCAAAACTTGACACAATGTTGTTGACCCTACGTTTGTTTTCAGTCTTAAGATTTACAGACCCTGACAAAAACAGCATTTTCTAGCCCTATGAAATGCATCAAATTACACACACTTGTAAATTCAATTCACATAAGTTGATTCACCTTGCCCGATTTCAAGATTATGCTTCAAGAGGAAAATAATTTTCAAATATCAATTTACTTTATCTCCATATACAAGGGATGTTAATTTGAACTTTTTGGTCAAATATTTCCATTTATCCCGTTTCCATTTATAACATTGACCTAATAAAGGGGTGACCTAATAAACTTATCTTTATTCGGCACTTCCGGTATGTATTCATACGCGTTATGAGGTTATTAACGATAACGCTGATTTGACAGTTGGTGAAGTCGCCGCTGATAATAAATACACCGATTAACAGTTTTAAACCGGAAACCGGAAATGACGCATGCGCAGAAAAATCGCGAGTAAGAAATCTACTCGCGTATATAATTACAATAGCGAGAGAACCATCAGTGACAAAATTAAACATTTTCTCTGTTTAAATGGCATAATAATTTTACCCAAACATTTTTTGTTGTTGTATGATGATCGGAAATACTGATTTAGTGCATGAAATATTATGACACGGAAAATAATTACGAGAAAAAGAGAAATAGTTTCCAGCTAACGGGCCCTTAGAACTATCTTACATTTGCCATGAAGTGCGAGTGAACCAATCGTGATAAAAAAAAGCATTTTCTCTATTTATTTGGCATAATAATTTTACCAAAACAATCTTTTGTTGTTGTACGATGATCGAAAATGCTGATTTGATGCATGGAATATTATGACACGCAAATTAATTACGAGAAAGGAAGAAATTGTTTCCAGCTCACGGGCCTTTAGAACTAGATCTCCGATCTCAATACAAAAAATATACTTACTTTTCTTTCAAGCCATTGAAAAGAAAAGTTAAATCCAAACGACTTTAATCTCACATTTTGTTAACCCATTAGCATTTACTGAAAGAGACACCTTTCGTTAATCCAATCTCAACACAGATAGTTATGACACATGTGACCTCTTGAAAGCACCGGGCACATAATGAACATGGTTACCGCACCCTTTTCATCTTTACCCGAAGGATATACACCCTTTAAATCTTTGATCTGTGTCACATGGATTGGTTACAATAATTTTCAGACAATTCATGCAGAATTTCAGTCAAAATTGTGCAAAACTCGAAAAACGAACCCCCCTATTTGTATATAATCCGAACCCCCCTCATAGAAATCCTGGATCCGCCACTGATGTAGATTTTGATTTATTTTCTTTAATGAAATGTTTTACGGGCCGAATTCAGAACTGAGGTTGAAAACAGCCCTTTTCTATCCTAAACATTATCAAGACAGCCGTTTTCTAACCTTAACATCATCATTTCTTTTATTAAGAATATCAAAATTTGTTGCAGACATGCAATTTATTTAGATTTATGATTATTTACTACATTGAAAAAAAAAGAGAACAACAACATTTTATGTAAATTTCAAACAATTTAAACACTTTTTATGGAACTTTGCGAAGAAAAGGAAATATTTGTCCTTTTGTTGATTCGATTGGAACAGTCCCCAATCTTCTACCACGTCATAGTTAGTGACCTTCAATTAAGTTGTTTAGCAAAGGATTAACGGTTTGACGATTGACATGTTATTCCAATTAATTTGATACAATATTTTAATTCTCCCGACAAAGAGACAAAACGATTTCAAATGACAGTATACCACTATCAGAATGAAATTATGGGAAATTGCAATCACGTGTCAACAGTGATCTAATTAACACAACAAATCACAATCTGATATCATATATTTGGTAATTTTATGGCAAGTTACGCACCTACTTTAAAGTGAGATAGATGTGGTGCTTTTTATTTTAGATGTTTTCGTATTTTATTGAATTATATTTGGGAAATATTGTATGCGAACAGGTAGGACAAAAATGATTGAATTAATGACCAAATAATTTTTGCTCTTGAACGCACTCGCATGTAAAAACATTTTTTTTCACGACCTACAAGATAAAGACGTTTGAAAATATTGTGGAAATGAAGAAGTTGCATGTGATAAGCAATTTATTCATTTTCCAAAGCATTTTCTAGTTTCCCGATAGACCGATATGAGATCTCCATGTTTATCTAGAGATTTTTTCCCAAAGCAGGTTTTTTAAGTTAGAAACAACAAATATCTTTATTTTCTATTCACTTTCTCAGAATCAATCTAATAAATATCATGACTTGTGATCATTGCATGTCAAATCACGCTTTTCCACACTCCAAAACTTAGGCCATTCAAGCTATGTAGCTTGCACCATTCCCTCAGTTATCCAAAGCAAATCCTGTTTAGGACATCAAAACTAGACGTTTTTTTGGGGAAAGGATTTATTTAAAGGATGCATGTATATATAACAAGAACACAAGAAGCAAATAACCGATATCAAATACGGGTTTCTAACTTTCATGTAGCCCCGTAAAGCTAACGTTCTGAGCGGGTGCCGTGTTAGAAAACAAATTATTATTGGGATATTTCCGATAATTACGGATTAAAACCTAAACCCGCAGTGGCCATTTCCAACTTTGTTCTTTGTTTTGATGAATCACGGCTGTATTTTCCTTTTAATCAGCCAGAAAACGTCGTTTGAAGCGCTATTTTACGCTACGCGTATATGACATTATAGTGGATGAAGAAATTTTACTCGTACTTTTCCAGGAGGTATTTTACAGCTTGCGCATGCGCACTTCAAAACTGTCAGTTGGTGTATTGTTATGATTATTAAACTGATAATAGAACAAATACAGGCTGTCAACCAGGTCTTCTTGAAAATATAGTAGTTTTAATAGGAATATTTTTAGAGAAAAATAGGAGCTTTTAGCCCATTTTGAGTTAAAATATAGGAGTTTTTTTAGTAAAGTTTTTTTCATCTGAAGCACTTACAGGGGTTGTCACGCTTTTTTAAAAGGGGGAACAAACACTGAAAAATGGTTATTCCAACAAGTGCAAAAGGTACAGATGTGGGAGAACAAACAAGAGACAACATCTCTGAACAGGGGGGTTTGGGGTCCTCCCCCAAGAAAATTTTGAAAATCTAGATGTCTGTTGAAGCAATTTGAATGCCTTCTGAGCCCATTTTTGGCTTTAAATCTCATTAAACGTATAAACATATTCAGTCAAAAAGATCTTACAGCCATGGCCATAATGTCGCTGAAAGCTTTGTGTTATACTAACTGTTTTTACCCTGTCTTGTTTGTTATAGTGTTAATGTCTTTGTATTCAATGTAGACAAGAGAGTCAAGATGGCCCTATATCGCACACCTTAGAGAAAACTTGAGGCTTGGAGGAGATAGTATATGTCAGATGCCTCCTGCCTCATCCCAGACCAACAACTTCCAGACAATTTTCATTGCAAGAAAACACAAAGAATTTTGATAGAGAGTAATCATAATGATGCCATGATACATACACAATTTCAATAAAGGATCTCTGACAAAGGATTTTTCAGAAGATTGTACAAGATTTCTTTCTTTGTCTCCATATGTAATCAAATTATGAATATCACACAACATAGGACCAATTTTGATTGCACCACAAAACTTTCAAGAATTTTGATAGATGGCCATTAGACAATTCTACACACAAAATTTCAAAGTGGTGGGTCAAACATATATGCATTAGAAGATTGTTGAAGATTTACTCCTTTGATATTTCACAACATATGACCCTAGTAAATTGTAGCACAATAATTAAAAGTATTTTGGCAGATGACTCAATTCAACACACGAAATTTCAAAGCCCTAGGCCAAACCATTCAGAAGTAAAATTTAGCCTTGTCTCTATATATGAAATCTGATACTAACAACACAGGCATAATTTTCATTGTAGCATACCCGGTAATGATTGGAAGTATTTTGCTGGGGGCTATAAGACAATTTCACAGACCAGATTTCAAAGCCCTAAGCCAAATGGTTTTAGAGTCGATGATTGTACAAGATTTCCTTCTTTCTGTCTACATGAATGTTGGTACCCCCCAACTTAGTGTCTAATTTCATTGTACCAATATAATTTGAAGCAATTTCGGTAAAAGGGCCTTGAGATTCTACATACAAAATTTCAAAACTCTAGTCTGTATAGAAAATTATTTTGTAACTGTGGATAGACAGGCAGACAATGGATGGTGAGTGAACAAAATGCCTAACCCTCAGCACTTAATGCTAAGGTGAGCTAATAAAGTAATCATTTCAGTTCCATAGCATCACAATCCAGAAAGCAGCTACTAAACAGCATCATCATGATCCTCATCATCTGTTTAATTGGCACCTTAAAAGCTTGTGTCCTATTCAATAGCCTTGTACAAATCAATGATGATGATCAGATGACAAGCATTAAAACATTATACTGGATGTTGATGATATAAAGGAAGACAAAGCTTCTCTTACCAGAAGAATAAAGAAGCAAAGAGCAGTATCATAGCAATATTATCATTCATCGACAATAATTTTACCAAAAAATATAGGAAATATTTTCAAAATATAGGAGAATTATAGGAATATAGGAGGTGCTTGAAAATATAGGAATTGGACCAAAAATATAGGAGTTTTATAGGAAAATAGGAAACGGTTGACAGCCTGCAAATATCAATTCGTTGTTATTTTTTGCCTTTTGTCCATTTTATTCCCCTTTGTCGAGGAGAAGCTTTGCACAGAGCGCGTGCTGAAGCTGGCCTCCACGCATGTCCAGCACTTTCGGCTGCTATTCTAATCTGACAGCAAAAAGTAAACAAAAGTGTCACTTGAAAAAAATCGAAATATCTGGCCAAGATGTCTGATTACATGAGTCAGGGAACATTTGACGTAATATGGGAAGGGTTAGTTACAGCACCCGAGGAGGAGAGCCCACATCAGGAGGTTGTTTTGAAAAATCCAATGACAGGACCAACTGAACCACCAAAACCAACTGTGAGAGAAGTATCTGAGACAGAAATTAGGGATTTTATTGGTCCTGATGTAGATCTAGAGGACTTTTTGACCGAATGGGACCCAACCGCTGCATTATTAGAGAGAACTGAACAACAAATTCCAAAAGAAAACTTCCTTCAACTGTCTATGGAAGAAGTCAGATCAAAAATTGTGGCAGAACAAAACAAAAACACAATGAAAAAAACATTGCAGGATGTGGCCAAATTCAGGAGACTCTTAAAAAGTAAGGGAGAGAACAGTGATATTCACCTACTAATCCCGGAAAGTTTGGATGAATTTTTAGCTAATTTCATTCTGTCCATTAGGAAAATTGATGGAAGTGAATATGAGCCAACAACAATTCGGAATATGGTGTCCAGTATCGATAGACACTTAAAAAGACACCGATACACCGTTAAAATAATGCAGGAAGGAGCCACTAATTACTTTCAATTGACACGTGATGCGGCATTGCCCCTGCAGCTAAACAGAAAAGCTTGAAGAAAATGGGGAAAGGGAATAAACCACATGCAGCAGATCCTATAACAGATGCAGAAATTGATCTTCTGTATGAGAGGAACAGGGTTCCCCAAAACCCCCAAATGGGGGTTTTGCACCCCCAAAATTGAATCTTGCACCCCAAATTTTTGCAGGCAGCCTTCTATGCCTTATGTAGAGGGGGTGCAAGTATGCTGTAAAATGACTGTTTTCACCCCCAGATTTAATTGTCAGTGGGAACCCTGAGGAATATCCTGGGAATGGGAAGTCCCAAGGCCTTGATCAACACCCTTTGGATTAACAACTGTATTTTGTTGGGCTTGCGTGGAACAACAGAAAATTACAACATGAGGTAAGATTTAAAAAGAGAATAGTGATAAATCATAAGCATAGGATTTGTTATTGTATGTCTTGAATACAATATGCCAGAAATTTGGATAAAAACACAATTGACTCTGTTTTTTTCATGAAACTTTTCTAATTTATAATTTGTTTGACATGTAAAATTTGATTTTAGATTAGCCCTTTCCAAAACAAGGAAAATTGCTGTGGTAAATAGGCAAAGAATGATAAAATATTGAATCAAATGGAGAAATTGCCGATCAATCTACATTTTCTCCATTTGTCTCAATATTTTCTCTTGAAATTTATAAGAGTATTCACAAAATCTATCTTCTTTATCAATTTGTTGTGTGAGCAACAGATTTTAATTTCAAACAGTCAGAAAATTATGTTGTTTTGGAAAGGGTTAAGATCAAAATCATGTGGGACCACCAGACGCAATTGTCCCTAGAGCACCAGCCATTTATAAAGTCTGGGGAGGGAATCGAACCCTCAGACATGATTTCAAAGTTTGCGCTGTTTTAAACTGTATTCTAGTAGACTATGCATATTTAATTTTTACCATAAACTGTATAATACACCTTTTGTAAGTAAGAAAGTATGTACATGTTACAACCATATTTTTCATCCATTTTTATTTGACAATTTAAAGAAATTCAAGATTTTGCTTTTCAAAATTTACAAATTTATGAGCGTCAAATTCATAAAAGCCTCTTTAAAAGCCTTTTTAATTTTTTCCTAAAACTAGAAATATCTTGGATGTCCTTAAAGGAAAGTGGGCCTTAGTGGGGCAGAAAACATTGCAGGGAAAGAAGAAAATTCTCATTTTCCTTCGATATTTTCTGTGCCATAAAATAATTGCTCAGACAGACACATTCTAGATAATTGTTATATTTATTCATATCTTATCTTTACAGATGGGGAGATATCACCATTAACAAAAGTCATGATGGTACAGAATTCCTCCAATTCAAAGAAAGACAAACCAAGACAAGGACGGGAAGCGACGTCACAGACATCCGAAAAGTGCGCCCTAAAATATGGGCAAGACCGTCAGATCCAGAACGTTGTCCAATCGAAATATTTAAACTCTATGCGTCAAAACGTCCAGCCAATTTTAATGATGATGAGCATCCATTTTATTTGGCCCCAAGGACAACACCTATAACCTGTGATGAGGATAAATGGTTCCTTAAAATGAGGCTAGGAGAGAAAAAACTTTCCTCCATGTTAAGAAATATGTGTGCTGAAGGTGGCCTAAATCCCAGTAAAAATTTGGCAAATCATGCAACAAGGAAGCACCTCGTGTCGAAGTTAAGGGACAGTGGGGTTGCTCCCACTGACATTATGCAGATAAGTGGGCATAAAAATGTTCAATCCATATTGAATTACAGCACCATGTCTGAAAATAGACATAGAGAAATATCTAAAATTTTGTCAAACACGAAGATCAACAAATATTCCTTCAACTGTCACCAGTCCAGAATCGAGTACCGACAATTCAACGTCTACTGTCATTGTCAGCACCTCACAGTCTGATCAGCCTTCTCTGCATAATGTCTGTGTGAGTAACCCCACCCACCCAGATGTAGCCACATTTGGGTCCACAAATGTCAATATTTGTAATTCCTCACAGGATTTAACATCGCTATTTAGTGGGGCAACACTGAATGTAACAAATCTAAATGTATATATGCGTTAATAAGTGTAAAAATAAAGCTGAACATACCGTTATTTATGTTGAAACTTAACTTGTCCCACTTTAAATCCAAAGGTAAACACATGTTTGTTGAGAAACTGGTTTGTAGGTCACTACGTCACGAGTGACAGGAAAGTTTCGATCCACAAAAATATGATTATTTTTTTAAAAAGGCGTAAAATTTGGAAAAAATATAAAGATCTTGAAAAAAAACTTAAAAAGTACCATTTTCCGTTACGCCTTTTTATGAAAATAACAGCGAATATCACGCACTACTTCCTTGACAAGGCGTATGCACAAAATTTAGAATGCGTGATTCGGTCCGGCTATCGGTACGGAACAGCTGATTTATGCTTATCAATTTTCGACGTAAACAATGGCATAATCACATAAATTCGTCGAAAAATCTACAAAAACAGTTGAAAACGGGATAAATAGAATATATGGTTGGTGCCGAGATGGATAAAGTTTATTCGGCTCGGCCCGAAAACTGAAAAAAGGCTCGCTAAAGCTCGCCTTTTTCAGTTTTCTAAGCCTAGCCGAATAAACTTTATCCATCTCGGCACCAACCATATATTCTCTATATATATTGTCCACCCAAATTAACCCGAGACAACTTAATTTTCGTGTGCAAAGTCCGTTAGTTGAGCGTCATAACAAAACATTGCCGAAGTGGGTTCATTACATATGCAGATGTCCTGGATTAATCTTGCTGGACAATATGCATAAATTCAAAATTCTAAACCGTACAAAATACTTATGTTTGTATTTGGAATAGAAATGTCACACATTTTGGGAAATATTGGTACTTTTCAAATTTCGCCTATGGCTCGTTGGTGCTTTTGAGGGTTGGATACCTTAAAGTCACAAATATTAATTGATTCGCACTAAACTATGGCTCATACCATTTTGGTTCAGGTGAGCGATATAGGATCATCATGGTCTTCTTGTCTAATACAGTACCGTGTGCAGCTTTCCTGCCATTACATCAACTTTTTGTCTGCTTATTAAAATATAACAGAATCTATGATGGCTGTGAAATAGATGCTGGTCAAAAAGTATGTAATGCGTTAGCGTTCTAAATGAAGGACGATTTTATACCCGTAAGCTTCCAGGAGGCATAACGCATTTGGATTTATGGTAATGTCTAAGTTCTAGTGCTCTAATTGCTCTTATAGCCGTAGCAATAGGAATTGTTCTTTTAATGATTTCTTTTAACATGGCGCAGCATTATCTTTTACCATCATTTACACGCTATAGTCCGGCAGATATTCCCCATTTTTTAGCTGAACCTTGCAGTGGAGTATAAAGTTTTTTTCTTTGCTGATTCCTAATGTAGACATCCTAGGGTTAAAGATTCTGACGGGTGCCATCGTGTCACCCTTTAGCATTTTGAGAAATTCAAGATGGCCGCCAAGATGGCGGAAATTACTTAAATAATCAATGTAAGGGTTAAAAATTCATATGAAAATTGATAAATTTTAAGGTAGAATATATTTAATACACATACTGTTGCTCTAAGAATATAGAACAATAAAGATTAGACATATTTCTACCATTTCAGTTGATATTTTTGTGTAACTTACGTTACAATATGTGATAATTGCTTCATTTATTCACTAAAATATTATCATTTTGCCATAAGTCATTCAAACATAAAGATAAATGGTTTGTCTATCAATATCTAGACGTTTTTTTTTCAAGAGCATAACAAAGGTTTTATACATGTATTATGTAATTTACGTTACCTTAATATTAACACAATAACTTCGTTTATTCACTTATCCACTATAATGGGGCCATAAATCATTTAAACACATCAGTGAATAATTTGCTTATCAATTTTTTACTAGAAGCTTCCGTCAAGAGCAAAACAGCAGGTTGTATAAATGTATTTTGTAGTTTACGTTACATTAACTTCCTGTACTGTTACATGTACTTGTAACGATAATGAGAGTAACGTAAATAAAAAAGAATGCAGCTTAGCTGATTAATGTAAGTAGGATGAAATATAGTTAAGGTATATGAAACAAGACACACATGTAGCCACTGATGCACCCAAACATTATGTTTTATAGAGAGCAGAATAGTGCACTAAGTGCACACAATCGTAAAATGTAGGTCACAGTGACCTAGTTTTAGTACATTGGTACACGACAAATCTTTGGGTCATGGCACATCCACACAACAAGTTTGGTGTCCCTTACGTCAAAACAGTACATGAGCTATGGAACGGGAAAACATTTCTAACTAAGAGCACCAAATCATGAAACGTAGATGACAGCGATCTACTTTTAGTACAGGGCATACATCAAAATTTGTCTCTGTAGGTCAAAGTGTGCACGAGATATGGAGCGGAACAGAAACGGACGGACCCGGCAGCCAATTAAGTCTTATATGTTTAACCCACCGTACACTGCTTAGAGGTAAAAACTTTTGCTTGGCATATATAGTGTATTTCTGGTTTCTTAGAGTCTTCACTGTTACACAGCACACATCTTCGGCATGTGCAAAATATGTGCTTTGTAACATCCCGTTCTAGCCTTAGTACAACTACATTTACTTGATGATTTAATCAATAGACCTCGGCTTTGGAGAGTAAACTACATTTAGTAAAAAACATTTTGTCACTTTGAAGGGCTAGAGCTTCAACCTCGAGGTCAATCAGTGGTACCTGGTACGAGTACTTTAGCTGTATTGTCACGTTACATGCTATAATTAGATGGTAGCGTGTCAAAAACTCGTACCATTCCCTCCAGACACAAGCAATTTAATAGAATGATAAAAGGAATCAAGCACAAAATCGGAAACAATCTCTTGCACAAGATCAACCAGACGTCGGATTAAGGGATCAAGTGCTGGTACAATGGGCTGTCCCCAAGCGAGTGTGTAGTTCTATCTCCTGGATATACCGATATCTCGATAATAACAAAATGGCAGCGAGTAAGTGATAGACCATGTTCTTCAACTAGATGTAGTCTTACTATGGCTAGATATTGATGTACATTGCTTTGCAAATGCCAAGGAGGAATGCTTTGTAACAATGAAAGCATAAAAACATAAATACGAATACACAATGTAATCTTTTGATTTGCGTAGAACATGCACGTTTTTTGCCCCTTAGCAATATACCACGGGTATTATACAAGCCTTTGGTAACGGAGATATCATCTTTTAAGTAGGTTTGGTTTGGTTTGGTTTATTGGGGTTCAACTGCTATGGTCACATCGCGACGATTGGAGCACCTTACCAAGGAGTTCTGTCGTTTCTCATACCAGTACTGTCACAACATCCTAAATGAGCAACGATATCAAACCATTGGTGGGAGACACTTTTGTCTGAAAGGATAATCGAACCCGGGACTAATGGAAAAAATGTAGATAAGCACCTATTATACATATTATACACGTCATTTACAAAAATACAAATTTTGATAAGCAATTAGATAATGATATCTAATTCAATTTGTTTAGTTTCTATAAGTCATTTAGAAAAGATGGTTGGGTATTATCGTATACTCATTGTCAGGCGAGTGGGCAGCCTGCATCCGTTTCTGTCCCGCTCCATATCTCCTGCACTATTTTTACCCAGAGACACCAAATTTGATATAAGACGCGTCATGATCAACAGAATTTTCATATACCAAAACGATTTCAACGTGATCTATCATTCCCTCTTGAGCCTATTTTGCTTAGTTCGAAGTTCCCTTCTGTTCCATATCTCATGTACTATTTGATATAGCAATACCAAGGTGTAATGACTAAAAGCGATGTCGTGTACCAAAATCGGGTTAGTTTGACCTACTTTTTGTGTTTGAGCACACTGAATTTGAAAAACCTTTCCATTCCATATCTCTTGCTGTTTGACCTAGGGACACAGAATATAGTATGTGGATGAGTTATGACTCAGGCAAGGTTTGTCATGCACAAAAGCTATGTCACTATGTACTATTTTTTATGCTAGTCAACGGATTTGCATTTGCCAATGCATGTCATTATGACCTACTTGGATACATTTAATTCACTATTCTTCTGTGTCTAGAACATGATGAATTTGTGCATCAGAGACTACAGATGTGTATTGCTTAAATAACTGTAAACTCTATTTTATCCTACTAAGATCAGCTGTTGGGATATTCTGTTCAATTTATGACATTATTTATAAATATGTAACAGTAGGAGAAATAAAGGTAACGTAATTTACATGATACATTTATACAACTGTTGTTTTGCTCTTACCACAGTTATACAACTGTTCTTTTGTTCTTACCAAAAGCCTCAAGTAACAAAAATGGTAGTCAAAACATTTACTGTTGTTTTTAATGATTTTTGGCTAAATATTAGTAGATAAGGGAATACATGAAGCTAATATGCTAATATCAAGGTAATGTAAACTACATAATACATTTATACAACCTGCTATTTTGCTATTACATAAAGCTTTCAAGTGAAAATATTGATAACCAGACCATGCACAGTTGTGTTTAAATGACGTTTGACCAAATAATAGAAGCAAAGTGAATAAATGAAGCTAATTTGCTCATTTTAAGGTAACGTAAACTACATAATACATTTATACAGCTCTTGTTATGCTCTCACCAAAAGATTCAAGTGAATGAATTGATAATAAGACCATTCACTGTTGTGTTTGTGTTTGAATGACATATTTCCAAATAATAATGGATAAGTGTTTAAATGACATACGGTCCCATTATAGTGGAAAAGTGAATAAACGAAGATATTATGCTGATATTAAGGTAACGTAAATTACATGATACATTAATAAAACCTTTTTTGCTCTTGAAAAAGGCGTCTAGTAAAGATATTGATAGACAAACCATTTATCGTTGTGTTTTAATGACATATTTCCAAATAATAGTGGATAAGTGAATGAATAAAGGAATTATCACATACTGTAACGTAAGTTACAGAAAAATGTCACTTGAAATGGTAGAAATATATCTTATCTTTATTGGTCTACATTCTTAGAGCAACAGTTAGTGTATTAAAGATATTTTACGTAAAATATATCAGTTTTCATATGAACTTATATCCCTTACATTGACTTTTTAAGTAATTTCCGCCATCTTGGCGGCCATCTTGAATTTCTCAAAATGCTAAAGGGTGACACGGTGGCACCCGTCGGAATCTTTAAAAGTAGGATGTCTACACCAGGAATCAGCAAAAGAAAAAAACTTTATACTCCACTGCAAGGTCTAAGTGGATATCTGCCGGACTACTAGAGCTTTTTTCCTAAAACATAGTTCAGCCATATTTTATTGCATTCCTTTTATACGTGATATTCCTTTTATACCTTATGGGTGTTAGGCTATTTGCAAAAAATGAAAAAGTCTTTCACTAGCCATGTCAAGTGAAATTAATAATACCAACCTATGCAAGGCTTTGTTCAGAGACCGGATTTGATGTGATGAAATTTGATACAATCGATCACCAAATTCGTCCTCAAGGTTTCCCCTTTCACAAGCCCAGGTTTAGACGCCCCCATAGGAGAAAGTTTTGAAAAAGTTACAGAAGAAGAAAATTCTGATGGACAAAGTTCCAGGTAAAAGTATTTTTGTGGTTTTTTTACAAAATTTAAAAGACAATCTTAATATATGAGTATATTTATTTGAATTGTCTACAATATTATCAATATCAAAGAAAGTCAAAGTTTACTTCTACAGCACTGCCTGACCACAATTCTATACACGTTGCCTTAATTTCAGTGTCCCCAAACTTCAAGTACAGTTTAAATCTTCTCTCATGTAGAGGGGTCGTGGTATTTGTGACCGGTATCACGATCTCTCCGAGTGGAATACATCGAGGATCTTCACTGTATATCGGAATCTCATCATTCTCATCTATAGCGTAAAGTGTGATAGCAATGTTTATTAGATCTTCAAAAATTGGCACACTTATTCCACCGTCTATTTCTCCATTAGATGGGAGTGTCTTGCCTGCTCTAATAATAGGACGAAACAAACGAACTAGCCTTACACCGCTCTCGTCCAGATAACTCATTCTTTCGTCGTGAATTTGTGGATTGAACTTCTTAATACTATCTTTCCCATAGGTAAATCTGGCAATCCTTGTTTGTACCACATATTCATCATGTCCATAAATCACAGCTCCTTTAACAACCGCCAGACTGGGTTCCTGGATTGTGATGACTTGTCTAACTGGGAAGGTTTGTTTGACAACATCTTGAACAATAGGAGATTCAGAGAAACCGCCCACCATTAGAACTGTTTCAACACCACTTAACTGTGACTGATATGAAGCCTTCATCAGAACAGATCGGAATCGTTGTACGACGTCTCCATACACATAGTTTCGCAAGCATTCGGCGTTTATTCTTATCTTGTTTCCTCTTAAAACTTTAACATTATCGTGTAGGCTTGCTGACAAGACGGCTTCCTGTACATTCGTGCGTCTTTGTAATTGTAGAATATTCACGAGTTCGGCGGGCAACGAGAATGTTACTGGATCACCGCCTTGTGATTTCATCTCACTTTTCTTAACTTCGAAACTCCGAAACAAGGATAGAACATCGCCTCCGTTGTTTTGTTTGAATTCACACCAGACTGACCGACCAAATATCATCACAAGGAACTGCTCAAAAGCTTGATCAACATCTGTGCCACCCAGTGCCTCACCATCAGATCTGTACAGTTCTTGAAGTTTACGATCTTCTAGGATTCGGTGATAACATATATCGGTTGTTCCCCCTGAAATAATTCAACATGAGACGTAACAAAATTAATAAGTGTGGAGTTTATGATCTAGGATTCGGTGACAACATAAATTTGTTTCCCATGAAATATTTCATTATGGAGGGTAACCCTAGATTTTTTACTTAGAATAAATCGCACTCAAGTACGATAGAAATGTTTATGATTAATTAAATAATCAAACTGTATTGCATGGTTCATACACGAATATCACGAATAAAACTGTCTAATACAAAAATAAACAATAACAATAAAACATCACCTCCGCAGTCAATCAGGATATAAACTGACCCTACATCTAACGTACGCATTTATTATACTGCAAAGAAAATTCTGGCATTTTGATTGGTTAATGCTGATCTGATAAATATTGATATTAACGGCTTCTGCGGTATGATATCAAATTTCCCCTAAGGCGCCTCGCCGGTAACATACACAAACATTCGAACTGATAATGGCAGCCATTTTTTCCCACGCTTCGTTCATGACGCGACCCGTGTTTACACATTATGCGACAGTAAAAAGCAAACTTTCTCTATGCGAATTTCCAATATAAACAAATTTAACCTAAATATTGTGCTTTTTGTGTTATTTTTCTTCGATTACTTCACACAATATGTATATGCTGTACGTGTATTACAGGGTTAAGGTCGCTGCATACTTGTGTACTGAATGAAAGCTGAAGATACCGACCAAATCCTTTCCCAGACAAGACCTTGTTTTGACGTCCCTAATTCAAAAGGCTTAAATAATAAGAAAATATTGAGACAAAAGAATAAAAGTTCTGAAAATGAGCCTTCAACAAGTGACTGATCATCACAAAAGATCCTCTCTACTGCTGGGAATCGAACCCAGGCCTTTCACTCTTGGAGTGAGTGTTCTTCAATGAACCTCAAAGAGTGGTGATCTCAAAATACACAATGCAGTCTCATTTAACGAAGAGATATTTAAAGAATTCTCCAGACAAATGCTCGACAAGACTATGCATGATCCTAAAAAAATCCTATATCGATCACACGGGGATACCAATCTGGGAAAGTGTCATGCAGCCAGTGTGCATAAGTAAAATTCGTTCATTAGTTCACTTTCTTAAAAAATCTGTGTATATTTATTGGAACGAAATGTGCATAATAGGACACAAATAAATGTTAATATAAAAGATAAAAAATACCTTTCAATTTTGTTTATTTATCTATTTTTAAAAATACCACGGTCCGGGTCAGTCAAAAACACATTGACCTATTTCGCGGAACCCAGTGACGTGTCGTGACGTCACTTTATATTTACTTTTCCTTTGGGGCGCATAAGGGGAAATTGGTACTTTCGATAAAATAATAGGGAACGATTTTATCAGGTGAATCGTGACTTAAATTCGGACAAACAAATAGTAGTTCGTATGTGTTGTTATAAAATCTCGTAACTAAGGCTTGATTCAAGTCGTAGTTACGACATTTTATAACAACACCGACGGTTTATCAAAACATAACGGTAAACCCAGTTCACGGCCTAACATGGACAAAAAGACAAATAAGTCGAAAACTTTGTAGTATAATAAATTCGTTATACAGTTTCTTGCCTGGGTATATGACGATTTATTCCCGGCTGGAAAAATGATGTCAACCCTCGTCTGCGACTCGGGTGACATCATTTTTCCAGCCGGGAATAAATCGTCATATACCCCGGCAAGAAACTGTATAACTAATAATGTCCACCAAATGATCTCTCTACGGGTAGATGTTGACAAAAAGTCGAGGCACCCTCCGGTTCCAAAACGATCGTCAAGTTACGGTCACTAATACCAGCCTGTGAATGGATATAAAATATATTCAGATAATTCAGAAATTATTGTGAATGACATATAACATGGCAAATGCTATAAATAAAGCGAACACCTTGCAGTCTCTACCAACGACACGCGGAGAGATATTTATTCTGAACTCAGATAGCCAATCAGGCATTTGATCTTAAAGAAGAAATATAGGTAGTCTTACATAATTATATTTGTTGATATGAACCTTTGTTTTTTATGTATATTTAAAACAGTAACTCGGGGAGCAATGACTGGGCTCAAAACGACACCCATGTTCAAGTAATTTATATAGTGTATTTTAATAATAGTTTGATATTCGCTTTTAAGCACCCACATCTAAAAGAAAATACCATAAAAGATTCTGAAGACGAGAAAGCTAAACTGGCTATAAATCGATTTCAGTAATTGAAGAAAATGACAATGCATTAGGCGTAGAATCGGTGGAAATTAATCTAAGATATCTAATGCATTAGGCGTAGAATCGGTGGAAATTAATCTAAGATATCTAAATTCTGAACTTAAGAGGAAAATGAAACCAAGTTGCACCCAGGTACCCAGGTCATGGTCGAAGAGGAAAAGTGGGCATATGTCAACTTACCCTTATAGCCGCCTCTCTCATGAACTTTTTAGCCCTTTCACTCAAGATGGTTGGAACAGTTAATGTCCAATGGATATCATCTACTGTTAAACCACCAACAATTTTCTTCCCCATTTCTTTAAGTAGGTCATCCTTGAGGTAACCAATGGCTAGTTGGAATACGCGGATTGCTGGAAGCTGTTTACCGTCATCTGTTTCTAGTGTCATCGTTCTGGATATGTGCTATATATAAAAGATATAGTTTAATTGTAACATGCTCTTTTCCGTATTATTTCACAAACACCAAAATTTTTATACTTTAAAATATATTTATAGCAAAAGGTTTACTGAGAAGAATGCTATAGGTTTGTCTTTTTTACGGAATTCTTTCTGATCGAAGTTTGCCATAATTGGAGGATGTCAAAATTGTGAATGAGCTTGTGACTGGGAGGTTTTAAAAAATTAAATGGTTTTATTTCTAATTCAAAATGTTGTAAAATCACTCATGTTTTTAACAAAATTTAAATAATTCTTCTTGTCTAAATGTTTAAGATGAAAAAATACTGAAAAAGACAAAATTACTGAATTTCAGACCGAAGAAATGTGCTTAGTCACTCCACTTTGATACTTGGGACACTTTCAAAGATATGGAGCGACAAGCACATAAACGACGAGAGAAATGTAGATGATTGATTACTTACATCAAAATTATTTCTTTTTTCATGACTTACCTTCTGATTATAGAGCTTCATTTTAAACCTGTAGAAGAAGTAATAATTTCCATGATTATCCTCTTCCGTCAAAGTTATGTACTTGTTCTCTGCGTCATACCCGAAAGCTTCTAGAGTTATCCCGTCAGGTCGTATAAGGACTGCAGTAGGTGTCTTCGAGGACATAGACTCGCCACTGTTCCAGTTCTTCGAGAACACTTTGGTTGGTTCCCGTTCGTAGTCATCACGAAACGAGTAAGCCCATCCAGAAAAGTGGTACCAAAATCTATAGCAGCCACTGCAAGGTGATCTCTGTATGCCATCTTCGTGATTGACCGATCATCGCTGTCAAAATAAATAGAAACATAATAAGATGTCAATCAAATGACCCATCAAACCCAGAATATTTATTTTCATTCTTGTAGTAATAAATAAACGACAAAGGGAAGCATATTACTAGGGGCGATCCAGACATTCGGGGACACAAGGCATGAAATACAGTAACTGTTATAAAATGAATTAAAACGAATTTCTAGATTAGTATTACGTAAGTATTTGTCGAGACTTTCCCTTTTATATAAAAATTGTTCTCTATGCTATACACGTAAATGATGGCGACTCATGGCGAAGTTCGCGACGTCACAAACGAGATTACGTTTTTAGAAGTACCGTTGTGGTGGACCGTGTACTATCGAATAGAAATAAAGACAGGCGGATGTTTTATGGCAGATGATCGGGATTATTTTGAGATATTTTGCGTGAAATTATACAAATAAAGTTAACACTAAAACTGAAAATCTATTACAGCATGTATAAAGTATGTGGCATGTTGAATGCCGTTAGTAGGTGAAAATCAAAACGATATTCCTATGTGAAACGCAACGCCTTTTGTGACGTGAACTGGGCCGTGAATTGTAAAGCTGTAGTAAGGAATTTTTGAACGCAACAAACGAATAGGATCCCCATTCTTCATGCCGTATCAAGAGACGAAACAACAACTCGAGATGAGCATATTTAGACCTAGGTTGTATCCTTCTATAGTTTGATAAATGACATGATATCGTTGTAAGGTACAGACAGCTTAGACGACATATTACGATGTTAATATTGTACGAACATTTGAAGTTACCCGTATTAACCCAAGCATGAACAACCCTTTGCTGATCAAAATTGGATGGTAATTCAGACTAGCTACACTGCTCAAAATAATTAAAAGTACACGTAAATTCTAGCCCTTTCACTGCCAAATATTGACCTTTGACGCGTCTCTCACCGCTGAATTAATTCGAAGAAATTTCGAAGAAATACCCTGTACACAAAACCATGCATAACTTTTAAAGTGACATTTCACGATTATTTTCACCTAAATTTCACTTTTATTCAATCTGAAAGAGCATGTTTTCTTACGAAAATTCTGAAAATTTCAAGCCAAAATATTGAACCGTTTACGAGAAATATATATTTTTGTGCTGAAATTACACAAATTACACAAATTGTTGTGGACAACAGTTCAGATTTATATAGATTTTGTCATTTCTGTCTCAACATTGAAGGCATATTTTTCGTTTATAAATAACAACTTCATAAAACTGATAGCATTTCTATGCATTAGAGTACACAATCTTTGCATCAAGACATACTTTTAAAAAATGAAATAAATGTGAAATGTCACTTTAACTCTTTTGATGGATTCCTTTCAAATTTTCAGGACATACAGACAAATGAAACATCTTTATGTTACCAAAATTTCAAAGTTATTCATGAAATGATTTTTTTCTTTTTTATCTAACTCACAAATTGTTACAATCTAGTAGATCTAGAACAATGGAAAAATTGGGTGAGCAAACCTCGATTAAATGTTTTCGTTGAAAGTATAATAATTTGATGGAACAGATTGTTGAATTGTCAACTTAACATAATTTCAAACTATCCCGAAGCCTTTTCCAGCATTTTTAGTGTCATTCATAGTGATATTTACAGCTTGTAGGTATAAATATCAAGTGTATGATCTAATGGCAGCCATATTATTGTATTTTGTCTTGGAAAATTCCCCATAAAAATACTAAAGGCTTACCGATTGTAACACAAATTCTACTGTTTCACCTGTCAAACGCTAGTACTTTGATTACTAAAACGATGCTACGTATTAGAAAAAGAATGTGTGAAACCACTCAGCTGTAAAAAAAATACACATATTTCGCCCCCATAAATTTGTCGACTGAAGTCGCCTATAGCAGGGAACGGTAAAGCGACAAAAGTCGCCTATGGCATTGAAAGAGCTAGAGTTAATATCTATTGTATCTTTTAGTCCCAGGAAACCTGTTACAGCACCCAATACTTATTGACTTTTCAAGCTTCGAATATGCACATAATCGCAAATGTTTTCATGCTTTTAAAGCTGCTACAGATAATTGAGAGATGAGCCACAATTATGTGAATCTTACTATGTCAATTTTTGGAAGGTTTTCTTCAAAAATGTAATTGCTTTCCTTCAATCATCATAAAAATTGTTAGAGTGAAAAATCATTCATGGAAATTCTCATGCCTATCCCCATGGAAATCTACGCGGCATTACAAACATGAAACTTTCGTGAAAAAAACCCATACATATTCTGAATAAATCCGGCATTGCCAAATATTTTACATTTTGACAAAAGATATTATATTCGTAATCAGATCAGATATTTACACGGTTAAGCCTTTACGTGTACAGATACTGAGCTATCAAAACCCGACTTGCGTTCCTTCAATTTTTGAGCAGAGGATTTTTAACGGAAAGATGACACGAAACGGCATGATGATTATGCTTATATGATCGTCGGCGTTTTTTCTCTCCTCTCAATGTTTTACAAAGCAGCTTCATTTAAAGATGTCAAAACCATGGTTTTTAAATGGTTTGAACACAGCAGTGATGGTTTGTCACCGTTCAGTAAAAAGCACATCTATTTTAGTATGACGGTACACCTAACCATGTTTTAATTACACCAGTAAATACGAAACATCTATTCTGAGCCATACGTTGCTCTTCCTCATAGACAATTCTTAATCGATGTATCTATTGGCATGATTGGTAGGTTGATTGATTGGTTGAATGAGGTTAAACGCCTCTTTCGAAATTGTATCACTGCATCTACCGCACATAACCATATATCCATGTTGTTTCTCACACAACAGGGTATCCTAAATTAGCACGAGCGAGAGAAGACGGATTTTGTCCGATGTCAGTAATGATATTCGCCAAGCCTAGCCTGGGCCCAGTTTTCAATACAATTTGGTAATCAGACAGCACATAAAATACTGATACCCGTTACATATTGCGACACCAGTTTCTATTCGTGTTGTTATTTAATGAACCCTTTACCAAACAAGACCTGGTTTTGACGTCTCTAATTGAATAGGCTTGGGAAAACCAGCAGTTTCTCATTTTGCCTCAATATTTTCTTGGCTATATCACACAAAATTTCATTCTTTAATAATTTCCATGTCGTCATTTTTGACAGTTTTTGAAGTAGATTACCCTAAAATTTTCCTGTTTGCGAAAGGGTTAAACCGGAGAACGTTAAAGAGAGAAAAAATGATCACTTACTGGAACCAAGCCCAACCAAGCCGGGATTCGAACCCAATATCTCTATGATTGTTATCTATAGGTAAAATTAAATTATGATAAAAAGAAAATGAAATACCTATTCACCTGTGTAAACTCCTTCTGAAACAGGAAGTTTATTATACATCAACGTCTTTCTCCACCAAAATAGCGAATCAAGTTTCATTTCATGGATAAATACTTAATTTTGGGTAAAAAAGTAAATTGACTCTCCGTTTTGCGGAAATGATAACTAATGTATTTTAATTTATGTTGTTGGGCCGTGTTAAACCATTACCAGAAGTAAAAAAATTGGACTGTTTCAGTTTGAAAGGTGTTGCAGACGACAACTTCAAGATGATTTAGCATAAATTCCTTGCTATTGCGCACAGACAGTCTGATATAGGAAGATGTTGGCACTGAATGCTATATAAGGGACATTGTTCCATGCATTGGCTGAGGATGATCACCGGGAATAAATAGGATTAATTCAACGCCGGATTAGTTATTTTACTTTATAATGTACAATGATCAACGACAGTAAAAAACAACAAGAAAAAAAAAAACAAAAAAAACCAGAAAAATACAAAATAGTTGTGTTAATAACGTCAATTATATCGTCATAAACTACGGCTTGTTTAAAATCCATTTCACAAACGACAAAACATCGTGCTGTTCCAATTTGAAAGCTGTCACAAATGAAAAAAATGAATGCTTTGATAGGTTTATTGGTCACATGATTGGTCAAAACGGATGTTCTTTTTAAGTTCTCGATGTTTTGGAAAAATATATTTTAGCCATACTTGAACATATTACAAAGCATAAAAATTTATGGAAAGTGGTGGTTGAAAAGAAGGAAAATCAGAGGTAACAAGGATAGCCTAACAAAAATTCAAATAACAGAAAGGAAAATAGAGGCCCGTCAGATGTGTCGGTGTGATATTTTGTAACATTTTGAACGAAGTTAACACTATACTGTACCAAGATCGTTTAGTTAGAAATGCTCCCACCCCAGATACATCGGACGATAGAGTAGCTATAGTGTCTAGTAATGGTGATAATGATAGTAACATGGCGTTAGGTCTGGTTTAGAATTGCTGAATTGCTGGTCTTCTTACGGAAATAGATGGATGATTAAATAACATTTGGAACATTTGAAAAAAAAAAACAAAAAAAAAAAAAAAAAAAAAACACGTGTGCATGATATAGAAACAGTAAAACAGACAGTTTTAAATCTAGATAAAGATATGAAAAAAACATGTTGGCCCGAGTAGACGACACATGTACTGCTATAACTGAATGCGTCAAAACACTTGAACAAAAGGTGGATACATCAATTAAGACTAGATCCAGTACTCAGTATTCATTTCTCCTTTAACGAGGCTTAAATGCTCATAAGTGAAAGTGCAAATGGTCAACACTATGTGGTCACTTTATTCTTTCAGTCTTAAACCTACATTACTGAAAGACTAAGTGGGATGTGTTTCTTTTGGCATGTCTACCACACATGATCTCAAAACAATGAAGACGCGTAAAGATGTTTTAAAGTTGACCCCGGATTTATGAATGATTTCATACTGTTTTAATTTTGGTATAATCTAAAACTAATTTGATGCTACCTGTCCCCCTGCTACTGGTTGACAAAGATATAATAACTTCATATAAACTATAAAAGGCTCGGGAAAACATTGAGACAAAAGAAGGCAATGCTGACAATCAGGATTTTCTTCTTTTGTCTCAATGTTTTGTGTGATTATTATACACATATTCTATTTATAAATGGACTTTTAGTGAAATATGCCGTTTTATGCCGACAAAACCATCATCCTTCACGTCTATAGCTCAGATGTCCTGTTACGATACCTTTGTACAAATACTAACATTGTTGCCTTCAATGGGTTTCAAATTGGAACCATTTCATCTTAGTTAGTCAATTGGTGTAACTCTTTCAAAATACTCTCCTTTTCTAACAGCGCATTTTTTGTTCTTGTAGTTAAGCTTTGAGTAACATTACAGTATCGTTTTAATATCAAACATGTCACGAGTTATTTTCCGGAATCCACAACGATTCAAGCCGTTCTTTATTTTGTCATTACAAGAAAGAATCAAGTCTTTATTTGTATTTATGCTTATATGCTTATATAAATATAACTCTTCAACCCAGAAAGTCAATGTTTGCCTCAACAATGTTTCCAGTGAGAAGCTCAGTCCAAGTTGCCTTTATTTCCGTACCACCGAACTTTAACTTAAGTTCAAATTCCCTGTCCTCTCGAGGTACAGATGTGTTTGTTATCGGAGCCGTTATTTCCCCAAGTTTGATACATCTGGAATCGTCTTCATATGTAGGTATGTCATCCTCCTCATCTACAGCGTAAATGTGTGCAGATATTTCGGTCTGATCCTCGTACACTGGATAACTGATTCCACAGGATATCTCTTCAACAGCAGGGAGCTCCTGACCCACCTTCACGATCGGTTCAAATATATTTACTCGCTTTACCCCGTCTTTCCCAACCCACGCTTTACTTTCATCATGAATGTTCGCATCAATTTTTTCTGCATTACAATCTCCATAGGTAAATCTGGCAATCCTTGTTTGTACCACATATTCATCATGTCCATAAATCACAGCTCCTTTAACAACCGCCAGACTGGGTTCTTGGATTGTGATGACTTGTCTAACTGGGATGGTTTGTCTGACAACATCTTGAATAATAGGAGATTCAGAGAAACCACCCACCATTAGAACTGTTTCAACACCACTTAACTGTGACTGATATGAAGCCTTCATCAGAACAGACCGGAATCGCTCTATGACGTCTCCATACACATAGTTTCGCAAGCATTCTGCGTTTATTCTTATCTTGTTCCCTCTTAAAACTTTAACGTCATCTTGTAACATTGCTGATAAGAGGGTATCTTGTACATTCATGTGTCTTTGTGCTTGTAGAATATTCACAAGTTCGGAGGGCAATGAGAATGTTACGGGATCACCGCCTTGTGTTTTCATCTCTCGTTTCTTGACTTCGAAACTCCGAAACAAGGACAGAACATCGCCTCCATTGTTTTGTTTGAATTCACGCCAGACTGACTGACCGAATATCATCATAAGGAACTGTTCAAAAGCTTGATCAACATCTGCGCCACCAATTGCTTCACCATCAGATCTGTAGAGCTCTTGTAGTTTATGGTCTTCTAGGATTCGGTGACAACATATATCTGTTGTTCCCCCTGAAATATTTCAACATGAGATGTATCAGGATAAACAAGAGCCGTCATAGACGGATTATGCTCCCCAAATAAGCGTTTGTCATATTTATCACATAAGTACAAAATTTCATTAAATTCTGCCCACTGGATGAAGAGAAATTAGAGAAAAAACTAATTTTTACATTAAGACCCCCTTTTTTCATGACGCAAAATCAAATTAAGAAACGAGAAAAAGTCCCTAGGAATTATCCCAGTGAGTTCACATGTGAAGTTTCATTGAATTTGGTCCAAGGGTTGCTGAGATCTGGCTGTGGACGGACGGACGAACACACGGACATCCGGACAGATGGACGGACAGCGTGGCGACTATACTTCCCCGATTTTTCGGGGAGCATAATGAGCGCAGAGTTTATGATCTTCTAGGATTCGGTGACAACATATATCTGTTGTTCCCCCTGAAATATTTCAACATGAGATGT